>JARHVA010000590.1:1432500-2032500 GCA_037957365.1 Torreya grandis
TTGATTCTTTGTTTAATTTTTTGAAGTCAATACAAAGTCTAATCTCACCATTCTTCTTTCTGACTAGCACCAAGTTAGCCACCCATATAGAATGCCTGATGGGGAAGATTATCCTAGCATCTAGTAATCTTTTGACCTCCTTGAAGATCATGGGTTCTAGGATAGGGTTTATATGCCTATGCTTTTGTCTAAATGGTTTGTAACTTTTCTTAAGAGGGATGGTGTGAGTGATGACCCTTGGATCAAATATCTTTAAGTCATCATAAAACCAAGCTATGACATCCCTGTATTGAGTAAGGAGCTCTTTGGCCTTCTTATTCTCAATGTTTGTCCAAGATTTTTCAACATTCACTAGTTGGGTTTGATCTCAGAGACCAATATCAATAACATTTTAATTTTTCCAACTTACCTTTTGAATCTTAGAAACTTCATCCCACTTGTCCTGATTAAAAATTCTTTCCAAAGCAATCATCCCCTTAGGGATCTTGTTGTCATTCAACTGAATGATTTTAACATCAAACTTGTCCTCCTTAGATGCATTTTAATTAGTCTCATCAATAATATGGGCATCAAATGCCCCAAAATTGGTCATGAAATCTAATATTTATTGATCATCATTGAAAACTTGAAAATGGTTAACATTATCAAGTACTGAAGGACAAGGGATCAACTCGATGTTGATATTGGGGGATCTTGGTTGGGCATGAGGTTGGTTGCAATAGATGCAAACTCATAAGTAGTTTCGTTTTCCTCCCTTAGGATGGAGGTAATGTTGAAAGCATCAAAGGACTCAATTAAATCCCAAACTCTAAACTTATACCTCTTAAGATATGAGAGCTTGCATTGGTATTTGCTTCTTATTTGGTTGACCACTAGTTCTGAATCCCCATAAATTAGCAGTTCTTTGACCTTAGTCTTTATAGAAAATTATAAACCTAGGATAAGGGCTTCATATTCAGCAAGATTATTAGTGGAAGGGAATTGGAGCCTATAAGAATCATGGTACTTTATATTAGTAGGGTCAGTTAAAACAATACCAACACCTGATCCAGCTTTATTCCTAGCACCATCAAAATGTAATTTTCACAATCCATGATCAACATGAGAATTCTTAGGATCACATACCTCATTATTATCTAGGGTGAAAACCCCTAAGTCTAAGTCAATTATGTTGACCCTTTCGTTCACAGCATTATATTCCATTATCATGTGTTTCATCCTTGGTTCTCTCTCAACCCTGGTTTGATTAGGACCTCCCTTCTAAGGTAGCCACAAATGTGAGCAATCTATGGACATATAGCCATTCAAAGCCTTGGTTCATTCCCTGCTCAATATGAATCCATAAACATTAGGTATATCAATAACTTAAATATCAATGAATTATTACACCCTAGGCTCGGAAGCTAGTTACATGTGAACATTTAAAAGCTCCCCAATTACCTTAACTCTAGATTTGTCTAATTGGGTGAAAACCCTATCAAAATTAATGGGATTTAGGCCAAGTTGTTTACATATAACTGAAGGCATGATGTTGGTAGATGCCCCCGCGTGTAATAAGTAATTATGTAAGTTCTTATCAAACATCTTGATAGTGAGCAAAAAAGGAAGAGATTCAGCTTTGGTTTTGTGCACAGTCACATTAGCATGATAGAGCCTTGGGTGGAGTGTTGAAATTCTTTGATATAGATTCCAGCAAGAGGTCTCTCTTCTTTGTAATCTATGTAAGTTCATGTAAAGTGATATTAGCCTTTATTTTCTTCATGTCCTCAATAATGTTATAACCAGTTTTATTAGAAGAACTAGGAATATCAATATTGGGTTTAGAAGTAATCCCTTTAGGTTGCTCTAGATTGTTGCTTGAAAAGGTGTCTGGAGGAGTTCCAAAATTATTTGGGGGCATTGAGGTAGTCAAGGGTTGCCTCTGCTTTTTATTCCTTAAAGGGTAAGTCTTCTTCAAGTATTGTTGAAAGGCTTGGATCTCCTCAGGGATCTCATCAGGTTCATTCTCCTCTTGAAAGGGGAAATCAAAAGTCTCCACCATGAAGGCTTGATCAGATGACTTGGATGTAGAAGCATCTGCACCATTTTCCTTGTTAGGGACCACTTCAAATGTATCCAACTCCTCTTGAAAATCCTCAAAGGCTTTTCAAAATTCTATATAATCGATTTTTTCATGCTTGGTTGTGCAATGTACTCTATAATAATTAGGTAATGCAATATTAATGAGGTTAATGTCCATGGTCTTCTTTTTAGAAGATGGCTCAGTATTTTTATTATTATGAAAATTATCATTCTAAAACCTATTAGTTAGCCTATTATACCTTTGAAATGAGAAGTTCCTACCTGAACTTTTAGCAATATTTTCAACTTATTTTTGCAACTGAAGAAAATTAGTGCTCAATGTTTGGACCATTTTAAAGATAGATTCATTCTCATTTTTAGGAGTTTTAGAATTATGTGCCTAGTTATTATTAGCACTAGCAGCTGGTATCAATTCTCTTTGATCATTTATATTGAATCCATTAGTAGGATGATTTAAGAATCCTAAGTTTTGATTAGGAGTAGCATGACTCTTGGAAAATTATTTAAGTTTGGGATTTGGTTTAATGTTGGGATGTTTTGGTTGTTGTTGGGGAATAAGTTCATCACAGGTATATGTGGGTTGATGTTTGGCATAGAGTATGTCATTTGTCCTTGGGGCTGCATCTAATCATTGACTATTACTGCCTTATAATAGACCCTAGATAATGAAGTTATAGATGGCATAGATCTCCTTAAATATATATATGTTATGGGATCTACTGCATCCTTGTAGATTTCTAAAGCTAAGACATCATCAGGTTTATAGGGTTCTATGGTCCTATTGTATATTTTTTTAAATCTAGCATTAAAGGACCTAATAATCTCACTTGCATCTCTTCTAATAGTGGTAAACTAATGGTAAAAAACATAAGCGCTGATAATATTACCAAATTAATCTATAAAAACATTAGTGAAACTATCCCAACTAGTGATGTAATTATCAGGCAAGTTTAAGAACCATTCATAAACAACATCCTTAAAGGTAAAGGGGAATAACCTACAAGCCACATCTTTATGCATAATATTCAACAACCTTAAATTAGCTTTAAAATACATAATGTGCTCTTTAGTAGTTTTAATATTGGCTAGACTGAATGTAGGCAAATACTTCTTAAGGTTATGTGGAAGATCATGTACCACACCTAGTACATTGATTGAAAACTCTTCCAACCAAGCCATGTTTGGATGAAGGTTGAAGGCAAATGTAGCTTGGAGAGGTGAAGTTGGTATAGATTTGGATCTCTTGTGTCTACCTTTATCACGTTTGGCCTTTCGATGAACCTCAAGCTCAAGCAAAGGTTCCCTAGTTTTTGAGTGTGATCTTGTTCGAATCCTTGACAGTTCCATCTTCAAACTTGAAGATCCTACCTGAAATACAATGTATCAAGTTAAATTTTATAAATAATAAGAGTTAGACCCACACATTAATATTATTTTGTAAAGGTTGTATGAAAAACAATAAATGACATTGATCTTTGATTGAATTAGCTCAAAGATGCATTCAATTACATGAATATGATCTATCTTTATAAGTCTAAGCCTAAAGGAACTCAGATCTATGAAAGATATGCCAAACTTTGATCAAAATGAACCATCCTAACCTTAGATACTATTAATATTCAAATCATAATCTAAATTTACCAAAGACAAGCATCAAATCTCAAAGAAATTTAATCTTTGTCTAAGGAAGTGCAAAGATGTGTCACAAATAGCAAAGATCAATTATCTTTATACTTTTAAGCAAAGAATTCACTCAAATACACAAAGATACACCAATCTTAGATCAAACAGACTGAGATCAACATAGATTCAAATAATTCACAAAGATTTTTTACTCTCCTTCTAGTACTAGTGGAAAACACCTTGTTGATGCCTCTAAGTGTACCATAGGGTTCCTTAGTGTTCAAAGAACACTTCTCATTTTAGAATTCAAGGAATTTAGAGCATGAGTAACAACTTATGACAAATTGATGTCACCTATGGTGAAATAATAGTAGAGATATGTCTTGGTGTCCCACAAACTTATAATGAGTGATGGTTGGGAGCCATCATGGTCTGTTCTTTGTGAATTACAGAGAATCTATGTTAATACTTAGTGAATTATGATCCATATTTAAGCTAAAAACTAATCTAAGTGGGTATTTATATTGAAGATTAAAATAAAGTGGTATGGTGTAAAAAATAGCAAAGAGAAGGGTAAGGCATACAAGAATTCTAATTTTAATTTTAAATATCATGACAAAGCGTCAATTGCAACTGAGTATGCATTCAAACCAATATATAATTCAAAATAGCCTAAGCTCATATTTCACTATATACCAAGCAAACTTCAAAGGATAATGTAAAGATCATAAATAAGAACCAGGTCTACTTTTAAAGATTTACTACTATAATCAAATAGCATTTGCACATCTGAATACAGAGTAAAATCAATGAAGCAGAACCCAAGATCCTCCAACTAATTTAGAATATGCAAAAATTAGAAACCCTGTGATTAGAAAATGCAACCCATAATTCAAAGAAACTATTCAAATTCAAGACATAAAACTAACAAATGAGAGAAAATTTGTATTAGCAATTGACATATCAATTGTGGATAATCTTTGTAGAACTCCTTGATTATATTAATTTCTTTAAATGTACAAAATTTTCTCAAAATTATCCCTCTTTACAAGATGGTGATACATGCCTTTTAAAGAAAGATAAGGTAGTGCATCGATCAATTACAATATATAGGTGTACAAATGATAAGGATATTTATCCTTAAAAATCCTAAAATACATGTATTCACAATTAGACTGACCTAGGGGTGATATGCTAACAGACTAGCATATGCCCTACAAAATAATATTCCTATCCTAGATATTATAATGCCTTTAACAAAAGGAATATTAGCTACTGGGTGGCCCCATTATTGAAGGGTCCCTTTGTTGATTTTGTAAAATCTCTATTGCCTTCTAGTGTTGGTTCTTGATGAGCTTCATGTCCACAACTAGTTTCATTAGGCAAACCTCTTCTTGGTCATCCAAGTCATCCAAGTCTCAATCATCCCTGGGCATGGCTTCTTTTATGCTCCTTGTATCTAAAATTTTCTCTTTTGTTATGAAAATCATGTCCAAAATTCTTTTGTTATCCCTTCTAGACTAGCCCTAGCTCTTGCTTCTAACTGACTGCATGACTAAATTGACCCTATGTTTGAATTTAGCATCATAAATGATTCCAATTGTAGTGGTCTTGGTAGGATTTAAAAACATTGTTCCCAAGAGCTGATCAATTCTAATGATCAAACCTTTTTCATCTGCCAAAAGCATGTTTAAATTCTATATCCAAGTACTCAGACCTTGGATCTTGTCTACTATTATCCATAGTATGCTATTCAAATGTGCTAAGCTAATAGTCTTGAACTTAGGAATCTTATTCCTAATCACAATGTCAATGAGATCCCTAACTTAGGTCTCTACCTTTTTCCACTATGTTATAAACTCCTTAGTTGTTTCACCCTATTGGCTTAGGGTATCCTACCTTAGCTTTTTGAATTCAAAGAATTGAACATATCAAAAAATGAGGCCTCGAACATGTCCATCATAGAGTCAGGGACTAACAAAATAGCTTGGGTTTCTAGATTCTCCTTTTCTCTTTCCAAGTTTTAGATTCTCTATTTCATCCTTTGGACCCTAGCCTTTGCTTGATTTGATTGATCCTTAATCAAGCTCTTAATATCCTCTTCATGTATAATAGCCTCTCCAATCTATTGTCCTCCCACCAGGGCTAGACCTATAAAGGGCTCTACCTTTTGGAAGGTGAATTCCTCAGATCCCACCATGGCCATCTTGGTGGTGACCCAAATTGGATAGTGGTAGATGAGCCTATGAATTTTAGAGGCTCTAAGACTTCTACACCTGTACTCCCTAATGTTCTTGGAACATCCATTTATTACCCTCTAGTCTAAGAGTGACCATGATTCTTCTTTCTTCTTTCTCCTTTACCATATCCCTAATCCAAGGCTTGATGTCATCATGTACTTCAACATTGATAACCTTTGTCATGGCCCATGAATGGGAGAGAGAAGGGATCTTTTTTAATTTCCCATAAATAAACTAGTCAGGGGTGAGTGGTCCATGAATGGGGAATTCATCATTAAATAAGTTGACCTCACTAGTTGGATGGGTGAGGGTCAACCTTTGTCTTTTAGGTCTAAGAGGGATCAGTTCCATTTCTACTTTTCTCTTCTTTCTAGGAGCCAGTGGGACCATGTTTATAGTAAGCTCCTTTCCTTTATCTTCTTCAGACTCTCGTGCTTAGACTTGGGCCTCTTTAAAATGTTCTTCTTCCCTATCTGTGTCATATGCCTCTACAAGCTCCTTGAGGGAACCCTAAAGTGTCTCTTCTATTTTTAAGGCAATCATATCTATATATTGAATTAGAGAAGGTGGCCTTTGGGTTAGTGTTGAAGATGAGGGCCCCTCTCAAGGTCTCTCTTCCAATTTCACTTTACCATGGCCTTGTAAAATTTTCCCCTGAGGATATGGTTGTGACTATTCTACTTGGGGTTGTTCTTAGGCTATCCCAGATGGTCCAAGTAGTGAGTGATATTGTAAAGGATGCATTTTATATGCCTCTCTAGATGGCTTGTCATCCTTGGTTAATCTATGTTCAAGTTTGATGTTGTGCCCTTAGATCTTGGCCAACACCTCTTCATAATTCTTGGCCTTAATGTAAATAGTATCATGAACACCGACCTGATGCACATACTCAAGCTTTGGGACCTTCTTCTCCTTCAAATTATTAGTCACTATGTTCTTAGGATCCCATATCTTGAGTTCATCAAGCTAAAACCCAAATGAATCCTTGTGCTTGGCCATGGTATAAACCTATTTCCAATCCTAAAGTATAGTCCTCCTAATAATTATAGGGAAGGGGTGGAGAAGACCCTTCCTTTTTCATTTAAAATTTTCATCAATGCCATAGATGAGTTAGGAGGCAATTTTTTGCTCATCCAGCTTGCTAGGAACATACACTAGTAATTCATAGTGTTGGGACATGATCCCATCAATCTTGATAACCATATAATTAGGGTAGAACCAGATGTCACCCATCATTTCTACATACTTATTTATTAGTGGATGGACCCTAGGCATGGGAAAACCTATGATGGCCTCCACTATGGTTGGTTAGACATAGTCACAAATAAACTGCATATGGTTCCTATATTTAAAGATGTGTAATTTGGAGTAATAGTGGGAAAAAGTAGTTTTTCCTTTAGGAGACCAATTTCTAATCCTTGGGAAGTTGATAGAGGCTAGTAGGGCATCTAGTAGGTATGACATCATATCAAATTACTTAGATGCATTCATTTTAATGGTAGTAAACTATTTGGCCAAGAAGATAGTGATTAAACCTCTGATTAGAGGGATAAGCTTTTCTTCCACCATGAAATGTACATAGGGGACCCAAATTTTGTTTATGTAGGTGGTTGAAGGGGATCCAAACTCTTGGTTTAATTTAGGTCATTATAACTCAGATGCCCTCCCTGAATTGGACTATTGGGATATTTTTGTCAAAGTCCCTAAAGATATGGGGTCCTTGGTGTAGCCAAGGTCTAAGGACAGAGTCTAGGTCACGATCGTTGGTCCATTCCTTAATTTTAGATAAGTCCACATAGGGAATTGGGAGCTTATGATATTTCTCAAAACACATAAGAGAAATATAAGATACCTTCTTAGAATTTCCTTCATGGATGATCCATTCATTATCTACCCTACAATCAACAAAGATAGGATCAAGGATGTCTATGCAATGTAGTACCTTAGACATTACAGTGGCGTAGTTAAGCCCAACCATTTGAACAATGACCAAGTCATAATGACTCTTGCTCATTGTGGCAATTATCTACTCCTACTTTTTAATGGGATTTAGTTTTTGCATGGTAAAGAATAGTTTATACCAATTCCTAATGGTTAGGGAATTCAAGGATCTAACATTCAATTCAATATCTTTGAAGATCCATCCCTCATTGTCTATCGATAAGTCGAATTTAGTTTCCTCTTTCAGCTACTATCTATGAGCTACCATGGTCTCTATTTTTGTAAATTGCTTACATTAGGTTGAAAATTAGTCTCTGTGAAATCTTTTTTATGCTCAAAAACACAATCAAGCTATCTTTGGATTAAATTGTAACCAATTGAGTTTGCTTGGGTTGCTTTTATGTAGGGTTTAGGGTTTTAGAGCTTTAGTGGTAGGATATAGACTTTGGTTCATATGTGTTTTGGATTTGATTTGGACCTTTGCCTTTATACCTTCATGTTTTTAAGCCCACAAGATCTCTTTTTTTATCCTTTTCTACTTGAATAGTGACTATGTGGCATTGGTCTAGACCTTTCATGGCATTTTTCATAAATGCCTTTGAGCACTAGCCATTGGTATTTAAAATACCTTCTTTTACTTCACATCATTGGATTAAAATCTTGGATTAGTGTGAGCCATTGATTATAATCTGAGCCCTTAACTATGATTGGATCCTTTCTATTTCAAGCCCCATGGTTGTGACACTTGGCATCTTTGCATGCCTTCCCGTGCTCTATATCCTGTGTTAGTCATTTATTAAATGAGCATTGGCCAGGTGGAAAACTCACTTGCCTTTGAAAAGTTATGGGCACATTTGTATAATTGGATCATCTATTAGTTTTGATTCGAATGGGCTTTCACCATATATCGATCTCATGGGATCTCGATCTTCTATTAAAAATTCCATAGGTTCTTCGTATCATTGGATCATCTCCCCATGATAAAGCATGAGTTGTTAATCTATAAAGATGCCCAATATTTAAGTTAGCACATTACTAAGGTGGGACTTAGGCTTAAATTCCTTAGGCAAAGGTTTATTTCATGTTTATTAAACACAAAATAAACCTTAAGCTAATAAATTTATACCTAGGTTTTCTGAATTCATACAAAGGGGACCAAGGTTAAATATTTTAGGCCAAAGTTTGTGTTGTGTTTAATAAACACAAAGTATTCTTTGCGCTAAATTTTTTATGCTAAGCCTTGTAAATTATGCTCAAAATGGATTTAAAATGATATAATGATCAAGCGTTAGATAGGATTTTAATGTATTAACAAACACACAAAAACCTTTTATTAGACGTATTTAACCTAATTTCTACATTTTCAAAGACCCTTTAAAAAGAAACTTAGCATAAGTCTTTAGCCTAAGTTTCACAACATGCAATGGGGACCTTAAGATATAGACTTAGACTAAATTCATTTTGCATATACTTAGACCATAAGACCATTTTAGTCTTTTTAGATTGAATATTTCCAATGTTTGAGCATCTTTCGAGCACTTCTCTTAGCTTGTAAAGCAATTTCTAAGCCTTCTAGCAATATTTTAGAGTGTATTTTGATCCTAAGTAGAATATTCATTAGCTTAAATTTTATGGTCTAGTAGATGTGAAATACGTCCTCACAAGCATCAAATGATGGTCATGTGAACATTAATTTTTAAACTACTAAAGATTTTAATTTGATGGGTTTAAAGTTGACGATCATGCAGATGCCAAATGTCCTCACAGATGTCAAATGATAGTCGTGCAAATTTAATTTTATGCTCATTAAAATATTATGAACTAATACGAGAGTGCCACTTAGTACCTTCATGGGGTTTATCGAGGTCTTGGACTTAAATCGCTCTATTAGATTAAAATTTGTTATGAAGAAATAATCATAAGATCATGATCCAAAAGATTTCTCATGATTGGTTATTTTTATCAGGCAAGCTATTTTGCTTTTAATCCTCAAATGCAAGGGTGTCACATGTCAATCATTCAGGCCTTCCATAATCCTTTAACTTTTCAACTGTGCCTCACTCTATTTGATCGGGTCTTCACGATGAAGTGAGAACTGTTGATCATGATTGTCTAGGGGGATATGTACGAGATTATGTCAGTATTTCTTCATGCTATCTTATTAGAAGGCCACAAGGAAGTGTGAACCACCAGATCATCTAAGATTCATGTTGTTTAAGTTGAATCCCAAGCTTTCCTCACTTTTCTGGATCAAATATCATGATAAAGGAAGGGTCGTTTGATCCTACAAGATGCAAGAAAGTTAAGTTATAACCATGGTGATATAAAAATAATTAGGCTAAGGTGTTAAGACTAAGGTCTCGATTATATTAATAAATACATCATGGCCTTAGGATTAAAATCTTAGGCTAAGGTATAAGTCATGGGACCGAGTGAACATAAAAGTGAATTCAAGGAACCGAAACTTTAAGCTAAGATGTTAAGACTAAGGTCCCATTCGTATTAATAAATACAATGGGGCCTTAGGGTTAAAACATTAGGCTAAGTTAGGGAATATTAAAAGGACCTTGTAGAATAAATATTAGTTAGGCATACAAGGAACCTTAAAGGGAAAAATAATAAAGGGGACCAAGCATTTTAGGCTACGTTTGAGTCATGTTAAAAAACATGACTAAGCTTAAAACATGAATTTTATACTTAGGTCCAAAATGGATTTTTAAAAGGTTCCCGCTAGTATTAAATTTGAACTGAGGGTTCTACTAGGGTTTTGAAACATGAATTTATTCAGATAAAACATCTTGAAACTTGTAATTAAAAACCATAAAGACCATTTATTAGTGATGTTAGTCCAAATTAAAGTAAAACATAATAAGTAACATTGCTTTTGATAAAGTGGATGATCCTCAAATTCTACAAATGATCTTAGTCATGCTTAATTTCATGCTTAATCTTCAGGGTTTCTCAAAGTTCCTAAATTTCAAAAATGGGGGTATGTTTGCCCCAAGACAAGGTGGGTGAGAGCAAGAGTCAAGTATAAACAGAAGGTCTAATAGGCCTAATTTGACTAGTTAGAATATTAAGGAAATAAGTGAATGAAATAGAAGTTTGAAAACTAGGTAGAGGGATTGAAGACCATCATAGAGTTTTTTTTAATATGTTATGAAGTTCTAATAGTGATTCTATAGGTGATGGGCAAAGACATATAACCTAAATCTTCCAATAAGTGGGATAGTTGAGTGAAGAGGCCTAATAGGTTGTTTAAGAGAGATAGAAGAGTGAGGAGCAAAAAAAGGTTATCATCATCAATTGAGTGAGAAATAGATGTCTAAAGGTGATCAGAGGTTCTAAATGACTAATTTGGTGTTGAATTACCTAGGGGTTGGTGTCTCCTTGCAAGTTAATGCTTGCTAAAGGACTAGTTGAGCTGGTGCTTGACTAGTGAGGGGTTGGTGCCTCATTAAATATTAATTCATTGCATATAAGAATATAGTTCAAGCTGTGTTTCATTGGGTTTAATTCTCAAAGAGGTTTTCCCACATATATCTTGTGTTCATATGTTATATACTTATGTGAATGCTTATTTATGCATTGATTGATGTATGTGTTTGAATGAATACTTCATGAATAATAAGTTAAAGTGAATGAATATTTTAAGGTCACTGATTCATCCCCCCTCTCATTAGTTATAATTATAACATTTGGTATCAGATAAGGTCCTTTGAAGGAGGCCTAATAGCCTAAAGGAGATCTTAAGCAAACAAAGATGGATAGTCAAGTACAAGGTGGTTTTTTCTACAAGTAAGGCTCCATTGTTCAACAAATCTAATTAAGCTTTTTAGAATGTCAGGATAAGAACATATTAGATGTCTCAAAGGTCATGATGTTTGACAATTAGTTTTGAATGGATATATTACACCCCCTATTCCTCCTATAGATGCAATAGGTAAGAAGGCTAGTGATAACAATTCAAAAGTAATGAATGGTATTATGTGTGGCCTATCATAGGCAAAATTTGTGAAGGTGATGCACTATATGTTTGCTAAAGAAATGTGAGACAATTTGAAGATTATACATGAGGGAGACTCCAAGGTCAATTTTGAAAAGTTAAAAACCCATAGGAGATAGTTTGAAAGTGTAAGGATGAATGAAGATGAGACCATTGCAGACTAATAGTTGAGGGTTGATAAAGTGGTCAACATCATAAGAGGCCTAGGTGAAGAATTGAAAGAGTCTATTATTATTCAAAAGGTTTTGAGATCTCTAACTCATAAGTTTGATTTTAAATTATTTGTTGTTGAAGCTATGCAAGATATAGACAAGCTAGAGATGGATGGAGCTCATGGCACCCTAATAGCTTATGAGATGAGGACAAGTGAAAGAAGAAGGAAGTTATATTCAAGATAGAAAAGAATTCAAAGCATAAGAAGACACAAGGTAAGAAGGTCAAAGATAATGATGATTCTGATATTGATGATGATGAGTTGATAGTTATGTTTACAAGAAAATTGAAAATAGGTTTAGGTAAATACAAGGGTAAGTTGCCCTTTAAATGCTTTAATTATGGAGAGATTGGACACTTTGATAACAAGTGCCCTCATAATCATAAGGAAAAGGATGAGGAATAGCATGATTAATGTCATGATGATGATAAAAATTCCTATAGATCTGATAAGATCAAAAAAAACTTCAAAAAGTATGATGACAAGAAGATGTTTTTCAAAAGAAAAAGAAGCTTTTACACCAAGGAAGATTGTAGTTCATCTAATGAGAGTGAGAGAAGTGATTTTGAGAGTGACCATGAAGGTGATGTCCTTGATGTTAATGAAGTTATCTTTATGGCCAAGGAAGTAAGCTGTTCAAATCAAGAAGAGTCCATGTGGTTTGGAGGTCTTGTTGGTGATTTAGATTAAGAAGAAAGTGAGGTGGACCTTGAGGTTGAATTCATGAATGCTCTAAAAAAACTTAAGATGGTGAAGAAGAAGAATAAGGTGATGACCTCTCTTGTTAAAGACTATGATTATCAAATCAATTTATTTAAAGATAGACTGAGCAACAAATCCAAGGAACAATAGGAAATAGTCAAATAGGTGGAGACTCAAATTGAGATTGTGACTACAAGCCTAAAGTCTAAAGAAGAAGAATGTTCAAGGTACGTAATTAAAGTGGATTCCTTAATATCTGAGTTAAATCAAGTGTCAAGTAAGGTAAATTCCTTTGTAAATTTTGAAAAGAGTACCAATAATCTAGACAACATCTTGAGTATTCAAAATAAAAATAATGACAAAATAGATCTTGGTTTTCAATGAAGACCAAAAGAGGAATGTTAATATGATCAAGGAGAATCAGACCTTAAAAATAAATGGTTAATTAAAGAATGAGGGTATTGATAGAATGAATACTAATCTTATCAGACAACCTAATACTATAAGGTGTGCTAATCCTTTCAATGGTTATTGTTATTCATGTAATCAATTTGGTCATAGAACAAGGCATTGTAGAAGGCCCTCCAATAATGAATATGCTTAAAACTATGAAAAGAGTCATTAGTCAAGAGGTATGGGTCATGGTGTGTTTCCATGAAAAATAATAATGCATTTCAATTTTTAAAAGGTTGTCATATTATAAATTTCTGTAATCATGGATTCTCAAGTCAAAATAAGAAATTTGAGGCCCCTAGAGTGAAATAAAGAAGATAATATAGTAAATGGAAACCTAAGGTAGCTAAGGTGAATGATGACCAGTTTGCAAGTCCAAATGGACTATTTGCCATGGTGGGGCATATTTCAAATGAAAATGAATGCCAATAATTCTCCCTATCAGCTCAGATTGTGGATGGAGTCAAGATAAATAAACCAAGTTAGAATGTTGTTCAAATAAAGATTGAAGAGTTCAATCCAAAAGAGTTATTCAATCCTAAGAGGATCATGAAGAAAGATCAATCTAGTAAGGACATGGAGATATAGGAATCTCTTGAATTTATGTTATTTTAATACTCTAGAGAAGAGGTGACTCCATTAGGCTTCATGGAGGCACTTAGCTAGTGAGCAAAAGCATGAAGGGTGCTTGGTCTTAGGGGGAGCTTTGTATTCTTTGTTTTAGATCCAAAATTTGGTCAATAGTCTATTATATGTGTGATTTCAAGAGATGAATTACAAAGCATTTGTATGATGACTTGATCAAACTAAGTCACACTCATGATAGTGCCATAATATCTCATGGGGATAAGGGAAGCATGGTTGGGTACTTTTTTGAGTTGAGTTATTATTTGGTTGATTAGAGGAAGATTGATCCTATTTAGGAAAAAAAGTATGTTTCAGTTCTAAGTATTAGATGGTAGCTGTCAAGAGATGACCCTTTATCATTAATGTCAAAGAAAGAGAAATTTCCTATTTGGGAGAAAGGTTAGTTTGAAAAAGATCCAACTTGGGGAAGTTATGAATGGTTAGTTTTGTTTGAGTATTTTTCATCAATAACAAAGGGGGGTATTATTGAGGTATTTTCTTGTTGTTGGTGTTTTAGCATTGATGTTCTCATTGAAGTCAAGATCAAGATGGAGGTCATTAATGTCAAAATCAAATTTGATGTCATGCCTGGTGAAGTGGTATATAACAAAAGAGTCTTATGATAAGAGAGAATTTGAAGGCAACCTATTATTTCTCTATTGAGAGATAATTTGAAGGCAACGTAGTAACTCTTCTAAAGTTGATGACATGTTTCAAGATCAAGACACATGGTAAGCATATTGTTGAGCACTAGTTTTGAGGGACATTATCATATCATGAGCATGTTTTAACTGTCTTTGAGTTACGTATGAGATCTTGGTATAATGTTGTGATGTGACAAGATCATGAGACTATTAGTCTTGTCTTAAAGAGAATCCTAATTAAATAATGGTCTTGGTTGATATCATTGAAAGTTAGTTTGTTTGAGTTCATAACATTAAATACTAGGTGTCTTGAGAAGCCTAGTTTAGCCCTGTGAGAAGGTGTATGCATGAAGTATAGTGAATCTTGGTGAATTTTAATAGTACATACATGAGGGAATGTATAAAGTTGTGTAATCATGAGAAAGAGGCAAAGCAACCTTCAAAAGAGTTCCAAGGTCAAGTTTTGAGGCTTAGTCCTTGCATGAAAAGACCTAGTAAGAAGGCATAGGTCTAGTAGTATGTTGAGGTGAGTAGATTGAGGCTTGTAATAAGATGTGTGGTAGTGTGTGAGAAAGGTATGAGTTTTTATGACATGAGAATGAGGTGTTGAGAATAGTATAATAGGTTTCAAAGTGCGTTCAATGTCTAAGTATGACTGACAGTTTAAGGCCTATGTGGCCTAATAAGGGGTCAAGTTCATTTCCCAAGGTGAAAGAGATCTTAAGATCATTGTCAGAGGTGTGAGAGGTATCAATTTTTTTTACCAAGTCTAAAGGAGAAATCATGAAAATTAGTGTTGAGGTTTTTTGTGTGCACATAATGAGGTATTACAGACTTGAGAAGGATTTTCTTTTTTTCGTTGGCACATGCAATATTTACATGAGGATCTAATAAGCTCATGATAGTTGGGTAAGGTTCATATCTTAAATTTATTGGCATTGGTTTTGGATTTGAGGACCAATCCTTTATGAATGATTATTAAGAATGGAAGGCAGTTTAAACCCTCCTAAAACCCTGATAGTGATCTCATATGGAAGATATTGTTATAAATGGATAATAATGGATTGGTTGACATATTTTTATGTTTGTAACATATAGAGGACTCTCCCAGGTATCTCAATGTGGTATTGGTCTATCAAAAGAGTGAGTGGAAGCTATAGGAAACCCCTTGTTCTCATATTTTTGATGTAACAGGCAGGGTTGACTAGGTCAAAGCATGCAAATAATTTGAAGATTATGTGCGAGACTTTTATTTCATGATAATGTAAGTTTATAATAAGGTTTTAGACCTTAAATATTATAAACCACTCATGAAAGTTGACCTATTTCTAAATAGGCCTAATGAGGAAGATAGTGAGAAAACTATGCAGAAGTGAGAATGAGATTATGAATGGGTTGTAGTGGAATAGGGATGGATAAAAATGAATTTATATATTTTTAAATACCTATATGACATATCCCATTTGAATATAAGTTTTTACTATTCTTACATACAATAAAAAAAAAATCTCAAAGTGACCTATCTAACATAGTGAGGTCTGTGTAGGGTGAAGCCATGAGATTGGTCTGTAAGACCAATATTGATATTGAAAATTGTAATATATATATATATATATATATATATATATATATATATAAGGATTATATAAACATATTTTAATCTCATAAAACTGTTCACACAGGTGTTATAAGTCTTGGTTTTCATGACTGTGTTTTTGGAGCTACGAGCAATTTTCTATGTGTGAGTGGATATGATGTTCCTGAGGCTTTTTACATAGAGTTGAAAAATACAATGCACATAATTTATATATATATATATATATGTCTCATAGGTTATTTTAATACATTTTTATCATGATAAATGCCTATTAATGTGTGAAAATTCAAAGGTTCTTGACTGGGTTCTTGAGGCATATTTGCAGTTCTTAGTGAGCATATGAAAGTAGTCTGTTTGAGGTCTTTTGACCGATTTGGTGAAATATAATGGATTTGGTGATGACCCTGGTTCTATCAATGTTATTTTTTGATATATTTATGTGTCAAATTTAAGTGCATGATTGATATATTCAAGATAGAATTTTTGGCAGTGAGAAGGCCTAATTGCAAGTAGCCCAAATGGTGTGGTTTAATGAGTGAAATAAGATAAAAGGTGTTACGGAACCAAGGTTAGAATATAATGGGTCTAATTTAATCCTTTATTAAGTTTTTAATAAATTTTTTGAGGCTCAAAATGTTCCATGGTGGTCTAAGTGAAACATGTGCTTTGAGAAGGCCTAATTGCATTAGGTCTCTATTAGGCCTAATGGTGATTTTGGTCCTTGTGGGTGGTGACTGACCTGTGTAATGGTTTTTTAACTTATGAAATGTATTTTTTGATCTATTTCAAGGGTGATCCAAGTATTTATAGGTTTTTATCTGACCAAGGTGTGTGAGATCAAGAGTCAGTTATAAAGAGAAAGTGTAATAGGCCTAATTTGACTAGTTAGAATATTGAGGAAATAAGCGAATGAAATAAAAGTTTGGAAATTAGGTAGAGGGATTGAATACCATCATATAAGTGTGTTAAATATGTCATGTAGTTATAACAATGATTCTATAGGTGATGATCAAGGACATATGACCTATATCTGCTAAGAAGTGAGCTAATTGAGCGAAGATGCCTAATAGGATGTTTGAGAGAGGTAGAAGAGTGAGAAGAGACAAAGAAGGTGGTCATCATAAATTGAGTGATAAATAGGTGTCCAAAGGTGATCATAGGTTTCAGGTGACTGATTTGGTACTGATTTACCTAGGGGTTCAGTGCCTCCTTGTAAGTTGATGCTTGCTAAAGGATTAGTTGAGTTGGTGCCTGACTAGTGAGGGGTTGGTACTCTTTGTGGGGTTGGTGCCTTACTAAATATTTATTCATTGCTTATAGGACTATATTCCAAGATGTTTTTTAGTGGGTTTTATTCCCCAAGATTTTTTCCCACATATCTCTTGTGTTCATATGTTATATTCTTATGTGCTTGTTTATGCATTGATTGATGTATGTGTTTGAATGAATACTTCATGAATGATAAGTGAAATTTAATGAATGTTTTAAGGCCACTGATTCACCCCCCTCTTAATATTTTTACTTAAAAAAATTCAAGTATGGTGTAAGCATAAATTTTAAATCCCATCTGGCTATCAAAACTATCAAACCCTGAGAAGGGACTGCACATCCAAGATGAATCATAGAATTGAGTTATGAATGTTTTCTCACTAACTCATGAGCCTATAAGTTACAGAATTCAAGGAAAATAGATTAAATATATTCTAAAGTTAGGATGAATTTGTAGTTTCACTTAATTTACCCCTAGGAGAATGCAAAGGCTTCATATAATATAGTAGGATGGCCATCCAAAAAATATCCTAGCAACATTTTACCACCAACATTTGACTCTATTCATACTTAGCCTCCATAATTAAATTTAAATTACTCATTATGGCATTAGTCATTACTTAACATACACACTATAAAGAGTCAAAAGAGACAAAAGGTACAAAATACAAATATTTGCCTTAAATAAGTCGAGCTTCTAATTACATATCATGTTCTATCAAGCAAATATATCAAAATCCCAACTACATTCCCAATCACCATTGAATTGTGTAACCACTCCAGTAGTGGATTGAGTGAGCATAATAGATAAATATCTATATATAAGGGAAACTATTATACCTTTGAAAAGGTCAACACTTGTGTAAAGAAACACTGTCAAAATTGTGTTAGAATTTTATTTGTTTAGACTTTGTCTTTTGCTCACCAAATATTTTCGATTGTTTCTATTTAATTTTATGCCTATGATAAAATGATTGATCTTATACCTAATTACTGTTGGCACTCCAAGATGCACCCTTTGAAGGAGATAGTGCAATTCTCTTCAAGCTTGGACTAACATGGGATTGGCTTAAAGGTTGTGGGTGTCTTGTAGTATGACCAAACCTTTATCTTATGGGGCTAGCTCACCTAATATATCAACATAATCTCTCTTCTTAGGAATTATTAATATTGGGATTAAAAGAGATAGGATGAAAATAAAACCTATTCTAAGAGTGGTGATGCAACAATCTTCATTTACCCTCTCTTAATTGATCTTCAAACACACTTTATGATTCTAATGAAATACAAGTAACTAAACAGGATTCTTAACACACTCATAAATATGAGTATTTCATGTGGAGGATATGTGGAAGGTCTATAACTTGAAGGCAATGGAAGGAAGGTCTGCATGAGACACTAACAATCAACTTACTCTTCAATAAAACTACCACCTCTCAACTCTTCACATGACTTGTATAGGATGATAATTTAACATTAGGTGAAAGAGAAGGCCTAAAAAACAAGATGAACATCATAATTTTATACAAGTTAATAACCATAACACACACTAATGTTGATAAGAGGTCTACAACCAATCTTTCCTTATTGATTCTCAAGGCTCAAGATATAATTTGGTAGAGTTTTGCTACACCCAGATGAGGGATGAAAGCAAAGGACTCAAGTCCTGAATATATAGAGTTGTGTACAAGAGAAATAAATAAATCTTAGCATAAAAGTGGTATGAATAGGCCATAATGGTCATGCAATAGTTACACCAGTCATCCACACTCTTCTATGCATTGCTTGAGTTGACAAGTGCCTTGAATGAGCTCTTTGGAGCATTGGGGTCTAATTTTAGTAAAGTTTGACTCATGAAGAGATAATGTATGAAATACCTAGTCAATTAACTCTCCCCTCATTGGTTATCAAGCATTGAAAGAGGTTCAATTTGGCCTTTTCTATGAGGCATTAAGTGGTTGTACATACCTTCACATTGGCCATGTTAAAAAAATCACCCAAAATTCTTCATAATGCTCATAGATATGGAGTTTTCTCACCTCAAGTGAAATTTATTGATGTATTATGATGGCACATTAACTCCATATCAGTGTTCCACACTCATAAGCATCTTCATTTTGTTGGCTAAGTAGGCCTTATGGACTAGTAACCTAGTCTCTTATTCATTCACTATTTGGAGAGTCATGAGGATTGAACCAAACCTTCAAGATATCTTAGTTAAATTTTTTTCAACCTGAATCAACCTTCCATACTAGTATCTAGACCTTTCAAATAGTCTATACTTGCTTTCTCACTTCACTTAGATGACTAGGCCATCTTCGCTAGCTTTTGTAGACTAGCTAATTGGTGAAGGTTTGTAGAAGCATTTACACATAGTGTTTTGGACATTTAATGATTTGAGAGGATGAAATAAGCCTCAAACCATACCCTCCAATGATTGGTAACCTATGACCAAGTTTTTCACTATATCCCCTATTTAAAACCTTGTAAACTTGTAGTTTTTAAAGGTGTTTGTATATTATCCATATAGTCCAGTACCCTAATAACAACCTTCTTTGAGGAGGATACATGACCCAAGTTTTTGTCAAGTGGTTCAAATGCATTTGGATGCATTTTATCTTAAATCTTTCTAATTGGGTCCTTGTTAGGGTTTTAGGGAGGTTTAAGAGGGTTTAGTGTTCTTAACAATGGTTCATAGAGGTTAGGGCTTTAACCTCTAAACTAATTACACTAATCCCTTGTAGACAAAGTTCCCCACTTCTCTTAAATTTCCTAGATACCCATAAAAAAGTTTCATATAGTTGTGAGCATGTGAAGTTACCTCTCTATCGAGAGGTATGCATTTTGGGTAGTCTTGAGGTATTTTTAGGCTTAAATGACCAGTTGTGCATCTCCCTTGTAAGCTAATGTGACATCACACATTTAGAACAACATGATGATCATCTTCATGAAGGTTTGAGGTGTCCTCTAATCTTCTTTTTGTCCTCTGTTATAACCCCTAAGTGGAACTATCTTAGTGGAGGTGGTAGATCAATAGGTATAAGTGTAGGGTTCCTAGATTTTCATCTTAAGCTATGGTTGTGAGGCACCCAGCCATTGTTCTCATCATGAATATCACCCCTGAGACTCTTTAAAGAATCTATGTTGGCTTGATCAATCCATTTACATTCTTGGTGCATGCATACAGTGCTTCATTTAAGCACCTAGGCTTATCTGCAAGAGTTACCAGTCATGGAGGTCCCTGAGGGTGGATAATGTGAGGTCATTTAGGAACTTTAGGACTCTCTCCTTAGAAACCTATGGTATATGCAAATCCTTCTCAATTCTTTACTCACAGGCTAAAAATGACCTTCTCAGGCCTAATCCATATAGAATATCCATTACACATGCCAACCAATACATCATCTGAGTACTTAGAGGTCTTGGGAAAACCATTAAGACCCTTTCATGTCTCAATCACTCCATTTGGATGCATTTTGGGGCATATTTCCTTCATCAAGTCTAAACCAAGGTTTTAAAGGTCCACCATCTTAACGATGGTTCATATAGTATGGAATTCCAAACCAAAACTTATTATTATGAACCTTTATCCCATTGACCCCTTCATCTCTCCCAAATATCCTTGTGTACCATGCAAAGTGTGTGTGGAGATATGAGTGTTGGAAGGTGTGCCTCAAGCTCTCTACTAGGTAGTTTGATCAGGTTACCTTCTTAGCATTCATTCATAAATATGGGCTCCTTAATCCCTCTCATTCCTCTATGGGTTTTGAGTCTACAAGGTTTCTAAAGTTTCTATAATATCCCTAGGCTTGGGTCTCTATGTGGTGAAAGGTATGAGTGTTTAAAAGTGCAACTTGACCTGCTTTCTCAAAAAAATAGAGCTTGAGAGAGGGACAAAACCCAAAAGGATTGTCTCATTGCATTCTTATACCTAAAATGCCTTATTCATGGTCTAAAACACCTTCCCACACATACCACATTGTATTGAACTTGATTGAGGGTCTGGACTTGTTGTTGAGGTGGCGGTAGGGTCTTGAGACCTAGATGAGACTTTAGGCTTTGTTGTATCTAAACTAAGTGTTGGAACCTCAACTCATTGTAGATGCATTTGTGGCTTCCATTTTTCCATACACACATCATTAAACCCAACCTCTACCATGTTTACATGTTCTCATCTACTCAAACCTCTTGTCAACCCTTCTCTTTCTTGTAGACTGCCTTGATCAACACTGTCTAGTGTATGGGATTGCATTAGCTGATGTTGGTTCCCAAAGTAACTTATTTTATCTCTTAATAGGGATAGGATCAAGGCCTAAAAATCATGTTTTAGTTATTGATCATAGTACTAAGGTTTATCCTCTCTATCTCTATCAATAGGTTTCACTTACATAGTCACACATAAGGCATGTGTGTCTTGAGTATGTAACTCGAGCCAGATAGTCACCTTAGAATGATATCATCATCATGTGAAGCCTTGAGGGTTTTGTTATGGATTCTTCTCTATGATACTAAAATTTCATATATTTTGTGAATTTCCACTCTCTTTAGCTTGGCAACTTCTCATTCTAGGTAATCCCGACTAATTGTATGTGTTCATCTCAGTCCAAAATGTACTCCTATAGATTTATTTGCTTTTGGTGAGATGACTTCCATGTCTTAAATTTTCTCTTAGTTTGATTCTTCTCCCTTTATTTGCATATATTGTCTTATATTCAAGGTAGCATATATACTTAAGATTGTCAATAGTACTATAGGTACTAATCCATGTATGTTGATTGACCCAGGGGCTTATGCAACATGGTCTCTAAGTCAAGAAAGTTCCCTCTTAGTTACACTTGAGGCCTCAATGGATCTCTTATGTTCCAATCCATATCCATAAGATAGGCATATGCCTATTCATATCCCATTTTTATCTCAAGACTCATCTACATATGATGACCTTGAAGGGATTTACCAAGGTGGATTTAGGTCATTTCCTATAGGTGGTGATTTTCTCATTTAGTAGGATTTATGACTATGCAGACTCATTTCTTATAAAATTGATGGTATCTTATAGATGGTAGAGTATTTAGGCTTTGTTCACATGCCTAAGGTTTGAGTAAAGGATAGTGACATGTTAATGAGTGATTGTGGGGTCATACGAAGTTTGAAGTCAAAAAACAGGGCTTAAGACTAAGGTGAAATGATAGTGCAAAGGTTGTCAAATGGCATAGGCTCTTTGAGGGATTGAAATGAACTATGATCTCACACCAAAGATGACCTATAGGGACCCTTTGCATCTCCATATATGTACCTAAAAAAAATAACACTTTGAGATCATTAATGAAGCATATATGGTGAAAAGTGGAAACTTAGGACTCTCCAAAAATCCTTAACATTTGTTAAATGACCTTAACATTGCTAAACAAGATTGTGAAGGTGTTTGAGGGCAGATTGGTAATTCCTAGGTCTGAGGGGCCATAATAGAGGTTTTTTTATCTCAAAATAAATGGATTTTCATTATGTCACAATATTCACTTGCCACTTCTATGGCATCTTGATGGCATCCAATAGCCATTATTTTCAATCACATTGTCTTTCCTTGTAATGGAACCCAGACATGTAGGCAGTATTCATTTGGAGGCACCATTTGAGAGAGTTGGAGGTCTATAACATTCAATCTGAACCAAGGGGGCATGAATAATTTCAAGATACCATTATTGAACATTGAAACATTATTCACTTCTAAATGTATGCACCTAACACTCTTTTCATCCAATGAGAACTTGCTTGCAGCCTATAGAAAGTGTTATCTTAGACCTTTTTCACTACTATATGCCCACATATGTGAACTAAAGGTTAAGGATTCCATGAAAATTCTCTATAGGACTTGAGGAACTAGGAACAACCACTAATTTGATCAGACAAACCAAAAACTCAATGAAATTGTTCCCCTTCTTTTTCCCTATACATATGAGGATGGTGACTAAGTTACCCAGCTTTTAGCATTTGTTCATAGAGCTTAGAAGACTAAACCTGTAACCAATGCCCATGATTGAAAGGTTACCAAGTTTAATTTATTTGTCTAATGGCTTAGACCTTCTCTCTCCCTCCTCTGTACAAAATGAACATGAATATGAAGTGATCTCAATGTCTACCAAAGATCCTGGTGTAGGAAGTGAACTAGTTTTGGGATCTTTGGGCTCTGAAACACTTTGATTATTTCAATGTATGCATATAGTGAACTCCCCCTATAGACCCCTAACTCCACCTAAGCCAATCCATACTGTACTAATCCATACCACTCAGAAAGCTCTTGAAACATGAAACTTCCTTATGTTTTATCATGTTTCAGACCACAAACCATTTTTGGTGGGTAGGAGGGATAATAGGGGTTAGGAAATGTCTAAAAGTTTATGGTAGGAATTGTGGAGTTGAGGAGACACATTTCCACATGTGTGGGGCCTATTTAGTGGAAATTAGGTGGTGACTTTGTGAGAAGGGCCTCATTAATGTATGAAACACTTTGGGTATGGACTAATAGGGTTCATGAAGGCTCTTGAAAACATTAATGGTGGTTTTAGTGGCCTTTCAAGGTCAACTTGTGTCACATTAAGGTCAAATATTCCCCTTTTAGAACATATACATGACTTTAAAGGGGTATTTCAAATGAATATCATTTTAACACTTATACAAAGACCTTATAACCTATTAAAGACTTCAATTATGATCCTACGTACCTTCATAACATTCTCAAAGATTGTAATTAGGCCATACCTTGCATATCTTGAATACACTAGAAAGGTTCATGGTGAGTCATCAGTTGCAACAATTAGTTCTCTCCACCATGGCACATTTGGGACTTTTAAGACTGCTTCAAATCCAACTATAGACCTTTATAAATTCTTAAACACTAGGATAAATCTTGACATTAGTTGAAACAAGGGGTAGGGATAACCACTATGTGTTCCATGACATGACAAGATCGTGGACCCACTGCATTTGATATGAAAATCAGTGATCCCCTTTGAACTATCTCGATTCATCAAAAGATATGACAACTATGAGGTTTTAAGGTGTACTAGGGTTCTCAAGGATTATGTTGACCCCTTTATAGGCCTAAGGGCAGAAAGTGGTTAACATTTATGGTGACTCAGTTGGCTTGACCTACTTTCTAGTCAAGAAGACCCAGGATCTCTTGCTTATCACTCATGACCAAATGAAGACCCTTGACTGCAAATCGACCTTGCTTAATCCCTTACAGATATTGCGGGAAAAAAACACAATAAGACACAATACACGAGATAATAAAATAATAAAGACACACAACATCAAGCAACTAGAATAAACCAACAACTAACAAGCATGTGTAGAAACTAGCTACTATGTACAAGAGGAATTGGTGTTTCTAATAATAATACTCAAGGAACATCCCATTGACAAGGATAGGGAGTTCCTCACCACTAAATTTGGATAATTGGAAGGCATTTATCTCCTTATAGATTGTAATGATTTATGAGCCACTCTAAAGACTATCAAATTTGGAATGCTTACCTAGCTTGGCACGATCCTCATACCACTTAAGTATAAGGTCACCTTATTGAAAGGTCTTTGATGAGGATCTATTGTCAAATGATATTGTGAATTTGTCTTGGTTGGACCACATGGTATGTATGAAAATATCTCTTGTCTCTTCTAATTCCCTCAACTCATTCATCCTCACTTCCATTACATCACTCTCCATGAGTTCAAGCTAGTGTGCAAGTTCCAAGGCTGACAACTCAAGTGAAATGGGAAGTTTCATTTTTTTCCATAAACAAGGAGATAGGGTGAGTGACCAATATACTTCTTAAGAGTAATCCTATCTGTCCATAAGGTATACTTTAACTTGGTGTGCCACTCCCTTTGGTTATCTTCCATTGTCCTTTTCATGATCCTAATCAAGTTCTTATTGGTGGACTCTGTTAGTCCATTACCCTATGGATAGTAGTTGGATGAATAATTGAGGTAGATGTCATGATTAAGGGTCCACTCACACACATTTTCACTATTGAAGGCCAAGTCATTGTTTGATATAATGGTGGAGGGGACCCCAAACCTAGTCATTAGGCTATCATAGAACTCTAAAATTGAGTTCTCATTTGCCTCTTTGAGTGCAGCTACCTCCACCCACCTAGTAAATTAGTCAATAGTTGTTAAAACCCACTTATTCATAGCACTAGATGGGGGATGAATAATACCTATGAATTCTAATCCCCATTTCATGAAGGGATGCTCAACTTGAATGGGTTTTAGAGGCAAGGAAGCTAGTCTTTACTTGCTAATGAACATAACACATATGGGACACCTCCTAACCCAAGCATGGGAGTCCATAAATAAAATTGGACAAAATATCATGTTCTTATGATCTTGGATGTTTTGGTCTTGGCTGAAATTTTCCCTCCTAGAGGCCCATCATGAAACTTCCCTAACAACTTGTCAACTTAACTAGTCTTTACACATCTTAGAAACATGCCACCAAGGTCCCTATTGAAGCATATCCCATAAACTAAGTTTTAAGGGATGTATTTTAGTTTTAACTACCTCCTTCTTATCCTATCTAATCCCATAGAACATTATCCCATTTGGAGTAACCTCAATATGTTTTGGGTCCAACTAGGAGAAGACATAGTGGCAATTACGTGTTGATTATCTTGGATTGCCAAAACCTTCTCTTCCTCTTCCTTAGCATCTGATTCAAGGTGATCACTAAGTACTCTACCTATGATAAACTTAGTAACCTTCACCTCTATACCATACTCTATGTACTTGGTCACCCAACCAGCCCTCTTTTTACTCAAGTCTCTATTGAGGATGAAATCATTTATACTAAGGTGAACTACCATCACAAAAATCTTATTGTTAGACACCATATGTCTGAAATTTTCTATGACTCTCATGATATCAAGGACATGTTTTTCAACAAATGTATATCTCTCCTCATACCCCTCCAATGCTTGGCTAAAGAAGGCTATAGACTACTCTAATCACTCACTATTTTGTTGCATAAGCATAGCAAAAATAGTATCACTTATGGAGAAGGCATACATGAAGAAATATTTTTTGTAAAATTAGGGTCGAGGAGGGTGGGAGCTTGGGAAATGGCCTGCTTAATGGCCTCATAACTTGTTTTACCTTCTTTGGTCCATGGGAATTCCTTATGTTTCTTGAGCATGTGAGTTAGTGGCTTCACCAATTCTGCAAACCTAGGTCTAAATCTTCTGATAAAGTTGATCTTTCCCAAGAAACTTTACAACACCTTCTTGTGTTTGGGTAGTGATAAGGTAAGAATTGCCTCTATCTTATCAAGGTCAATGGAGAGGCCATCTTTTGATATAATATGTCCTATAATTCTGCCCTCATGGATTGCAAATATGCATTTTTGGGGGTTTAAAGAGACCCCAAACTACCTACACCTACCAAACACCAACCTCAAATGTGTCAAGTGATCCTTGGGATCTTTTGAAAACATAATGATGTCATCAAGGTAGATAATCACCATCTCATTTATGAGCCATTGAAAGGTGACATCCATTGCCCTTTGGAAGGTAGCCCCTGCATTGGATAGTCCAAAGGGCATCTTCTTGTATGCATAAGTGCACCACTTAGTTGTGAAGATAATTTTGTGTCTATCCTCCTCCCTCACCAATAGCTGATTGTATCTGGAGTATCCATCAAGCACAGAGAACCTTTGTGAACTTGAAATTCTCTGAAGAATCTGATCCATAGATAGTAGAGGGTAGTGATCCCTTAGTGACACCTTGTTGAGATCTCTAAAGTCCACACACAACCTTATCTCCCCATTTTTCTTCCTCACAGGCACAAGATTTATAACCCATGAAGAATGTTTTATGGGGAAGATAATATTGGATTCAATAATCTTTGTCAAATCCTTTCTCATAAGGATCTCAATTTTGGGGTTGATTGACCTTTGATTTTGTCTCACAGGTTTGGCATTCTCCTCTAATTCTATAGCATGTTGGGCCAACCTAGGGTCAAACCCCTTCAAGTCATGATATCTCCATGCAAAGACATTTACAAATTCTTGGTATAATTCTATGAAAGTTTCCTTATCCTCTTTGGTGTTCACCTTTCCTAGCTTGAGTAACTTCTCTTTTAATATGATAAATTTTTCATAATGTTCCTCCTTAGTGTAGATGTTTACCTTATCCTTACTCAAGTGGCCATATTCATTTAATATGCTCTCTAATGTTACCAAGCCCTTAGTAAACTTATTTTTCCTAAATTGGACAATATGGTCTCCATATTGGTGTTGTAGCCTGCCTTGATTCTTTGAGTAGAATTTTGCCTCATATTATAAGAAACAAGCAATTTTCTTATCAATTTAAAATACTTGCCAACTCACCTCATTATCAAGGACTGAGGGCCTGCATATCACCTTGATTTGGAACTACTCTTTGATTTCCTTAACCCCACCAGCTATATCATATTGTGTTCCAATGGTAGCTGATCGGTCTACATGTTGTTTGGCCTCCCTAAGAATGGAATGACTGTCAAAGGCTTGAAAGTCCTCTAAGAGGTCCCAAAATTTATGTTTTTAGGCCTTTAAGATTTTATTCTTGACTACACTTAGGCCTCTTGTTACACCACTAACTCACTATGTCCCTTAGCTTGTAAAAGCTTGATGCCTCTCTTTCTTTCCCATTCTAACCCATGGATGAGAGCCTCATATTTTGTAGTATTGGAAGTGAAAATAAACTAAAAGATTAGGTCAAAATAGTACATTTGCTTAGAAGGGGAGACAAGCATAACACCTGCCCCACTCTCATTCTTTGATCTAGACCCATCAAAAAACAAGTTCTATACCCCTTCATGCTCTTGGCTTGTGCTAATGAGGTTTAGCATGATATATATTTCTTCATGCATGAAATACACACCCAAACCTACCTCTTCAATACTTTTGTAAGGATCATAGCCATGATTGTCTATTTCCCACCCATCAAGGATCAAATTTGATATGCCTTCTAGTGGTTCCATGGGCTCTTGGTCATTGGGGTGCTCATCCTCATCCAAGATGGTGAAATTGCCATTTGATAATTTGGGCATGTAGGTTCATACCTTATGGTAACCTCTATCCCATCCTTGGTCCTAAAAACCATATAGGACTAGTCAAAAGAGAGATACCTCGTAATTTTGGTTGTGAAATCCCTAGATAAGCATAGGGAAAAGTAGGGGGATGTCAGCTACTATCACATCCTAAGATATAGTGAAATTAGGAAAAGCAACCAAGATGATTTTAAGGTCTTTAAGGACACCCACAATCTTGGTAGGAGACCCATCTAAAGATAAAACCCCTTTTGCATTAGGTTCATAGTTAAGCCCCAGATTATCAATTATAGACTTAGGCATGACAGAAGTGTTAGACCCACTATCTATGATGTAATTATGCACTAGGGAATCTCCTATGATGACTAAAAGGTAGAAGGTATGTGTTTGACTACCTTAGGTGCTTGGGACTCATGAAGTTGACTATAATTAGTGAGGACTGCACTTACCTTTTCTGCTTATTTATCCAAGACATGGAGTTTGGAAAGTTCTTCTTGAAGGAAGTCCTTTTGCCCTGGAATAAGCAAAGTATGCCACATAGGGATAGTAACATGGGCCTTATTCATCTGGTCCACAATGCTAAGATGAGGGTTGGCTACCTTGGACTACAACTTAGGAGCAAAAATATTGCTTGGAGTTTATGTGAATTGAGGCATAAAAGGACCCTTCTGATGATACCCTTTTCCTAATTGCATTTGTTGAGTTGATGGTGTCATATGAGATGAATCTTGAGTAGCAACCCCTTTAGGTGTTTGATAAGGTAGAGAATTTGCAATGGTAAGTCCCAAATTATCATCAACTTCCCTTCTCTTATCCTTTATAAGGGTTGCAACTGAATTATCCACCTTGGCTGCATTCTAACTCTGATTGGCTACCACTTGTTCAAAGTAGTGTTCACCTTCTTGGAAGTTACCAAAAGTAGTTTCAAAAGGTACTTTAATCACACTTGTTCCTTATTGACTTGGCATCTTAGCTTGATTCATAAAGGGAGTGTCTCCATGTGGCATAGGAGGACCTTCTTTTGTTGTGGAGGAGGTTGATTGTCATGTGATAGAAGACTAAGACTATGTTGTATGAAGGATGTTTAACACACCACTCCACTTGGATCCATTACCATATCATGTGACTACCCCCATTGAGCTGACCATTGACCCTCTTGAGCATAATTATTCTAAGTTGGGACTAGGGCTCTACAATGGCTAGTGGCATTGGGGTTATAGCTATTATATGGCATTGCTTGTATAATTTGCCCTTGGCCTTATTGATTGGGATGATAAGGAGGTATGTTATATTGATAGGGATGATAAGGGGATTCGTAGGGTGCTTAATAAGGCCTATGGGGTAGAATATTCTACCTCTCCAAGGCTACTGAGTTATTGTTTTGAGCCTTGAGAAGCCCTTTTATCTTGCCTAATTTGTCCACTTGACTACCATCTACCTAATCATGATTGGTTGGGGTTGGTAATGGGGCAATGATAGGCATAGGGGGTTGAATTTATAGGAATATTGGCATGAGGGGTCTTGGTGTGAGCTTACCTGCTTGAATTAGGCAATTTTTTGCCCTTATGGCTACCTAATAAGCTTCTGGCAAGGTGTTCCCTCCATGGATTATATCATGACTGCCACATCAGAATTAAGAGCCCTTAAGTAGTAAAATAATACATAATTAAGGGTGGACTTGATGACTGTGGGGATCCTATCCCAGGTTTTTTGAAACCTATGGTTAAATTCTACCATGAATTCTTAGGGGGCTCTTTTGTGGTAAGTTGTTCCACCAAAGAGAGATGGTCACTCCTATCCTCAAAGTGCTTACACAAATTCTCTCCAAACTCATCCCAAGTATTAATGGAGCAGGTATTAAGCCCCTATACCACTGGAGTGCCTTACCCTTCAAGGAGGTTACCAATAGTCTCATATCCACATTCTCTTGGATTACATTATGGACTGAACATAAGTTGGCTATGTCTGCAATATGTTCTACATACATAGTTGAGTACTCTCCTGTGAAATAGGGAAGGCTTTTGAGGGCAGAAGCAGGTATGTCATTAAACTAATTGTGTTTTAAAGGGTTGCCATCATTGAAAGGCACAAAGTCTTGAATTTTAGGCCTATCCATTGAAGGTATAGGGTTTGAAATAATGTTTTTTGGGTATAATTAGGAGAGTTAGGGGGTGTAGGATTGGGATTGAACCTAAAATATCTCTTTCTCTTAGCAATGTCCAATGAAAATCAACAAACTCAATATCCTTACCTTTTGAGGAAGATCTTGTGGACACTTTTTACATGTAACTTGACTACAAATCTGCCACTGAAGTACTTGAATTTTTGGGAATTGGAGAGCCAAACACAAAATTCAACAATGCACAGAGAGAATTATTTTAATCACAAATAATCTTCTATGTTCTAATTAATAATCAATATGAACATAATACAAATATATAGGGCACTAATCCCTATTATTGGGGATTCTAATATCCCACCAATATCTCATATAATAGCTTGTAGATATTATATTGTTATTATCAATAATATATATAACAAACCAATTAAATATATATTATCATAATATTATTATATAATAATATTTTGATATGCAAACTAATTATATTTACCTCTTGGTAAATACTCAAACTTACTATTTACCTCTTCATAAATTCCTAAATTCACATAATGTGAAAACTAATCCCAACATTCCCCCCCATAGTTTTTACATGGTACAATATATCTCTTTTTCTGATTGTAGTGTGCCACCTCTATGTCCTCATGGTCTTCTCTGCATACATGTGCCCTCACACATCTCTTCCTTCACACTCATTTGAAATTGGTTTTCCAAATTCACCAATAACCTTAAAAAATGGTTTTCACAAGTTCACCAATAACCTTACAAAATGTTTTTCTCAGGTTCACTACTAATCTTAAAAAATAGTTTTCTCAGGTTCACTACTAAACTTACAAAATGGTTTTCATAGGTTTACCACTAACCTTTTATCATGATTTATACAATGTTTTTTAGATCAACATTCTCTAATGTAAATATACAAAAGGGGTTACATGGGAATATCATTCACAATTGAATAGCTACAACTCTTCTTATTTTTCACACATGCTAAAAACAAATGTAACTACCACACCACATTGAAAAAATTGAAATCCACACAACTAAAAATAACACACCACATAAAATGTCACCACATCATTGGTGTGGCCTCGAAGTTGGTGATTGATGAGAGGTAATTGAAAGGCCTCCAACCTTTGTGTATCCTCCAGCCTCCATTAGGTCACTGCTCACTCAGCCAGTATGTCGATGAAGCACAAATGCATGAATTTATCAATGAGAAATCCTCCCCATAATTTAGACATCGTGTACAAGCAAAAATGAATCCATTTTACAATTTTTGACTCTATATGACATAGGACTTTTGACAAAATGACTTAACATACAAAATGACTCTTGACTCATTTTTGATAATAGATAAATAATTAAATATTGTACTAAACCAAAAAAAGATGTTACTTTCACTCTCTCATAAACAAGAAATTAATATTTAATTACTTTCCTAAATATGACATACAAATCCAATCCAAATATTTTAACTAATACGGCATGCTAAGACTAAAAGTATTTAACAATTGACTTAGACTGCTAAAAAACACAAACTATCTAACTTGAAGATTATGAATTCATTTATCAACTTCACCTACCATTTGTATTGTGCCAACAATCCTTAGATGACATGGAATGAAACGTAGCTTGATATTGATTGATCTCAAGGGAGGAAGCCATAGAGGGATACATGTAGATTACAAGCAATACACGACCAGGTGTAACCTGAGTCAAATCAAACACAGAATTCTACATGTGAAGGGTATGATGAGTGGATTGTAAATGCTTAAATCTAATTGTAGAAGCCAAATGTAGGAGGAACTTAGAAAGACCGATGGTGTGATGAGAGAGCCAAACTATCCAAATTGATTTGTGTAGAGCACTAAGACAATCTTGAAAGTCATCAAGATTATTACCAAGCCAAATTCCAAACTCATCCAAAAAAAATATTGATGCTGAATACAACGCACCTTTGAGCCAATCAATATTCTAACACCAAAGTTGAATCAAACGTTGAGCATTTATGATCACACATTGAAAACATTGAGGGTTTAGCAAAGGTGGATGGGGAAAATATACATAGTGCAAACAATAGAACCAAATGAAGCCTGAGATAAATGAGAAGTGTTAAAGTCAAACACTAAATCCTTAGTAGATTCAATTTCACTGACTATTGTCCAACTAATTTTTCTAATGCACATGAGAGCACATAAATTGATACTATCATATGAATGAATTAACTACATATGTTGCAAGCTGATAAGATGTTTTTAAATGAGTCTACATACCATTATATGGGATTGTCAAGAAATTGAAGATCTAAAACAAATTCACACTAAATAATCTGATGCAAAAATTTCTAGGTGCAATGGAACAAATAGAAACAAGGCATCAGGTCTGATATGCCACATGTTTCAACATGATAATAGAGTTAGAAAATAACACATGTATATAGATAAATTGATCTCACTATGAACTATATATCAAAGGATCATCCAACTCATTAATTTTAGGCAACTATACAATCTATGACATTGCCCCATTTGCATCCTTAATCTTCCATTGCAGGCATAAGAATAAATAGTATGCTCTGATACCACTGTTGGGAATTGGAGGAGAGCTGAACACAAAAATCAACAATACACAGAGAGAATTATTTTAATCACAAATAATCTGCTATGTTTTAATTAATAATCAATATGAACATAATATAAATATATAGGGCACTAATCCCTATTATTGGAGATTCTAATATCCCACCAATATCTCACCTATAAAACCTCCAAATCTACTATAATATCTCATGGATATTATATTGTTGTTACCAACAATATATATAAAAAACTAATTAAATATATATTATCGTAATATTGTTATATAACAATATTGTGATATGCAAACTAGCTAATTATATTTACCTCTTCGTAAATTCCCAAATTCACACAATGTGAAAACTAATCCCAACATGAATCCCTCTAATGTTTTCCAAGATTGCCAAAGCATGCTCCAATTCACTTGAAAGTTGGTCCCACTAGGTGTGCCAAAATTGTTAGCACTCCAAGTTACACCCTTTGAAGGAGATAGTTCAATTATTGTCAAGTTTGGACTAACTTGGTATTGGCCTAAAGGTTGTGGGTGACCTATAGTAAGGCCAAACGTTTAGCTTATGGGGCTATATCCCATGATATATCAACTTAATCTCTCTTCCTAAGACTTATTAATATTGGGATGAAAAGAGATAGGATGAAAATATGAAAATAAAACCTATTATAAGGGTGGTGATGCACCAATCTTCACTTAGCCTCTCTTAACTAATCTTCAAACACACTTTGTGAATCTAATGAAAGACAAGTACCTTAACAAGCTTCTTGACACACTCTTAAACATTATTATTTAATGTGGAGGTTATGTGGAAGGTTTATAACTTGAAGGCAATGGAAGGAAGGTTTGCATGAGACACTATCAATCAACTTAATCTTCAATACAACTACCACCTCTCAACACTTCACATGACCTACATTGGATGACAATATAACACTAGGTGAAAGAGAGGACCTACAACATAATATGAACATCATAACTTTCTTCAAGTCAACAACTATAACACACACTAATGTTGATAAGAAGTCTACAAGCAATCTTTTCTTATTGATTATCAAGGCTCAATATATAATTTAGTGGAGTTTTGCTACACCCAATCAAGGGATAAAAGAATAAGACTCAAGGCATGAATATATAGAGTTGTGTACAAGAGAGATAAGTAAATCTTGGTGTAGAAGTGGTATGAAGAGGCCATAATGGCCATGCAATAGTTACAATAATCCTCCACACTCATCTATGTGTTGCTTGAGTGGATAGGTGCCTTGAATGATCTATTTAGAGTGTTGGGATCTAATTTTAGTAAAGTTTAACTCACGAAGAGCACATGTATTCCATCCCTATTCAATTACCCCTCCACTCATCAATTATCAAGCAATTAAATAGGTTTAATTTGGCCTTTTCCATGAGGCATTAAGTGGCTTCCCATACTTGCACACTAGCCATGTTCAAAAAATCACCCAAAGTTCCTCATAATGCCCATAGACATGGAGTTTGTTCACCTTAAGGGGAATTTATTTATTTCTTATGATGGCACATTAACTCCATATCAATTTTTCATGCTTATAAGCATCTTCATTTTGTTGGCTAAGTAGGCCTTATGGACTAGTAGCCTAGTCTCTTATTCATTCATTGTTTGGAGAGTCATGAGGATTGAACAAAACATTTAAGCTATTTAAGTTAACTTTTTTTCAACTTGAATCAATGTTCCATACCAATATCTAGACCTTTTAAATAGTCTATACTTGCAATCTCCCTTCACTTAGATGACTAGGCCATCTTCACTAGCTTTTGTAGACTAGCTGATTGGTGGAGGTTTGCAAAAGCATTTCCAGATAGTGTTTTGGACATTTCATGATTTGATAAGATGAAATAAGACTCAAACCATCCCCTCCAATTATTGGTAACATGTGACCAATTTTTTCACTTTATCTCCAACGCAAAACCTTGTAAAATTGTAGTTTTAGGAGGTGTTCATACATTGTCTATACAGACCAGTACCCTAGCATCAACCTTATCTAAGTGGGATACATGACCCAAGTTTTTATCAAGTGGTTAAAATGAATTTGGATGTATTTTATCTTAAAACTTTCTAATCGGGTCCTTATTAGGGTTTTAGGGAGGTTTAAGAGGGTTCAATGTTCTTAACAATGGTTCATAGAGGTTAGGGCCTTAACCTCTGAACCAATTCCACTAATACATTATAGACAAAGCCCCACATTTATCCTAAAGTTCCCATCTCCCCATGCAGAAGTTATGTATAGTTTTGAGCATGTGAATTTGCCTCTTAGGTGAGAAGTATGCATTTTGGGTAGTCTTGAGGTGTTCTCAGGCCTAAATGACCAGCTGTGCATCTCCCCTACAAGCCAAAATGAAATCACACATTTAAAACAACATGATGATCATCTTCATGAAGGTTTGAGGTCTCCTCTGATCTTACTTTTGTTCTCTGCTATAACCCCTAAGTGGCACTATCTCAATGCACGTGCTAGATCAATATGTATAAGTGCAAGGTTCTTGAGTTTTGGTCTTAAGTTATGGTTGTGAGGCACCCAGCCACTATTCTCAACATGAAGATCACCCCTGAGGCCCTTTAAAGCATCTATGTTGGATTGATCAAGCTATTTACCTTCTTGTTGCATGCATACAATCCTTCATTCAAGCACTTGGGCTTGTTTGCAAGAGTTACCAGTCATGGAGGTCCATGAGGGTGGCTAATGTGAAGTCATTTGGGAACTTTAAGACCCCCTCTCTCCTCAAAAACCTATGGTATATGCAAATCCTTCTCAATTCTTTGTTCATAGGCTAAAAATGGCCTTCTTAGGCCTGATCCATACAACATATCCCCTACACATGCCAACCAATAGGTCATATGAGCGCTTAGGGTACTTGGGAAGGCCATTAAGACCCTTTCATGGGTCAATCACTCCATTTGGATGCATTTTGGGGAATATTTCCTTCATCAGATCTAAACTAGGGTTTAAAAATGGTTTTGGAGGTCCACCATCTTAATGATGTTTCATACAGTACAAACGTTCAAATCAAAACTTATTGTTATGAACCTTTATCCCACTGATCCCTTCATTTCTCCCAAATAGCCTTGGGTCCCATGCAAGGTGTGTGTGGAGATATGAGTGTTAGAAGGTGTGCCTCAAGCTCTTTGTTAGGCAATTTGAGTAGGTTGCCTTCTTAGCATTTGTTCATAAAGTTGGGTTCCCCAACCCCTCTCAATCCTTTATGTATTTTGAGTCCACAAGGGTGATCAAGTTTCTCTAAGAGCCCTGGGCCTGGGTCTCTTTGTGGTGAAAGGTATGAGTGTTTGAAAGTGCAACTCAACTTGCTTACTCAGAAAAATAGAGCTTGGGAGAGGGCTAAAACCCAAAAGGACTGTCCCATTGCATTCCTTTGCCTCAAATCCCTTCTCTAAGGTTGAAAACTTCCCACACATACCATGTTTTATTGAAATTGCTTGAGGGTCTGGACTTACTGTTGAGGTAGAGGTAGGGTCTTGAGACCTAGATGAGCCTTTAGGCTTTGTAATATCCAGACTGAGTGTTGGAACCTCAACCCATTGTAGATGCATATGTGGCTTCCATGTTTCCATAACACCTCTTTCAACCCAACCTATAACTTGTTCACATGTTCTCATCTACTTGACCTCTTGTTAAACCTTCTCTTTCTTGTAGATTGCCTTGATCAACATTGTCTAGTGTATGGGACTATGACAGCTGATGTTGGTGCCCAACACAACTTATTTTAGCTCTTAATAGGGATAGAATTAGGGCATAAACATCATGTTTCAGGTCTTGATCATATTCTTGAGGTTTATCCTCCCTAGCTCTACCAATAGGTTTCACTTACAGAATCACACATAAGGCATGTGTGTCTTAAGTATGCAACTCGGGCCAGAAAGTCACCTTAGAATGATATGATCATCATGTGAATCCTTGAGGGGTTTGTTATGCTTTCTTCTCTCTGAGACTCCACTTTCATATGTTATGTGCATTGCCACTCTCTTTATCTTGGCACCTTCTCATTTTAGGCAACCCTGATTGATTGTATGTGTTCAGCTCAGTCAAAATTATATTCCTAAAAATTTATTTTCTTTTTGTAAGATGATTTTCATGTTTTACCTTTTCTCTCAATTTGCATCTTCTCCCTTTATATGCATATACTATCTTATTTACAATGTAGGATACAGACTTAAGACTGCCAACAGTACTATAGGTATTAATCCATGTATGTTGATTGACCCAAGGGTCTGTGGAACATGGTCTCTGAGTTAAGAGAGTGCCCTCTTAGTTACACTTGAGGTCTCAATGGATCTCTTGTGTTCCAATCTATCTCTACAAGGAATCACATCCTCATTCATGCCTAGCTCTCATTGTTTCCTGGATCTACCTGTTCTGCTTCTTCAATAACTTCCTGGTCCTATGCCATAAGTGAGCAACAAGTAGTGTAAAAAAGGGAAATGATGAATTTAAGAACTTACTTACACTTTCAGTCCTCCATATGGGTGCTTGAGACTCCATGACAGCTTGTTGTCCACCCAAAATTCGTCTCAGTGACCGATGCCGGTCAATTTCAGTCTACAGCCGACCGATGTCGGTTCCCTGCGACTGCCTCCCTGCCGACGTCGGTTTTCCCTAGCCGACGCCGGTCTCTGTCTGCCCCGAGTCACCGACGTCGGGCTGCACATAGTCGACGTCGGTCCCTGTCTAGACGCCGACGCCGGTTTTGCTGCCGACGTTGGTCTCTGTGTTTTTCTTGTGAGACCTGACTTTTTTCCGCGAGCTCCTTTTGGATCAAACCCCTATCCAAATTACCCTTGCTCTGCTCAGAATTCCTCTGCACCTTGTGCTGAAATCTGTCCGTCACTTTCTCCTTGAAAACCAAGGCTTTCATGTTCTTGTCACTAACATTGGATTCCTCAAGAAACCTCACCTTCTTCTTTTGCATACAGAAACCACGATCCATGCCTTCCAAATCTAAAAGCATACTCTTTGACTCAAGAACCAGCATCTCCTTCTTATCTATGTGACCAAGCCTATTAAGCCACATCTCCGAATCTACAACTGAAGTAGATAACCCAGAAGAAGAATCAGTAAAACAAGTAGATAGATAAAGCGTACCTACTTTCTTACCTCTAGCTACAACAAGTGTACCCTTGGTAACCTTCCAAGAGTCTGCTGTGAGAGTTACTGTGCAACCCTCTTCACCCAAACTTCTAATAGAAATCAGATTCTGCTTGAGAACTGGGACGTGCATGACCTCCTTTAACACCCATGTGTTACCTGTCTGCAGTTTCAGCTTCACTTTGCCTTTGCCAACAATCTGACAAGGCTTACCATCCCCTACACAAATTTCTCCAAAATCTCCCTGGACATACTCATGAAAAAATTCCCTATGTGGGGATGCATGAAAAGAGGCACCAGAATCTAATACCCAAGATTCTACTTTATCCAAAGAACATACCAGAGCATCCTGTGCAACGTAACCTGCAACATATGCTTCTTCTTCATGTTCTTCATGTTGATCTGTACCCGATCTGCAATCTCTCTTTAAGTGCCCTTGCTTTCCACATTTCTAGTAGGTTATTCTGCCATACCTGGACTTGGATCTCTTGCCCATCTTCGACCTTGATCTCCCACGCTCTATCTTCTCTCTTGGCCTTCCTCTTCCTTCAACACTCAAAGAATCTCCAGATGATTCACCTGTGCTTTTCCTGCGTATCTCTTCATTCAAGATCACACTCACAACATCATCCACATTTAAGACTTTTGAAGGAGACACAGTATTAGAAACTGCCATTACCAAGCCTTCCCAACTTTCAGGTAATGAACACAAGATTAAGAGAGCTCTTATTTCATCATCAAATACAATATTGATGGAACTTAACTAGTTTACCAAACCATGGAAATCACTAAGATGGCTATGAACAGATCCACCTTCCAACATTTGCAAATTAAATAAACGCTTCATAAGAAATACCTTATTAGAAGCCGAGGGTTTTTCATACAAATTTGCCAAAGATTTCATCAACTCCACCGTTGTCTTACACTGTGATAAGCTGGAAATCACAGATGATTCAAGACTCAATCTAACAGATCCCAGAGCCTTCCGATCAAGAACCTCCCATTCTTCATCTTTCATATCCAAGTTTGCTAGCAACCCCACCCAACGGTAAGTACAAATCTTTCTGATACAGATAGTCCTCAATCTGCATCCTCCATAATTGGTAGTTCTTGCCATTAAACTTTTCCATTCGTAGTTGACTGTTTTCTGCCATTGCTCAACTCCCACTCAAACAGAAACCCTGTGAGTAACCTGTAATCAAAACACACTACCCAGATCTACACCAATCTGTTAGTATCCCAACCTAAGGCCCCGATACCACTTGTTGGTATCAAGCTTAAGAACCTACAACCAAGGCTCTGATACCACTTGTTGGGTAAGGTGGAGGTAAATCCAAGAACAAACACACCTGTTCTAATTCCACCTGTTAGGATCTTGCTCCTCAGAAAGAGCACAATATGATTACCAAATATAAGCAATTGAATATGCGGAAATAACCAGAAACACAAGTAACTAGAATTCACCAATAGCACAAAATATGAGAGACAATACACTATCTTGTATTAACACTATACATAAAAGAATACAACAAAGAGCCGCCACTCTTTCACCTTACAGAGGATCGCCACACCTCAAGTGTACAGTAATTCTTCTCACACACACTCTCCTACACAAAAACAGTCCCAACAACCAACTCACACATAGAATTGGTGTTCACCTCACCAACCAGTCAGTAATAACCCTGTCGGTACACCAAGCACTCTATAGCACTTCAAGCTGATCTCTCATGACCTTGCAACCTGCAATTCAAAGACCAAACTTACATGTAGATCCCCAATGAGCTTGCAACAACCTGCAACTCACAGATCTTACAACTAGAAGGAACTCTTCCTTTCTATCTCATACATGAACAATACATGCCAATGGGTCTATAAATAGATCCCTAACTCAAACAATAACTTAGACTCTTAATTTAGACAATTGTCCTCGCAGCCCAAGACTCTAACTGGTCTCAACATGAAAACTCTTCGTTCACTTAACTAACTGTCCGTGAAACGAGCAGTTCTGGAACACACAGGCAACCGACGTCGGTCCCTGCTTGTCTGGTACTACCAACGTCGACCGACTTCCTGCTGTCGCCGGTGGCCTTCTGCACTGGTCTCTGCTGACGTCGGTCCTGCTGCCGACGCCGGTTCTCCTGGATCTCAGCAACCATTGTTCCACAGTTTGCAAAGGGTTGAAGCTTTTAGCTCCACAACCTAACAAAGAGAGTGCCCTCTTAGTTACACTTGAGGTCTCAATGGATCTCTTGTGTTCCAATCTATCTCTACAAGACAGGCATCTGCCTATTCTAACCCTTTCTTATGCTCATGACTCATTTGCATATGATGACCTTGAAGGGATTTACCAAAGTGGGTTTAGGTCATTTCCTGCAGGTGATGATTTGCTCATTTAATAGGATTTATGACTATGTAGACTCATTTATTATAGCATTGATAGTGTCTTATAGTTAGTGGAGTATTTAGACTTGTTCACATGCTTAAGGTTTGATTAAAGGATAGTGAGTTATTAGTGAATGATCATGGGGTCATATAGAGTTTGAATTTGGAATGCAGGGCTTAAGACTGAGGTGAAATGATAGTGCAAAGGTTATCAAATGGAAAAGGCTCTTTACAGGTTTGAAATGAATTGTGAGCTCACACTCAAGATGACCGACAGGGACCCTTGTCATCTCCATATATGTACCTAATAGAATATAACACTTTGATATAATTAATGAAGCATATATGGAAAAAATGGAAACCTAGGACTCTCCAAAAAACCTTAAAGTTTGCTAATTGACCTTAACATCTGCTAAGCAAGACTATGAAGGTGTTTGAGGGTAGATTGGTAGTTCCTAGGTCTGAGGGACCATAATAAAGGTCTGTTTAGCTCAAAAGAATGGGATTTTCATTATGGCACAATATTCACTTGCCATTTGTATGACATCTTGATGGCATCTAATAACCATTCTTTTCAAGCACACTATCTTTCCTTGCAATGGAACATAGATATGTAGGTAGTCTTCACTTAGAGGCACCATTTGAGAGAGTTGGAGTTCTATAACAATCAACTTGAACCAAAGGGGCATGAATAATTTCAAGACACCATTATTAAACGTTGAAACATTGTTCACTTCTAGATGTATGCACTTAACACTCTTTCCAACCAATGAGAACCTACTTATAGCCTGTCAACAGTATTAGCTTAGACCTTTTTCACTTATATATGCCCACACATGCAAACCAGAGGTTGAGGATGCCATGAAAAGTCCTTGTAGAACTTGAGGAACTAGGAATAAACAAACCAAAAACTCAATGAAATCATTCCCCTTCTTTTACCCTATGCAGATGTGGATCGTAACTAGGTTACCTAGCTTCTTAGCATTTATTCATAAAACTCAGGAAACTAAAACTACAATCAATGCCCATGATTGGAAGGTCACCAAGTTTGCTTTATTTGGCCAAGATCTTGGACCTTCTCTCTCTCCTCTGTACAAAATGAACACAACTTGAAGTGCTCTCCATGTCTGCCAAAGACCCAGGTGAAGGAAGTGAACCAATTTTGGGCTCTTTGGGCTTTGAAACACTTTGATTTTTTCAACATATGCCTATAGTGAACTCTTTATGTAGGCCCCTGACTCCATCTAAGCCAATCCGTACTGTACAGATCTATACCACTTAGAAAGCTCCTAAAAATTGCAACTTCCCTATGTTTTCTCATGTTTCAGACCACAAACCATTATTGGCAGGTAGGAGGAAGGAAAATAGGGGTCAAGTAATGTCTGAAATTTTATGGTATGACTTGAGGAGTTGGGGAGGCACGTTTCCATGTGTGTGGGGCCCATTTAGTGGCAATTAGTGTTGACTTTGTGAGAAGGGCCTCATTAGTGTATGAAACACTTTGGGTATGGCCTAATGGATTTCATGAAGGCTCTTGAAAACATGAATGGTGGTTTTAGTGGCCTTTCAAGGTCAAGTGGTGTCACATTAAGGTCAAATATTGCCCTTTTAGACCATTACATGACTTCAAGAGGGGATTTTAAATGAATATCTTTTCAACACTTATACAAAGACATTAAAACCTATTAAAGACTTCAATTAGGCTCCCATGTACCTTCATAACATTCTCAAAGTTTGTAATCAAGCCATACCTTGCATATCTTGAATACACTAGAAAGGTTCATGGTGAGTCATTAGCTGCAACATTTAATTATCTCCACTATGGCACATTTGGGGCTATTGAGACCACTTTAAATCCAACTATAGGCCTTTACACATGCTAAAACACTAGGATAAATCTTGACATAAGTTGAAACATGGGGTAGGGATAACCACTATGTGTTCCATTACATGACAAGACCTTGGACCTACTGCATTTGATATGACAATTAGTGATCCCCTTTGAATTGTCTTCGTTCATCAAGATATATGAAAACTATGAGGATTTATGGTAGATTAGGGTTCTCAAGGCTTATGTTATTCCCTTTCTAGGCCTGAGGGCATAAAGTGGTTAACAATTACATAACTAAATGTAGTAATTAGATTGTGCAATAACTAGTTTAATTCACTTATGAATCCTTTTTGTTTCCCTCAAAACATCCTTGCTTTATGTGCTTAAAGTTGTAAAGTGATATGAAATTTTTGTGTGTAATAGCTACAGATCTTTTTTGTGTTTACCTTTGGTGAATGGTTCTTGAGTCTAGCATTCATGTCATCTCTAAAATCTTGCTCATTATGTTTCTGTGAGTTGGTGCAATTGCTAAGCCATAAATATAGTGGTATAATTATGATTTGGCATACTTTAGATCTTGAGGCATTCACATTCACTTGATTGGAAATCTTCTTTTTTACTCTCCCTTCCCTCTCCTTTTAAATTTATTTTGGAACTAAACTACCTTCCCCTATTTTATAAGTTAACAAAGTGAAGCATATTAACTTTAGAAACAAGATCAAAATATTAAATCACAAGTTCAAACAATCAATATTGAGCTTTTAGTGGTAGCACTGCATCTCTTGGAAGTTATTCTATGTAGGTGATATCATGGAGTTGCATACCTACAATCGTGCCTTGTATTGGTCAAGTATTGATCCTAAAACAGAGGATGAAAGTTCCTTATTTTTTCCACCTTTCTCTTTAGAACACTCAATCTCGTGAGTGCATTCTGAGTAGGATTTTGGCCCAAACAGTAGTTGGCACTACGAGAATTTGATTAAGTCATTTGGGAATAAACCACACATTTATAATGATCTAGTTCAAGGTTACAAGTAGGTGGTTTAATATTTTATGAGAACCCAATACTCCTTAATATTGGTGACTGAGGCTACTATAAATTGGGGAGATTAGTTTGTGGCTCCATACTCATTCTCTACGAGATGGTTGAAGAGCACTCTTGCGAGAGTGTCATGAATAATCAGGTCAAAGAATCTTGATATCAAGGTTATTGACACAAAATGGGATGGGTTGCACATGAAATGGAGGAAGAAGGGGAAATAAGTGTTGACTGACAAGGAGGACTCAAAATATTCATCCATGAATTTGAGTGAGCTAGTGTTTCTCCAAGATGAAGTGGTAGATGACATTGAATCCATGTAATGGCAAAGACCTATCTCTTTCAAGATAAAATCAAAGTTACAGGTTGATCACTCAATTTTTAAATCCTTGAATAAAATAACTAAGAAAAGGAAGGTGAATAACTTTATAAAGGGCTCAAGAGGAAAGAAGAAAGTAAAAATAAACATATTAGGCCAAGTAAAAGTGGGCAATGCTCCAAAAAATTCATAAGAGACAAGCCAGTGAAAACAAATGGAAAGTAGAAGAGAGAAGAGAATATTGAGGAAGAAGCAAGGGAAGAGAGTTCAATGCTTTCTAATGAGGAGCAAGAATATAAGGATGGAACCTCTAGAAAAGAATCCAATCCCGTGCATGGCCATACATAGGAGGAAGAGGAAGACATAAGGGTGGAAGATCACCTGAAGGTGTTGAAGAGTGAAGAGAACCATTCATGTAGAAAATAATTGTAAGAAGGTTCATGGAGATATTAAAGACAAGGAAATGAAGAAGAGGTTGTTGAGGGTTGGGCGCAAGAGTTCATTCAGAATTACGAGTTGAGGTTAGTTTTGATGTACTTGCAAAAATGATAAAAATAATAACATAGTTTGTAGGATTTGAGGAAAGCAAATTATGTGATGCATCCCATCAAAGTGAGGTATTCAAGATACCAGATTGGTGTTAGTGGCTATGGTAATAGACACTTCAACTCAAAGCGCATTTTTTGGAAGAAGAATTGAGTAAGAACAAAGAAATAGACATAAAGAAGGAAAATCAACCGGTTAAGATCATTGTCAAATTAGATAGGGAAAAAATAGAGATCCTGAGGATAGTGGAGAAAGAGTAGCCATAATTTTGGAACAAAATGAATATTGGATGAATGATAGCTGCTAAAAAGTTAAGTGTAGTCGTGATGAAGCTACTAGAATAAGCTCCAGCATCCAAAATATCTATTGAAGAAGTAGATGCTAAGAAATTGGGAGAAATACGCAATTCAACTTAAGTTGTGTAGGAAGAAATGGATGTGTTAAGGTGGGAACTGCACTAGAAGAATGAAGAAGCACATAACATTTTTGACAAAATGAGGCAGTTGGAGGTGTGGATAGGGTTTTAGAGGGAAAAGAAACATTGGAGTAGATGAATAATAGGGTCTTTGATAAGAAGGATTCAATGGCATCAATAAGGCTAGCTAAGGAGACCCAAACTTCCAAAAATCAATTTGATGCACAAAAAAGTTAATTTGATGCCCTATTGTTTGATTATCAAGAAAAAGTGATCAATGAAAAAGTAGCGAATGATAGATTAATCGTTAATATTAAGCTTAAAGGAGGGGCCTAGAAGAAGTTAATTTTAGATGACAAACAAGACAAGGAAGCCTTAAACACATAACTAGAAGTTGCAAGATAAGATAAGACTAGTGCAAAGGTTGCAATTACACGATATTCCTTAAGTTTTAAATGCAACAAGTCTCAATGCATGAGCATGAACCAACTTTTTTTAGGACAAACAAGATACTTAGTGTGGGTAAATGTTGACTCCAAAAAAGGACCAAGTTTTAGATGATATAGAAGTTTAAGAAACTATGCCATGCAAAGTGAGATGCATGAGATCTATCGACTTGGTCATGTGTCGCACCAAGATTTTTGTGTAGAACATGAGGAGGATTTTGGGAGATTGTACAAAAGAGGAGCACATGCAGATCAACGATGTACAACTCATTTGAAAAAGGCTTCTAGATGACACCAAATCAATGGAATATGAATTGGCAAGAAGTTATAAGGCAAAGCTTCCTGAGAATCTAGAGTGCATGACATCTCAATACCAACCAAGCAACCTCCAAGATATCTAAAAGGAATTTAATAATATTCCACTTCTAACTTGCAGGGTCAAGGGGTTCCCTGGAATCCAATAAATATACCCCTTAGGCTCATTTAAAGACAATTTTTATGTGGAGACTTAGTGAAGACTTAAGAATTTTTAAGAGAGAGAGGAACTTGTTGGCTTGGGACTTTTGAAGTGTTTAAGGTATTGGATCCAAGATATAAGCATTTACTCATAGGTCTTTGTAGTGCTAAGAATGTATGTTGCATTTTGTAGGTGCATAAACCATATAATGTATACATAATTGTAATATTGCACTTGTCTTAAATGATTATTTATGTTCGACACATTCTAAATATTACTTAATGATCACATATATTTGATCTAAAAGTCAATCATTCATTAATTCATTCAGACTATGTCCTAAAATGTAGGTGCCATCATCATAAATTAAAATAAAATATTTGTTATTTTCTATATTATTGAATTAAAAAAACTATCAATATAATTTAAAAAATGGTGTTACGAAATTAAAAATTGATCCACATATACTTAAGGTCCTAAGTTACTTGGGTGTTATGCTCTCCATCAAAATCAAACCCTACCTAATACACAAGATCTTCATCCCAATTCATTAGAATCAAATAAAAAATGTAAAACTCATAATGAAAATAAAATGTTTATATATTTTGTATAAATCGAAATTCACGTAAAAAAATTGAATAAATAAAAAAATATAAACAAAAACAAACAATGAGGAGCATATTTTATATATCATCTTAAGGACAAAATAATATTTAATCAGATTCATTTCCCAACATGGTGAACTTTAAAAACGACAAGACTTGCCTCCCCTTTTCCGTTTTCCACACTAGATGTTTAATTAAATAAATAAATATATATATATATATATATATATATAATTTTATTTATTTATTTGTTTTCCTTTTTCAACAAAGCCGTGGGGCTCTTTAAAAAAAAGATTCATATGGACATGACACACAGCAGATGGGGTGGAAACAAGGGTAAAATCTGACAGTCGACCTGGAGTGTAGTGTGAAAGAATTTTGTATATGACTGACTGATGACGCGTGTGTATTCAACTTAATCTATTCTGGGTATGCGAGACACTGATTCATCGGAGGAGGGACGGCCCAAAAAAAAAATTGGTGCATGTGACAAAAATGATGGACGCCACTCACCGTTAACGACCAGAGCTAATTGACTGGCCAGAACTGTCGCAGCAGTAAGAGTGATACGACGGTGACGTATACCTGTTTTGCGACCCGCTTCTGCTCAGCCTGCCCTCGCGAAATCCACCCCTCGGATCCGCGGAAAAAAAACCTTTGGGAGTCATTATAGTTGCGTTAAACGAAGCCAAGTCCAGATGAGGCAGAGGAGCTTCCCCTTCCAAGACCTGCCACGCGTGGCGTATGCTAGGCCTGCATTCCGCCTCCGGATGCGAACACAACAGCCCCAGTTTCAGCACTTTTTCCATCTCCTCCACGTCATAATCGCCGCGCAGCTTGGGATCCGCTGCATCTAACAGCCTGTCTTTGGTGTACAATTCCCATACCCATTCCACCAAAACTACTTCTTCTGCATCCTTGGACGGGTCCACTGGTTTTCTTCCGCAGGCCACTTCCAACAAGAGGGCACCGAAACTGAACACGTCCGAGCTGGGCGTGGCCTTCCCCGTGTGAATCAACTCCGGCGCTATGTATCCCAGCGTGCCCACCACGTGTGTCGTCTGCGGGTTGTCGCTGTGGTCGTACAATCTGGCCAGCCCGAAATCCCCTAACCTTCCATTCATGTCGGAGTCCAACAGCACGTTGCTGGACTTAATGTCTCTGTGGACGACCCTTTTCTCCCACTGCTCGTGCAGATACAGCAACCCGGCAGCCACCCCCTTCACAATATTATACCTCTGAGACCACAAGAGCACCGCTTTAGGGCTCCCAAATATCCATTTATCCAGGCTGCCGTTGGGCATGTAGTCATAGACTATGAAGAGCTGCTTGTTCCGCCTGCACCACCCGCGCAGCTGCACGAGATTCCGATGCTGTAGCCGCCCCATGCTCGTGACCTCCGCGATGAAGCCCTTCATCCCTTCTGTGAACTCCCGTGTAATACATTTGACCGCCACTTCCAAACCGCTGCTGGGAAGAACCCCTCTGTAAACCCGGCCGAAGCCCCCATGACCCAAAACCTCTTGTTCTTCAAACCCGTTGGTGGCAATGTTGAGCTCTTTGTAGGGGAATCTGTGCGGCCAAAATTCCAGTTCCCACTCTTCCACCACTTCTCTCTCTTTCATTGCTTTAACCCACGACACAATCCCACCTGCGGCGATAAAAATCAGAACCGCCGACGCGACCGTCACGCCAGATATGAATCCCTTCGACGGCCGCCTGGAATTGTCGTATGCCAGGGAAGAGAGATCTATTACATCCAGAGGCGGCGCCGTTCCGTTTGTGGTGAAGCTCCATGACAAAATATAATGGTCTTCCACGAAATTCCCAGTGGCCGCAGAAAACCCCACGTACATCTCTTCCTGAACGACCGTCGACAGGTCTAAGTGGAGCGAGATAAGCGGCCTCTCCGGCCTTGGCATGCCCGCGAATGTGATACTCACGTTGAGTTTGGCGTTCGGGTGATCGTAATCGATCCAAGCCTGGATATTCCGGCCACTCTTCAAACTGAGCGCTCTGAAAACTTTCCCGTCCCAATAACCGGCGAACTTCGCTTCGACTGAACGGAGATTATTTACATCGACGCCGACGTGATTGTCGTCGGGGTCGTTGAATTCGATGTTCTTGCTGGTGTCAAACTCGACGGCGAACAGATGATTATAGCCGTGGCCGTTGCTGGTGAAGTTCAAAATGCCGATGTATTCGGCCGAAAGGGTACCCGACAGTGTCGGCGAGGGTGTCATCAGGAAGGCGATGCCGTGCCCGCCGGCGTCCGAGGGCGGGGGAACCATGGAGAAAACGAAAGTCGTGCTGAATGAGGAAACCGTGCGGTTGTTTCCGCGCGGTTTCATCTGCACAGGGCCCGAATACATTGCGCGCCCAATGATAAAGCTCGTGTGATTAGTGAGCATCAGCGCCGACTTGGACCTCAACGGGGCTGCAACTCCCTGCAGAATGAGTTCGTCCGTTCGGTTGAAGCGGTCGAAGATGAAAGTGGTATGCCGCAGCTGGGTATCATCGCCCCCCTGTGCAGCAAAACACGCGAAGCCGAGCAGGAAGTGTGATATCACAACCAGGCTCAGGCTCGACCTGGGCCTGGGCCTGTTGACGGGAAGCATCAGATCGGATTTTGTATGAACGCAGAGCCGGCTGCATTGAGTTTAACGCAGAGACGGCTGCGTTTCGTCCCGAATCTTCGCTTTCTCTTAAACGTGGTGATTTGTTTATTGTTTTGTGACCATTTCTGAGGACTTGAATATCGTTTTGTGGTCGGTTGAAAAGGAAATTTGATGACGGAGTTGTTGGACAGTCAAGAAAATGTAAATGTAGATGTATTTTCTTCATTGAGGTCCAGAAAAAGGACAAACATCACCTGCCCTCATCGGCCACTAGTTGTAACAAAATCGACGTGTGTCGTGGGGAATTTTGACGGGCAAGTCGATAAATACTAAATAGTTTTCAAACAACACACGCAGCCCAAGCGGTGAAGGTGGGGCGAGCGCAGAGTTAGCCGGTTGAACTGGCATTTATATCTTTCCCAACATTTTAAGGATCTTCCAACTGTAATATCTTTAGAATCTTTCACCAGAAGTTAAATACAAGCAACGATAATATCTTTCCAAATAAATATTTCTGAAAGATATAGCGTTTCCACACCAATTTCCTTCACAGTTTTCACCCAGAATTTTTTTCTGCATATTACAAGTGTTTAGGTTGGAATATCTCTCTAAAAACACAAGCGGAGTGGATTGTATGGGACCCCCTGTGACTGTGAAATGCTTATCTCCACAATAATATAGTCTTCGGGAAATGTATTTAAAAATAAAACTTAAGTTTTGTACGATTTTGATGAGACTCTACATAAGTGAGATGAAGTTCGGCGTAAACTTATGCCATTTGGAATAGATTATTTATGGGTGTCAAATTTAGGTGACGTGGACATGACACTCCTGAGTGCTTTAATGGAGATTAATTATTATTTTTTTTTAATTTATAAATTTAGTTTGTGTACATTTTTGAAAATGGTGTATATAAATTTATAAGACGTAGTGTCATTGTTGTTGTCATTATTATTACTATTATTAATTTATAATTTTGATTAGATATTATTTATATCTTGTAAGATTTTGTAATTGTTATTTTTCTTCTCTTTAAATTTAATCATGTTTTGTCTTCCATAAATAGATAATGATATCATGTTCTAAATATGTCTCGAGTGGAATTAAAACATGTGTAGAACATAATTATATGGTCTTAATAAAAAAGTCTTTAAGACCTTATGTCTTGTGCGCTATTTAACCTCTATTCTTATTTGTTTATTTTTTTTACAATTTGATGTCTTTAATATGTCAAGAGCATTTAATTTAAATTTAAGTCATTTATAAATATACAAGCACCATCATGTATTTAGGCATTTATGATCAAAGTGAAAGTTATATGGAAATGAACTGAAAAATCATCTAATATTTTGAAAATAATTCATTGAGCATCTACAAGTATTTAGAGAAATCAAATAAATATTATAGCATTTATTGTATAGCGAAATATTGTATTCCACTAGTTTGTCTCGTGATGAATTATTATAATTATTGGAGAATTATTTGTACTATTATATACCATTGTAAGTATCATGATACTTTAATTATTCCTTAATATAACACACAACCCAAAAGATACTATACTTTTCTTATAGTTATTTGATATAATTTTAATATAAACATAAAATATGAAATGATTTTTTGAACCTTCAAATTATATAAATATAATCGTCAAAATAAATTTTATCGATATATCATTTTCCAAAAATAAAACTTAATAATTTACAAATATCCAAAACAAAATTTAATAATTTATACAACCTCCTCCCACTATCAAAAATAATATTGACAATTATTACTTAATCTTTATAATCAAAATACATTTTTAAACCTTAACACATACTATACCCTTATTTGTTGGTTTTGAAAAATTGACCAAACTCTAATTTACTATTTGCCATTTAATAAAAAATAAATAAATTAACCAGCTAAAACTAAGCCCATGACCACGAAAGGAAACGATACGTATTTTCTGGACGATTTTACGTCTTGAAAATGCCATGATTTTCTCCGTTACTTTGTGAAAAGGGAATATGGAGGAAGCAACCGACACTCTGTCAAAGATTATAACTTACAAACACTTACATTGCCATGTAATTCTTATAAATTTATGCATATACTATGAACATGTGCAATAATGATAGTTACCTATGGGGAAACCATTATTGTTATATTATTTAAATTTATTTTCAAATATTATAATAATAATAATTATAATTATAATTATAATAAATTCAAATTAATAATTTATAAATATTAGATATACAAATAAGTTACCTTCTTCAATTTAATATTAATAAATAAAAATAATTGAAATGAATTTTTGCACTTGCTTCTAGTCTCATTTAAATTTTTATTTCATTATATTATAATTTTTTTTTATCATTATATAGACACTTAATTTTAGTAAGGGAATAGTTATTAGTCATAGAATTGTATTATTGTTTGTTTGTTCCTATTTGGGTAATCAATATAATAATAATAGATAAAATAATTGTGATGGACTTTTGAACCTATTCCTAGCCTCATCCACATTCCTACCTCATTATATTATAATTTTTTTTAGTCATTGTATAGACACTTAATTTTAGTAAAGGAGTAGTTATTAGTCATAGAATTGTATTATTGTAGAATACTTGTTTGTTTGTCAATTATCGATCTTAATCAAACTATTATAAGTAGGTTTTTCTTGTATGTTTGGTCATCTTCCTACCTTTTTTTAATCATTTCTCTCTCTCCAATCTTTCTCTCTACTCCTTTACCTATTCTCTTTAGTTTTTGGACTTTTGCCTAAAATTGTACACTGTATGGTTCTAGGTGGGACCTTTATGACTCTTCTTTTAGGTTTCACATGTCTTATGTCCATAACTTGTCAGTCTTTCCCATTTGTTATATGATGTCAAAGAGGTCTAATTTGAATTTGAGAAGCTTGTAAATACACATGAGCATTAGTATATATAAGACATGATTTAGAAAATGAATGGACATGCATTATTTGAATGATTTTATTGTGAAAATATAAAAGTAATTATTTCAAGCATTTAGAAAAAAATCAATCAAACTCGAAGCATTGATTTATTTACCATGCATTCATTCTAGCATAAAAAGTCATATAGGTTTAGACTTTGCATTCACTATACTACTTTTTAAACATACATTATTCTTGGAGTACTGCTTTTTGAAATCATCAAACCTCTTAAGGCTTGATAATAATTGAGGGATAACACATTCTCTCGAATATATTTCCTAATTTTTATGGCCTATGATCTTCTCCTAGTTTTTGACAAGAAAATATATTTTCTAGGGATTTATGTGGAATTTTAAAAATTGAGTGAGGTTTTAAGAACCCTAATATTGACAAGCATGATTGTCTAATCAATTTATGTATATCTATAGTTCACTATTGATGGTCCTACATTTTTAGAAATTACCCTACTCTTTTGAAAATAGTGTTGTGGTTCTAGAAAGATTCTATGTTTGTTCCTATTTTTCTAGGCTAAGTTTGCCTCATTGTCTAAACTTGTGTTGCATTGTTTGTTTCTAACGACTAATCCAAATCTACATCAAAGTTGGATATTCTTCTTAAACTTTTCCATGTCATTTATTACAACATCAAAAATATTATTTTATGCAAATTAATTCTAATTAAAAACTCATATTTGATAAGACCTAATTTACATACTTTATATATTAATGTATATTACATGTTGATGCAAAACCAATTTCTCAAAAAATAAATTGCACCATATTGTAAATGCTTTGTGTTCATTATTTTTATGATTTTTTTATTGAAACAAACACTATATTTTTATTTAAAACACAAAAAACATGGCACATGCCCAATCAACAAGTGAGTGATATGAAAGCACACCCCGAGCCAAAACACAACTATAATCAAACCAAGGTAAAACCTAGGACAAAAATAAGAGTCACAACCCTAGGATAACAAAAGGTCACAAGCAACAAAATAGACCATAGTGACCAACATCACAACAATAAAAGGCAAGATAATAAGCTATAGGTGAAACCAAACCCACATGAGGAGAAGGAGGTGGAAGAATATAACGATTATCTTCCCATCCACTCCCATGGGGATGAAACTCATCAAGTATGGGCTCCCAACCATCTTCTTATTTACTTTCTCCCTCAAGGATGAAATGCCAAATGCCAACTTGGGAGACTTCCCCTAACCATCTCCTCCTAAAGGCACAAACCTAAATCATTCAAAGCAAACCTGTGGCAAGGGCCACCCTCCATGACCCACCAAAGATGAGAAATATTGACGAAGGGGAGGGGTATACAAATCAAAGTGTCTCTGCGAGCTATAGGGTAGATGCAGGGTAATGAGGGACAAAAGGTGGGGATAATTTCAGAGATAATTGGACAAATAATTTCAAAATAATATAAGAATATTAATTGTAACATTTTCAATGTAGATTCTAAATATATAATATTTTTAAATACCCAGATGGCAAAAGTAGTCAAAATTGATGCATTTATGACAATGCCATAATATTTTTTGTGAAAATAAAAGTAGACTGCATATGTACGGACAAACTTTTTTTGAATAAATGAATGGATTTTTGTTTGAAATTTCATATATAGAGAGAGTAAATGTCAAATATTGTTGAGAATATTTTGTGTGTGTGTGTGTGTGTGTGTGTGTGTGTGTGTGTGTGTGTGTGTGTGTGTGTTTTAAATAATTTTACAAGTCAAGAAAGATAGAAAATTGAAACTACAAGTGTACAAACAAAATGTTTTGACCTTAACTTCATGTATTTTTTTTTTCAAAGTATAGCCAACAATGTGTATATTTTGAGATATGTTTTATTAAAAAATTATAAATGGTGAAAAACTTATTAAACATTTTTTAATGATCTATGCATGAACCATACCAAAGTATGTTACATAGAAATTGATGAATAATTACAAATAATGATTTAACATTAAATTTTTTTATATATTCAAAAACATTATATATATATATATATATATATATATATATATATATATATATATATATATATATATATATATATATATATATATATATATATATATATATATATATATATATATATATATATATACTCAAATGTGTTTGTGAAGATAGAAAAACTACATAAATTTACTAAAAGTCATGTTGGTTGATACATGATAGGTTTCTAGGGTAGGTTCGGACCCCCAAACCTAAAACCAATCTAATTTTAGAGGGAAACTCAAAAATGTCAAATCAAAAGGCTTATATAGAGTGTATGCCATTCTATAAAGTGTGTACACCCTTTATATAACTATAGAAGTTAATTTAAAAAGGTGCACACCATTTATATAAGGGTGTATGCCCTTTGTGAAGGGCGTATACCCTTCTGTAAAGGGTGTATGTAATTTTTATAGGTAAGAAGATTCATTAAATATGTTAAACCATTGCAATATACCTCTAAAAAGGGTGTTTGTGCTACTTAAAAGGGCAGATGCCTTTTGTATTCCATAAAAAAATTAATACAAACTCTTTTATCCACAAAATTTACTCTATCTTTTTTGCATTTTACAAAGTTGGAGCTAGTTTTTACTACTGACACTTGACAAATTATTCATTTTATTTATTTCATTTAGTATAAACTCTTTAATTTTTATTCTACTTGGAATTAAAAATATAAATATAGATCATGGGGTTGGGTAGTCACTGCAAAAAAATTGATTAAGGAGCTAAAAAATGAGGAAATTTAAGTCAAGAGAGAAAAAGAAAGAAAAAGATAACCAGATAAGAGAACATCCATAAGGGATTTTTGTCAGGGATGCGGAACACCGGAAGCATACAATTGATTACCAAATACCAAGCAACTATAATATGCGGAAATAACCAGATTCACCAAGTAACTAGAATTCAGAATAACACAACATATGAGAGATGATACACAACTTGTATTAACACTTTATACAGAAAATAATACAATAAAGAAGATGCCACTTCTTCTCCACCACCTTACAGAGGTTTCCCACACCTCAAGTGAACAGTAATTCTTCTCCCCAAAGCTCTCCCTCTCACAGGTCCCAACACCCAACTCAAATACAGAGTTGGTGTTCACCTCCCGTGCTCCACGCACAACACAAGTGCTCCACGCACTCCACAAGCACTCCACGTGCTCCACAAGTACTCAAGGTACTTCAAGTAGATCTCCCATGAATCTGCAACAACCTGCAATTCAACAGACCATACTTATGGAAGGAACTCCCTTACCTTCCTCTCTTGCTCTATCCGAGTACACACCTGTACTCCAAGTAGATCCTGCCTGATACTGCTCCCTGTTGTGTTGCTGTCTATATGACCTTGCACACCTGCAAATCAAACAACGGTTCTGCTCACCTGTGAACCTCGACCTTGCACACACATAGACCTGCAGATCAACGATCTTACTTACCATGTAGATCTCCTATATAGGCCATGCAACTGTGACCAAGATCCTACACTCCTGAAGAACCCAGCTGGCTCTCCAAACCAGCACCAACACACCTGGTACTGAGGCACTAGGAGGAACGCACCATTGCTCTACCTCACACACAGAAGGAGCTTATAATTATGCTCTCTTACTCCCTAACACACTTTTCCAATACAACCATGAGTCTATTACATAGATCTCATCCAAACAATAATTAGACATCTAATTACAATAATTAGATCTGCAGCTCTCAGTCTAAAAATAGATCTCTTCGTGCAAACACTTGGTTCGTTAGCTAACTGCCTGTAAATAGCTCACAGTCGAACCACACAGGCGACCGACATCGGTCCCTGTTTGCCTGGAGGTGACCGACGTCGACCGATATATGACCGACGTCGGTTTCATCCCTTTGCTATCCTGCCGACGTCGACTGATCAGACCGACCCCAACTTCTCTACAACTCAGCAACCTTCAGCAACCTCCTCTCCTGTTTGCATCAGTGAAGCTTTTAGCTCCACTTGGAATTAAAAATATAAATATAGATCATGGGGTTGGGTAGTCACTGCAAAAAAATTGATTAAGGAGCTAAAAAATGAGGAAATTTAAGTCAAGAGAGAAAAAGAAAGAAAAAGATAACCAGATAAGAGAACATCCATAAGGGATTTTGGAAAAGGTGAAGGTACTTCTTCCACCACAAGTAATATTTCAATTTAAAATAACATGCCCAATTCTAATGGAATGGAATTTAGATACTTCTCAAATAGATAAGAGTTAATCGAGATCATTATTGAATGATGAAATTTAAAATGTAGAACATGTAACTAATGAATTTGTATTGAGTGATGAAATATATGGAAAAACACAATTAATAAAACATCCATACATAATGATTTATTTTAGCATGATGATAATGAACATCACTTAAAGACTCCAACTCATCTCTCCTAATGAAGAGGAATTTATTTTGCCTATATAGTTTAATATTAACCAACACTTGAATATCTTTTATATGGTTGAAGTGCTAACTATCAAGGTTGAGTCCAAGGTATAGATAATTCAAATGCATGAGTAGAGTGAACACACAATCCAAGAAAGTACACAACATCAAGTAGCTAAAATAAAATGAAATACTTAATGTGAAAATATCACAAAAAAAGATTGGAGCCAAAACCAAACTTGAATTAATAAAGATCACAAATGTGAGAAGTAAAAATAGGATAATGTTGAGTAAATTCTTCATAAAATATGGTTAACATAGATAAGAATATATGAATGACTCCCATACCCAAAATATATGGTTAAAGAAGTTACTTTCTAGTCATCCGATCAAACTGTACACTTAAGCAAACTTCTCTACAAAATTAGGAAAACTCCAAGTGAGGGGGAAAAATCCCATAATAAATAACTATGAGAAAATAATCAACCCAAGTAAATATGGGAAAATAATAAAACATTTTATTTAATAAATAATGTAGCTCTTGAACCCACACCTTCAAGGATAATTTGATGAACATCAATGAATTTGATTGAAATATATGAGAAAAAATTATAATCTATTGAAGAAAACCCATACAAAATGATGTCAACTATTTATTCAATTGATGAAAATGCAAAATAGTGCCCTGTGATGCATAATTTTGGGTTAAGAACAAGCAATTTAGAGAGAAGAAATAATGCAATAGTAAATAATCTAACTAATGCATTTAATGCAATAGTTAATAAAACACAAAAAAATATAGTAATGTGACAAGACAAGTAATAACAGAGTCTATAGTGAGTAAGTAGTACAACCCTGAACTTGAATAAGAAAACTATAATTAAAGATGTAAAAATAAGAACAAGACTCAATGACCCTTTACTTACATATTTTTGGGCATTTAGTGGTAGACTCCCACAAAATGACAAGGTATTAGTTGAAAGAACAATACATTTGTTTGAAAAAAATTGGCATGACAACACAAAGGTCTTACCTAACATAAAAGATGTTAAAAGAAGACAAGGTTCAAAAAATCATGAGCCACATGTAAAACATTTCTTGGACATGACCCAAACAAAAATTTATAAATATTATTTACACTAGAATTAAATAGAATAAAAAATTAACTCTAATTAGAAATGTAAACTATTAAAATTTAATCTAGAAAGTTAAATCATATAGAATACAAGTACAAAAATCTATAGAATTTACAAAAGTTGTAAATTACTAAAAATAGAAAGTAGGGTTAGGGTTAAAGAATTGTCCTTGTAAATTGATTTATTTTAGACTGTGTTATCTTTCACTTGAGTTTAACTATCTGTAAAAACCTTCAAACATAGATGCATTATAAAATAAAGATTCAATGTATACTAGGACAAGGTTGTAAAAGTCATACAAGGTCACAGTGCATCATTGTCTAACAATATAGCTTTATCCAAATAAACCGCGTGCTAGATTTGAAAATATGGGCTTGTTCTCCACTATCTATAGGTGAACTATTTTTTGGAAGAGCTCAATTTGATTCATGGAAGACTTGTAAAGTTGATACCCTAACCCTGCATAAGCACACAATAGAGATAAAATACAAAATGGGTAAAATGACAAAGTGGGATATGGCCAAGCTATCCTAAAAAACCTTTTGTTGATTTAATGTTTCCTATATATTCCAAGTGGACCTTAGAATGATTAGTTATCCCTTTAGGGAAGACCATGTGAATGCAATTATTAATATTTTATTAGAATAATGGACAAATGATGCCCTTAATGATCCAAGAGGATACACATTCACTAGTTGTCAAATTGTAGATTGATTGATGGCACAATATAGAGCTCATCGATAACTTTTCAATGCATTTCATGGTTTGTAAAATAGAGTCTGTATGAGAAATATATTTCATGCTAAATTTTTAGATCAATAGGGCAAAAGGTGACACATGGTGATGTGGTGTAATCCTAGCTCACCAAATAGACCAATCAAGCTACAACATGTGGTGATGAATTTGTGTGAGAAAAATAGTGGGTTTCAATATTTTCTCTTCGACAAGTGTATGTAGATCATCTTCAATAAGCATATGTAAATGGTATAAAAAATAGGTTGGCTATGGAGACTGTAGCCAGATGGAGTCTATTTTTGTCTCAAAAGGGGACCCTAATGTTGATAGAGCTATGGAGCATTTGACAAGTGTCAAGACAAGAATGATCCATGTGGTGGGTCCTCAAGCCACCACAATATTCTCCATAGTCTATTATTTATATAATTACCAACTTGAGTTGGATAGCAAACCAAGTTGGAATGTAGAGTCGAGTTGGGATGGAGATCCCAACATCCAATCGAGACCGAGTTAGGGTATCTACGAAGGAGGTGAGTCAGGGTGGCAAAACTGAGTTAGGATGATCATAGCCCGAGTTGGAGTGCCGAGTCTGAGCCATCCAACCCAAATGGGGACCCAATATAACCCAGATGGGATACTAATTACCCCAATTGGATCAAATGGAGCCCAACATGATTTGGGTCTAAATTTAACTTAGATGCTAAGTTACCACGACATGACCGAGTTCCACGATGGGCTTAATCAACATAGAATGGGTCAAGATTCAACATGACCAAAGGTTCCAAGGATAAGCATGCCATGATTTTTGATATGATCTTGATATTCAATATATGCAAAAATACCCTTAAGGTAGGGAAACACCATATAATACTCCTTTAGGAAGGAATGACTCCACAATGTCTCTTCGAGGGGACAACCTCCAATATCCTCTTACAATAGAAGACTCAATGCTTACTTGATATCTTTACCATGATAATCATCTCCTATATATATATACATCTATCTAACCCATGGATGGATAACTTCCTAATCCCAATGTAGGCCGACCATTACCTAATGTACTACTTCCACAAGTTACTCTATTATCCTAATATATTGTACCCATATAACTAACTAAGGGGATGTGTGCCACATGTCGGCATCTCCATCAACCCATATACATCAATATATCATATCCCTAGGTACATAGCGTTACTTCCCTCTTTGACATGTTTTGTCCTCGAAACATAAGAAGAAACCAAATAATGAGTGTGCTTCAAATCATTGCACACTTGTCTCCAATCTCGATCATCTAACCATCCATATGTGATCTTTGCAGGTGATATCTCTCCAAGCTTGTGTCTAAAATCCATTGTGCTCCTCTATTTGCGTTTATGATCATAATTATACTGCTTTGGTGTCTAAGCATAATTATTCCTCTTTTTATTCCATTTACCATATTCTGCTGTGCTACTCTGATTCCAACCATGACCATAGTAGGTATTCTTCCATGCATAGTCATAGTGATTCCCCCATTCATTCCATGTGCCATAGTATTTTTTCTTTGAATTCCATGCATATCCATAATGATTGGAAATTTTATTTCCTGTATAGACAAAATGATTGTTGTTATGACACTTCCTCACCTGGTTCCATGATTGTTTCCTCTCATGATGATTTGGGTGTCTATATACCTCAACATTTTCCAAAACTTTGACCTTATCCACCTTTGCTTCTACCTCTTCCACCTTTTCCTTCTTTGTCTCTTGAGTAGATGAAGTGCTCATTTGTAGTGTGTCTTTATCTATATCATCTGAATCTTCATCATGTTCTTCATCACCTATTTCCATCTTATCCTCATGATCTACCTGGATTGTTATTGGTGCCTTTTTCACTATGATATCTTGTAATCTTATTTTTCCTGTACCAAAACTTCATGAACTTTTTCTGAACATTAATATTAATTGTTCCCAAAGTCTCTAACCATGGATATCCAATAACTATATCCATATCATCCATATCCAAAGCATAAAAAATTGAATGCAAAACATATTTTTCCATAATGAGCTTCAAATCTTTAAATAGTGAAATATTATTACCATCTACTTGAACCTCCTTGATATTATTTGTTTGAACATATAGATGCTTGGCCACATTCATGTTAATGAAGTTATACTTGCTGGTAGGGTTTATGGACACAATAACCCTTTTCTTTTGAATGCATCCATAAAATTGAAAAATTGACTTAGATTTCTTTGGAGCTAAATAATTTGAACCTTTATCATCCAATTCTTCTTCTTCTTCTTCTTCTATTGCTTCTTCTACTTCTTCTTGTTCTTGTTCTTCTACTGATTCTTCTATTTCTTCTTCTTTTTCTACTTCTTCTTCTACTGCTTCTTCTTTTTCTGCTTCTTGTTTTATAGCCCATCGATCTAAAAATATTTGTTTAATTTTTTTTCCATGAAGAAAACCTTTCTATACAGCTCAAATGATCAAACCAATGTAGTGCAGGCCTAGACAAAAAAGGAATTAATCATCTTTGCCCAAACGTTTTTCTAAAATTATTCTCCAAAAGGAGCCACCATTCTCTAGCATCAATATCATCTACCCTTGAAAATTTTTGCAACTCCATGATCCACAAAAAAAATTAAGGTCCATGAAACCCTAAAATGTCAAAATTGATCCATAAAATCGCAACAATTCACTTTAAACAACTCAAAATTTTTTGAAATTTTGACTATGCTTCTCTTATATCGGCTTACATCTCCAGTAAAAATTTCAAATAAAATTCCCTATATTTTGGAAGATATAGCGAAATTATTATAAACCCTAAAATAGAAATAACTCCCTCAAAACAAATCAAAAAATCTCAATTTTTTTACTGTGACTTATTTGAAATATTATCCATATCTAGTAAAAAATTTGTGAAAAAATTCGCAACCAATCAAAATTTATTGATGATTAAAAAAAACTAGGGTTTCGCTCCACAAATTGCCCAAATCGAAGCTCTGATACCACATATAACGAACCGCTACACCAAAACCTTGAGGTGTTAGTGAAGTCCACCCACCAGGACCATAACATCCCACCATGCTTCTGAAGCCCAGACTCTAGGCTGGCTTTGTGCACGTACACAAGATCCACTACGTGTACGAGCCCCAACTGAACACTGCAATACCAGCTTAACCCACCCGCTCTGCGACTTGAACCCGGGTGGAGGCTCTGATACCACTTGATATGATATTGATATTCAATATATGTAGAAATACCCTTAAGGTAGGGAAACACCATATAATACTCTTTTAGGAAGGAGTGACTCCACAATGTCTCTTCGAGGGGACAACCTCCAATATCCTCTTACAATAGAAGACTCAATGCTTACTTGATATCTTTACCATGATAACCATCTCCTATATATATACATCTATCTAACCCATGGATGGATAACCTCCTAATCCCAATGTAGGCCGACCATTACCCAATGTACTACTTCTACAAGTTACTTTATTATCCTAATATATTGTACCCATATAACTAACTAAGGGGATGTGTGCCACATGTCTGCATCTCCATCAACCCATATACATCAATATATCATATCCCTAGGTACATAACAATTTCTACTGACTATGCCCAATTTAGCATGTTGGTTATATCCTTGCCATGGAAATGCATTCCCAACCATATGCTGAGATTGGTGCATTCGACATCAATGCCATGTATAAACCAAGTGGTCTAAAGACCAATCTTCCATGAAGGCAAAAGTCTATTTAAAGAATTTCTATGGTGTTCCTATGAGCCATATGAGATTAAATGGATAGGCATAAGCAACAGTCCATCACTAATTGGTTTTGAACCCTTATCCTTAAGGATAAAAGGATAATACCTTAATTGTTACACCCAAGAGCCTGAGCAACATATAAAGGGGTCAAGGCTCATTTTTTAATCAAGTTTGGCATGTTCTACAAAGCGTGGAGTGGAGAGTCGAACCCTGATCACTGTGTAAAAGGTTGAGACACCCAATTATGATACCACATAGATTATAAGTGATATAGAATGGGAGAAGTTGTATTTGAAGACAACAGAGAGCAAACTGTGTAGAAGGCCTTAATAGACCAGTTTTTCTATTTCTCAATTTTTGAGAAAACTAGAGGTATTTTCACTTCTAGATGTAAACTAGGGAATTATCCGAGACTCCAAGATGAATTCAATGATATGTTGAATTACCTTTGATGATTTTTGTAAGACCATTTTATAATACCATTTTTGAGACCTTTGGTAGATATCCACAGGATTTGAGATTGCATTCACGTGACAATAAGGTGGAAGGTCTATTCGTGGGTTTACTAGGACTATTTGAAGCTCTATTGTTTGAGTTGTGTGCAATCTTAGAGTATCCATTTGACAATTGTGAGGGTTGGCCATGTACTCACTTTTCAAGAAAATGGATCAGTTCATACTTTAAACAAACCCATACATGTAGGCATTGCTGAACTCCATAATCAACTCTTGTGCAGTGTGGTGTGTATTTTCTTGCATCACTTTTCCCTAAGTTGATTTTTTATGGATTAATTCTCAGTGTTTAATTAACTACCTACAAGGATCCGAGGTAAAATTCTTTGTGCACTAAAACTAGTATAGAGTTTACAGATCAATTTTGGTATCAAAGCAGTTCTTGCCTATCATTAATAGCTTTTTTACAGTGTGTGTGGCTATTTAGGACCTACTTATAGCCATGGATTTATACCCATGGATGTAGTTGCCCATGATGCTTTTAATATTGGGCATGATGATACAAATTATTGTGTCACACCGAAAAGAGTAGACATAATGGATGGTCAAACTAAATATGATGGTGGTGAATGTGAGTACTCATCAGCACACACAAGATTAACATATCATCAAAATTTAACAAAAAGTTGATTCTCTTTTTGATTAGTTATAAAAAGAGTTAAGATGGAAGAAACACCATCAAGATGATCCTAGTACTTCTGCCAATCCAATATGCATTCATTGCTTGAGACATAAACATGTGGTAGAACATTGTTGGTTGTGACATCTTGATCGTGCACCATAGTGGTTCCAATAGAGGAACACAGGATGAGGAAAGACACCTACTATTCCAAGTACCAGTTAGCATTTAGAATCCCCAATTTTATAGAGGACACCATTTGGATCTCTAGATATTATCTTGCGATCTACAAGAGCCTCTAGATAGAGTATTCTAGTCATTTTAGAGGGATGTGTCATTATACTTGTTTTCAATGGAGACATAAAAATAGGTTATGTGATCACTGATATAGTACATCAATTGGGCTTGACAATATTACCACTACCACATGATAAAATAGTTGGCACATGGAATGGCATTATCTAAGGTATGGTAATAAATTGTTGTACCTTAGATTTGCAATTGGGAGACAGTTCTCACACATGGTGACTCTTGATATCATCCCATTGGAGATAGATGAGATGGTTCTGGGAAATTTATATCTCTACACGATAAGCATCATTTATAGATGATGGCATAGAGCTTCATTTGGATCACACTTGGATCATGCAATTTGAGATAGGGCAGGTCTCTAGACCTAGTCACGATGATTCTAGTTAGACATCAAACTCGTATGTACCAGGTGACCATCAAGAACTTGAAGGTGAGCCACATGATGATCCATAGAGCAACTATTGGAGGAGTTAGACCCATACTAGGATTCTACAGATGATAAAAAATCTTAGGTTTATTTTGGGTTTATACATTTGTATATACTTATAAAGTCAACATAAATAATGTGTTAGTTAGGATGTATGAATAAGACCCATATGGCCAATATTGTGACATACATCTTCCACAGTTGTTAAAAAGACCCAAGGGGCACTATATATATATATATATAAATTGAAGTTTGTTTTTTTATGGAAGTCACCTATAGAGAAGTATTGAGTGATAAGTCTATCATACTCAAGTTGTCTTCTCACATTTTGGTAGACATTTTCCATTAATAATAGTATATGCAAATTAAGGAATGCTTGTTTTTGTTAAGTATTATTCTATAGAGAATAGTTTAGTAGAACTAAAAAGCACTAGGTCCACATGTGTACTTCTATAGAGGCCATTAAGGTAATATAATTAAAGAGGACATTAATGGATGTGTTATTATCCACATGTACTTCTGAGTAAAAGCCATTACAGCCAAAGAAGATGTGGATACACATTCCAATCCTAGTTCTGTGTAAAGGCTATTGATGGCCATACAACAATAGAGAATTTTATGGAAGATGTGATCAATCAGTGATTCTAATCAATGAAGGCACAATTGCAGAACCTGAGTAGATTGATAAAGATTCATTGGAATTCTTTAGCACTGATTGACTTTGCAAAGGATCAAGTTGGGTACCAAATTTTGGTGGACCAAATCCCTCTTAGTAGGGAGGATTGATCTAAGAGGATCCATATTCACTAGAATTTGTCAAATTGTAGATTGATTGATGGCACAATTTAAAGCTCATCAATAGCTTTCTAGTGTATTTCACGGTTCACAAAATGGAGTTCGTATGCACTAGATATTACATGCCATAGTTCCATATCAATAAGGAAAAAGGTGACACAGGGTGATGTGGTGTAATCTTAGTTTTTCAAATATACCAATCATGCTGTGACATGTGGTGATGAATTTGTGTGAGAAAAATAGTGGATTTCAATATTTTATCTTTGATAGGCATATGTAGATCGTCTTTGACAAACATATGTAAATGGCATACAAAAATAGGCTGACTATGGAGACCATAATTGGATGGAGTCTAATTTTGTATTGTAAGGGGACCTTACCATCAATAGAGATATGGAATATTCGATAAGTGTTGAGGTGAGAATGATCCATGTGGTAGGTTCTTAAGCCACCATGTGGCTTGCCACCATAATATTCTCCATAGTCTTTATTTATATAATTACCAACTTGAGTTGGATAACGAGCTGAGTTGGAATGCAGAGTCAAGTTGGGATGGAGAGACCAACATCCAACCAAGACCAAGTCAGGGTATCCACAAAGGAGGTGAGTTAGGGTGGTGAACCTGAATTGGGGTGATTATAGCCCAAGTTAGAGTGTCGAGTCTGAGCCATCCAACCTAGATGGGGACCCAACATATTCTAGATGGGAGACTAATTACCCCAAATGGATTGAATGGAGCCCAACATGATCTATATTTAAATTTACCCTAGATGCCAAGTGACCACAACACGACTGTGTTCCACGATGGGCTCAATCAACATGAAATGGGTTGAGATTCAACATGACCAAAGGTTTCAAGGATAAGCATGCCATAATTTATACTGACTATGCCCAGTTTATCATGTTGGTTATATCTTTGCCATGGAAATGCATTCCCAACTATATGTTGAGATTGGTGCATTTGGCATCCATGCCATGTATAAGCCAAGTGTCTGAAGACCAATCTTCCATGAAGGCAAAAGTCTATTTAAAGACATTCTATGGTGTTCCTATGAGCCAAGTGGGATTATCCATCGCCAATAGGTTTCAAACCCTTATCCTTAAGGATAAAATTATAATGCCTTAACCGTTGCACCTGGGAGCCTGAGTAATATATAAAGGGCTTAGTGCTCATCTTCTAATCAAGCTTGGCATGTTCTGTAAAGCGTGGAGTGAAGACTCAAACCCTAGTCACTATGTAAAAGGTTGAGACACCCAATCGTGATACCATGTAGATTATAAGTGATATAAAATGGGTGAAGTTTTATTTGAAGACAACATAGAGCAAACTATGTAGAAGGCATTAATAGACTAGTTTTTCTATTTTTCTATTTTTGAGAGACCTAGAGGTATTTTCAATTCTAGGTGTAAACTAGGGAATTATCTGTGTCTCTGAGATGAATTTAATGATATGTTGAATTATCTGTGAATTTTTTTGTAAGACCATTTTATAAGTCTATTTTTGAGACCTTTGGTGTAAATCCACATGATTGTGAGATTGAATTCGCGTGACAGTAAGGTGGAAGGTCTGTTCATGGGTTTACAGGGTCTTTCTGAAGCTCTGTTGTTTGAGTTGTGTGCAATCTTAGAGTATCCATTTGATAGTTGTGAGGGTTGGCCATATACTCACTTTTCAAGGAAATGGATCAGTTCATACTTTAAGCAAACCTGGAGATGTAGGCATTACCAAAATCTATAATCAACTCTTGTGCAATGTGGTGTGTATTTTCTTGCATTGCTTTTCCTTAAGTTGATTGTTTATGGATTAATTCTCGATGTTTGATTAAATACCTACAAGGATCTAAGGTAAACTTATTTGCACACTAAAATCAATATAGAGTTTACAGATCACTTAACCTACAATTAAACAATGTTAGGCTTGGCTAAGGACTTTGGTATTGCATTCGAATTGCAATAACAATATTTACTCAAAAGATAGATGCTTTTTGTCAATGAAATCTAGTAAGAGAACTAGAGGCTTCAAGTGTGAGCCTTTGTATAATTTTATAGGAGAATATTTTAAATGTGTTTGATAAGTGATTGATTGGTTTGTTGGGAGCATCTTTATGAAGTGTGTCATGTTGAAAAGATGACCATTAGAGCACTGTGGACAAAGACGCACTATAGGACAAGGACACATTGCATCTTTATTTGATACTACACCCTTATCCATAAGGGACAAAGGCTTCTAAAATCAAAGTGGCAGTGAAGTATATGATTAATAGGGATGAATAAGAATAAAATAGGGAAGTCTTAGAGATATACAAAGTAATTAAAAGACTTTGAATGCTTCCATAGAGATTTTGGGTCATCTAAATAGTAGATTGACCTTGAGCAAGGTAAAGGTGTCAAGGACAAGCATATTCAAGAATTTATTGATTAAATTTTAGTGTCTACATTAGCTCCCCCCTTATTCTAGATGATGCTTAAAATTACTAGATTAAAGAAAATGTTATACCTGAGTGTGTATACACACTTTATCTTTGTCATGGAGATGTACATGCCCCCTTGTTGAGGCATTTAGAGAAGTGACAAACTTATGGTGAATTGAGAGTGATCAAGTTTCAATTTTAATAATTAGTTATTATAATTGAGTTGAGAATATTACATGTTCCAGCCCTCATACTATACTCTATAATGATTTTGAAGAGTTAAGAACCTATAAAGTGGTTCACTAAAGTGCAACCAAGATGTGGGGCATCACTGAGCTCAAATGTGACTCACTGAACTAAAAATAAAATGTGGGTACTAGTACATGGTTCATTAAATTACAACCATGACATGGAGCGTCACTAAGATTAAATGTGATCCACTTGCAAAAGACAAATCACATTATTGTAGAAAGATCTATATTATAGCTATAAATTCTTAAAACTTTGATTGTTTGAAAAAGAGAAATCTGAATATTATGAATTAGTAGCTTGGACATGAATTCATATCATGCTCCCTATACTATATAGGGTACAAATTTAATTTTTAAAAAATTGTTTGAAATCTTGTATCTGCCTTCACACAAGTGTATTTGTGCTCAAGTAGTGGTAAGAATGGAGTGTATAAGCACGTTAAATTCCCCCAAAATCTGATTTTTGATTTTTCATATTATAAATTATCAAATCTAAAATGTATTTCTTGTGAAAACTTGTAGATAAGACCATTATGATGCCACCCTTTTGAGATGAGGGAAATTGCCTACAAATCACTTGTCTCAAAAGAAAAAATGAGATCACTCATGAAAGATGTAATCAAGTAATATCATGTGAATATTTGAATGTATTAGAATCTAAAATATGTAACATTGAAGCATATGAAAATTTTGGATATTACATCATTGTAATTGGATATAACATTGAGGTAGTGCATGAGTCATGTAACTAACTTGAAAGTTTTGTGTAGGTATTATAAACATAGTTTTGAATAGATTAAACATTTGATGCACACATGTGGTATTTGTATGATATGCATAATGGCACCATAGATGTATGTAATTAGATACTTAGTATTTAATGATAGACATCATGGTATCATAGTAGAAAGTAATAAAAATGTAAGCAAAATCACACAATATCATGCAAGAAGGCATAAATGCCACATACAAGGGACACGTAATATGTCACATAGAGTTATAAAATATGCATAAATGTCACACATAAGGCCCAAAGGCTAAATACAATGGAAATGTTAATGTTGCACAAACATAGAAGGCCAAGTGACATACACACATGACATGATGATGTTATGCAAGCAAGATGGTGTATGTTTACACAAGGCCAGGGACTGTATAGAAGAAGGAAATAAATTGAAGAATGCTATGGATTGAGACAAACATTTCATAGATGCATGAAGAAACTAAAATTAGCATTTTTGAAGCATATGTATCTATGTTCATGTTAGAAAATAACATATTTATGATGGTACATTTAAAATATGAATGAAAAAGAAGACACATGTTTTTGTTATATCTCAACATGGAAAAGAGGTTTTGGATGAATAAAACCTTTAAGAGTGTTCATACCAAATAATGTGATGCCCCCAAATAAGCAAGGTTGTTGGTTTGAAGGTTAACCCAACATCAAAACTGTTGTTCCCAAAATCTATCACTCATTTTTTTGGGACAACATTGAAAGAATGAGTAGGAGATACACAAGATCCCTAGGATCAATCAAGAAGAAAGAACCCACAACAAATAACCTGTAAATAATATTAGAGAATAAAATAAATTTCTCACACCTAAAAAATAGGTGATAATCCTATAAATTCTCTATATTCTCTCATTAATCTCTCGTTATTTTCTCATAGATTGTAAAGTATTTATAATACAAATAGTTTGTTTTATGACAACAAACTATTTGTTGTGATTACAAAATAGAGAAAACAAACTATTTGTTTTCACATACTACGAACAAATATATTGTTGAAAGATTCTCAACAATAAAACAAATTAACCTAGGTAAATAAAATTAACCCTAGGTAATAAATAACTTACCCTATTAACCTTAGGTATGATTAAATATTCATTGTTCTAACACCCTCCCTTAAGCGAAACATAGGGAGAATGACTAACAAATATGGGTCCCGGCTACTAGGCCTGATAAGGTACCCATGTACAAACCAATCAAAATATATGAAAAATAAAGGAAGAACTTCATGGGAAATCCCCCCCAAGGACAACTTCCTTCACCCCAAACATCACTCGCAACTAAAGATAATGAGGAGAAGCCAAAGGTTTAGTGAAGATGTTTGCAATCTACTCAGCTGTAGGCATAAACTCCAAAGAAAGAACTTCATCCTGAATAAGATGTCGAATGAAGTGCATGTGAATCTCAATGTGTTTTGTCTACTGATGCTCAATAGGATTGCATGAAATAGCAATCACACTTTGGTTGTCACACCAAAGAGTAGTAGGACCCTACTGTGTGAAGCCAAACTATCCAAGCAACTGTCGAAGCTAAAGTGTCTCCTGACTAGCTTTGACAGCACCTCGATACTCAGCCTCAGTAGAGGACAATGCAATAGCAGTGTACTTTTTGCATTCCCAAGCAACTGGACCTGAACCAAGTGTGAAAGCAAATCCGCAAGTGGACTTGCGAGTGTCAACATCACCCGCCCAATCAAAGTCAGTGTATCCAACAAGTTGTGTAGAACTCTATGGTGTGTAATGTTTACCAAAGTGAGTGGTGCCCTGAATGTAGCACAAAATATGATTGGTTGCTTGCCAATGACTCTCATGAGGCTCATGTGAGAACTGAGAGACAAGGTTCACAACAAATGTGATGTCGGGATGGGTATGAGTCAAGTATAATAGACTACCTACAAGTTGCCTATACAAAGCTAGATCAACAAGAAGATTCATACAAGTGGCAGACAACACAATACTTAACTAATATGGAGTGGGGGTAGGCTTACAATCAGCCATGCCAAATCGATGAAGAAGATCTATCGCATATTTCTACTGTCCAATAGAGATGCCCTCAAAAGACTGAAAAACTTGAAGACCAAGAAAATAATGTAGAAGTCCTAGATCTATCATATCAAACCTATCTACCAACTTGTCCTTGATGTCATGTATCAAGGAATCTAAATTGCCAGTGAGGATGAGATCATCAACATACAAAACCAATATGACAAGCTCCTCACCTTGCTTTAGGATGTATATATTGTGATCTGACTCACAACGAATAAAACTAGAACTCAAAAGAAAACTATCCATCTTCTCATACCAAGCTCTAGGAGCTTGTTTGAGGCCATAAAGAGAACGACAGAGTCTACAAACCAATGATGAGTCCTGCACAAATCCTGGAGGCTACTCCATATAGATCTCCTCATGGAGATCACCATGGAAGAAAGCACTCTTCACATCCATCTGAAAAACTAACCAAGAATGTGAAGCAGCAAGAGAGAGTACAAGCCGAATAGAATCCATCTTAGCTACAGGGGCAAAGGTCTTAGAGTAATCAACCCCTTCAACCTGTGAAAAACCCTTAGCTACAAATCTAGCTTTATACTTATTTACTAATCCATCTACAACATATTTGGTCTTATAGACCCATTTACATTTTACAAGTTTTCTTCCCTTAGGAAGAGGGACAAGATCCCAAGTATCATTCTTCATCAATGAAGAATACTCATCATACATAGCAACATCCCACTCAGGTATACCAATGGCCTTAGAAAATAACACTGGATCATCTGTACAAGCTTGTCCCAAAAGAGCAACACCAGATGTCTGTGAGCGAGTGCGACGAGAACCAGATGGATCACCAATGAAAGAATGAGCTACCTGTAGAGTACTCTTTGCCCACTTGGGCAAAGGTGGTGAAAAGATGGTTGTGGTGGTTGAACAAGTGAAACATCATCATCATCAACAATAGAAAGCAAATCCTCACTATCCTCAGTAGAAGAAGGAGGGGGAGAAGAAGAACTAGATGTACACTCCTATGGAGTGGGTAGCTCATCAACATGAACATCTCGTTGAAATAACACATCATGTGTGATAGGACCAAAAATATGGTACGCTTTTACATCTTCACAATAACCAACAAAAATGAGTGGTTGGCTTTTCTTCTCCAATCATTTACATTTATCATCAAGAACAAACACCCATGCTTGACTCCCAAAGATGTGAAAATCTAAAATATCAAGCTTGATCCCAGACCAAGCTTCTGCTGGTGTCATATTTTGCACAGCTTTGTGAGGCATATGGTTTTAAATGTAGTTTGCACAATTTATAGCTTCAGCCCAATATTGTGGACCCAAATTTTTAGAGTGAATCATACAATTAGCCATCTCTTTCAATGTTCGATTCTTCCTCTCTGCTACACCATTTTGTTGAGGAGTGTGTGGTACAATGAACTGGTGTTATATCTCATGCTCAATACAAAAATCATAGAAAGCATTACTGTCATATTCCCCCCCATTGTCAGTGCGTATCTTCTTAAGAGTAAGAGATGATTGTTTTTCAACAAAGGTTTTGAAAGCCTTAAAAATCTCAAAAACTTCACTTTTCAACTTGAGAAAATATACCCATGTTTTATGAGTGAAACCATCAATGATGTGAGTGCATATTTAGCCCCTAAAAAAGAACGAGTTGGAAAAGTCATCAAATCACTATGAACAAACCCTAAGGGTGCATTTGCAAGTGTGGCCTTACCAACTCGAAATGGATCCTAGTACTGTTTACCAACTAGACAACCAGGACACACCCCATCAATACATGAGACCTTAGGAAGGCCTTTTACAAGATGTTTTGTACTCATTTGTTGCATATATCCATAACTCAAATGTCCTAATCTCTCATGCCACAATTTGCTGAGATTATTACCATGTGCTATAAGTGAAGAACCAGAAGACATAAAAGACTCAAACCTATCAAAAGTATAGAGTCTTGCAATATGGTCTGCTGTACCTATAGCAACTATCTCACTAGGATCATTACATTCTCTTATTACAACATCATGTGAAGTAAAATCCATAGTTTTACCAGTACCAAAATTACATATTTGATATACAGAGAGAAGATTAGAAGATATTTGGGGTATAAGCAATACATTGTTAAAACATCCATCCTGTTTGTCAACAGTACTAGATCCTAAAACTTTAATCTGTGAGGAGTTACCCATAACAATATGTGATGTACTACAATCTGTAAGAGAAGAAAATGGATCTTTAGGATGTGTAAGATGGTGAGAAGCACTTGAGTCAAAAATCCACTGATCATGACATGAAGATATAGCCCTGGCTGAAAGTGCTTATCTTTTTCCTGCAAGAGAAGTAGAAGGAGATGGAGATGGAATGGAAATTTTGTGTTGTCTGACCGCTGCCTCTAATGCTTCCATCTTCTTAAAACATCTACTTTCATCATGATTAAGAACACCACAAAAATTACATGGACTAAATGTTTTCTTCTTTTGCTTAAAGGACTTTTTGGTCTTAGTAGATTTATAATGATGAGGTGTTTGGCTGGTGGACTCTGGAGGGTTATTTGAAGGTGCTTGCTTTTGTTTAGACTTAGGTGAAGGTTTTCCTTTAGAAGAATTAGCAACTAGAGCATGACTAGGACCAGGTAGAGCATCTAAGGCCATTAATTTTGTTTGCTCCCTAGTCAATCTTTCACAAAAAACTTCAAAGGAAGGCCATTTGAATTCATCACCTAATGTATCCATCATAGTATAAAAAGCAGAGGAAAAATCACTATATGGTCCTTTCAACTTTGAAAAAATCATGAAAATGCACTCCTGATCACTTTTGTCCTTGTCACCAGCTTTCAACTGTGACCTTATAAATTTGAATTTTGCCAAGAATTCATCTATTGAAGGGAAATCTGATGGAGAGAGAGTACTCAATTCTGCATCTAATTGCAAAATTTTAAACTCATTAACTTTGCCAAATAGGTTTTTAAATTTTTCCCATATCTCTTTTGGTGTAGTAGCATCTGCAATGTGAAATTGAAGATTATCTGAGACATTGAGGCAAATCAATCCAAGATCCTCATCCTGCGTACAACCATATGCATATTTGTCTTTTTCAGTGGTGAATGTTGCAGGTGTTGTTTCAGAAAAAATTCTCCATAAGCCCTTTGATTGAAGGAGTTGTTTTATTTTCAAATTCCAAACATGGTAATTTGTAGAATTTAGGGGTTTAAACAATCAGGTTCCATTCCCAAGGAAGGCGATGAAGTTGACAAGAACAACCTGTACATTCATTTTTCCTCAAAACACCCCTCCCATTACAATTTAACGTCTCTCGACGAAATTTTTTTTTAGCCCTAGCTTATACAAAAGTAAAAAAAATGGCTTTATGCAAAAAAAATGTATGGGGATTAGACCCCAAGACTTCCTCCCTACAATTTTTTAACAAAATACCTCTAGTCACTTTAGCAAAGTCAAATTTGTACTTTTAGAGCTAGAGACTTGCATTTAAACCACTAAAATTAAGAAATTAATAAAAAATAAGCCAAAATGACTCACACATGTGAGATAAATGCTGAATAATCTTTGGCTTTATCATAATTAATCTCTTGTTCCAGCAAGGCATGGTGATCAGGGAAATTTCTGAGAAATTTGTAAACACAGGCCAATGAAAACACCTCTCAACAAATGGAGAATTGGCTCCACTAGATCTGCCCAAAGCACTGTATGGCCTAGTCCAAATCCATCCTTCTCAGCTGAAAATGAAAGCTTGAGAAGTTTGATAACACATAAAATTATCATATTTTGATTTTATGCAGTATAAGGCATTTAAAATGGATGAAACCGTACGACTATGCTGTAGACTAAAAATAGTTTTTTAAATTCCTATTGTAACCTTACAAAACACTATATGACCTAGTTCAAATCCATACTAATTTATATGGAAAGAAAGCTAGCATAGTTAGCTTTCACAAATAGGTCTCAGATTTTGAAAAAGTTGACCATACGATCTGCCACATCAGAAAAACGTACAGGCACTGCAGTCTACCAAAAGGAACTAGTCAGCTGGTTTTTGAATAAAAGAGCTATACAGCTAGCATGAAATGAAAAAATTCAAGTTGAAATGGATTCTTGACTTGATTTGCTATGCCCCTGTGAATAAAAATTCTGATTTTGGAAATCTATATGGTCATTAATGAGCATAAAGTATAGAATTTTCTAAAAAACTTGTAAACAAGAACCAAAATTTGAGAGAATAACAATTATCTATAACACATCAATAAAATAATGTTTTTGAATGTGTTAATAGATGAAAAATTTATAGGGAAGAGGATATTCAACTAGAACTCCAAGCTCTTATACCATGAAAGAATGAGCAGGAGATACATAGGATCCACAGGATCAATCTAGGAGAAAGAACCCACAACAAATAACCTGCAAATAATATCAGAGAATAAAATAAATTTCTCACACCTAAAAAATAGGTGATAATCCTATAAATTCTCTATATTCTCTCATTAATCTCTCGTTATTTTCTCATAGATTGTAAAGTATTTATAATACAAATGGTTTGTTTTATGACAACAAACTATTTGTTGTGATTACAAAATAGAGAAAACAAACTATTTGTTTTCACATACTACGAACAAATATATTGTTGAGAGATTATCAACAATAAAAAAATTAACCTAGGTAAATAAAATTAACCCTAGGTAATAAATAACTTACCCTATTAATCTTAGGTAGGCTTAAATATTCATTATTCTAACAAACATATGAACTATTTTGGTCCTGCAAGCCAAAATCCTCTCTTCCCTTCTAAAAAATTGTTCTGAACATTCAAATTCTTCATTATTCAAGTTTTTTTAGTTAAGGGACTAGCAGGTTCAACAGGTTCAATGATGTCAGCAAGCTTAAAGAGTTAAGCGCTTCGGCAAAATTTCAAAGTTCAACTGCTTTAGCAATTTTAATGGCTTCAAAAGACTTAACGAAAAGAAGAAGGCTTGAACCGTTGAACCATTGAACCTTGAACCAAAATGGTTCAAAGGTTCAACAGGTTCAATAGTTCAAAGGTTCAATGAGATTGGTTTAAAGCAGTTGGTTCAAGCGGTCAATTGAATGAGCAGGACACAAGATTGAACCATTGAACCGTTGAACCAGGGTTGGTTCAATTGGTCGGTTCAATCGAACAGTTCAAAGGAGTGCCCCAAAGCCCAAAAGGAAAGTGCCCTTGCAGAGGGTAGTGAGAAAAAGCGGACAAAGAGATATCTTTCAAAAAGATTTTCTGTGGCTAAATCTTACAAGGGAAATCCTTCGAACATTTTGTCCAAAGGAATGATCAAAAGCCCAATGGAAAGGGGCTAAGGCAAGGGAAGATTTCCTTCAGACAAAATGTTCGAAGGAATTCCTTTGGACATTTTATCCGAAGGAATTGAAGACAAAGACCACCCAAAGGACCCCGAAGGGTAGATACCCTTGCGAGGGGCTCTTGGCGACTAGGAAATGGACCTTCTTCAAGGCCCGAAGGGACACCTTCCCTTCGGGAGGTGCCAAAGATATAATGCTAAAGGAATGATCAAAGACCTGCAAACTGATTTCTATGGACTCTGTAGGTTGGTTTCTATGGACTCTACAGGGTTGATTCTACGAAATCTGTAGACCCATTTCTATGAACTCATTTCTACGGACTCTGTAGGTTTGTTTCTATGAACTTATTTCTACGGACTCTGCAAGCTTGATTCTACGGACTCTGCAGACCCATTTCTACGAACTCATTTCTATGGACTCTGCAAAAATATTTCTATGGACTCTTTCAAAGCTCGAGAGACTTAGAGAAAACAAAGGCTTCTAAGGAAGAAGATGAATCGTTGAACCTTGAACCAAAATGGTTAACAGGTTCAACAGGTTCAATGGTACAAAGAAAGCTCTGAGCAAAGGAAAGAAGCAAAAGATTCTAGAGACAAGTCCAAAGAGATGGTTCAAGTGAATGAACCAAAGAAGTGATGGAACCGAGAAAGCCACTTGAACCGTTGAAATAGTGAACCAATGACATCCCCGTGGATGTCAAATTCAGGTTAATGAAATATCCATTGATTTTTATATATGGTGTGGAACTTGAAAACAAACTCAGTGACCAGCTGAAGGAGCTGAAGGAGTTAGCAAAAAGGGGAAAAGATAGCCTGAGAGCTCAAATTGCAACAAGAAAGAGGGAAAGACCAAAAATATCTGCATAAGAGCTATTTTCAGTATGTGGAACAGTCCACCAAGTAGATATTTGAGTTTGCAAACATTAAAGGTGCAACCCATTTTTCTCCCTTGGAGTAAAGGCGAAGTGGATAGCTGTGTAGACATCAGGAAAAGGACCAGATGACCCAAGCTCAGGAGAAGGCATTTGAGATGAATCAACATGCCACAATTAAGGTAGACACCCTGTTCCAGCATGGCCCTCTTTGACAAAATAAAAAATGCATTCAAGGAATTAAATGCAACATGGGTCGTTCCATGAAACAAAGTGCCAAGCCTTTCTTGGCTACTATATATTGTAATCTCCTATTTTTATGATGGGAGATCTTTTTGGTTATAGAAGCAAAACTTTGTCAAAATTGAAAGGTGATTACTGAGACTTTGAGCTCAGATTGTTGATCATATTTTTTATTTGAATGAGAAAGCAAGTTACTTTCAGACTTTGTGTTGTAATAGCTTGTGTCATTTAAGGGATTATTCTTATGTCTATTTCTTGAATGTGTTCTTGTTCATTTTAATGAAATAAGTAGAACAAGTGGAAGTAATTGGGAAGGTGTCCTGAAGCCAACTGTGGAGAGACTTTGTGCTGCTATAATTGCCTTTAGTGTGTTCGTCTATTTTTTATTTCTGTGTGAAGGACCTTGGGATGACTTTGTGCCATCATTGTCCTTCATATTTCACTCTTGGGTAGTCAAGGTGGAGACTTTGTGCTACATCTCAGTCTGTTGGTTACTACGCCCCCTGATACCAGTTACTTGTTACCTTCCAGAAAGAACTCTGGCTATTTGCTATAAGACCACTTTTGAAAGAAGAGAAGTCCCTTCAATGTTTTCACCTAGATTTCTCCTTTGTTCGTGAACATCATCTCTAAAAAAAGAGAGATGGATGGTGTTGTCCTACCCCTGAGTGTTATTTTCTACATATATATATAGTATATAGCTCCTCATATTTACAAGGAACCTCCTCTTGATGAGAGGAGAGATTTGTCCCCTTTTGATGTGGTAAACCTACACACTTGGCTGACTAATCTTCCTATGCTGTGGTTGAAACAACTTATTTTACCCATCAGTTAGCTGGTGACAAAATATTCACCCAATAGTTTTTGGTGACTATGCTGGGGACACAACAATTTTGCATAATTTGAAGCCTCAAGTTTCAGATTGAAGCATCACCTGTGTCTTATCCATTATCATTATAGCCTTATCCATTTTTGTTATAAAATTTGGTCTGTGAAACCAGAGCTACTGGGGAAGAGTGCACAGTTTGAAGCCTCAATCTTCAAGCTAAAACAGGGCTAGTTCTTTTCCATTTTTATTATACAATCTGGCAACTCCACATTATACTAAAAGCCAGAGAGCCCAAGGTGTTGTTGACCCTATTTTTGAGTTGGTGCAACAGGGCAATTTCAATTTATTTCCTCCACAACTTCAAGTTCAATGAACTAGGAGTCTTCCTCCTACCCATACTAGGTCACCAATACAAGGCAAAGCTTCTTTTTTTGCTGTTAGTAGAGCTTTGCCTATACATACTCTACCCAAATTTATTATCCCAACTTTCCATAATCAAATCATGGTAGTTCAGGGCCCTTGGGGTAACTCTTTTGGCCCACTCAATTTAACTCCACCTCTACATGAGCTACCACACAGTTCAAGGAAGAATTTCCCCAAATTCTTTGGTGATGGGAGAGTTCATCTTGATGAACACATTGCAGCCTTTAGTATAGTCTGTAGTGTAATAGGCATGGAGTATGAGAACGTAGCAGTCAGGTTATTTGTGGAAACTTTGCAAGGTGCTATTGTAGACTGGTTCTATCATCTGCAGGCCCATATTGTGATTGACTGGAATGCTCTCAAAGCTAAGTTTGAATCAAGGTTCAAGCCTGTAGAAGATGCACATGCCCTGCTAGCCCAACTCACACAGATGAAGAAAGAACCTCATGAACATATGAGGGACTTCATTGCCAAATTTGATAAGCTTAGGAATAGGATTCCTATAATTACTCAGCCAACACCTGAGAACCTTAAATGTTTTTTCATCAACTCATAGCTCCTTGAAGTGATTTTTTTGTTGAGACGTGCTGGCCACATAGACCTTGCTACTGCTCAGGATTTGGCCACTGAGGTGGAAGATGACCTTATCTTGGTAGAAAAGATAAGGAGAGATCATAATAGAGGTAAATCCTCTTCATCTTCTGAATATCTATCTACATGCACCACTGATCCAATGGTGTAGAAGCTAGAAAATGAGTTGCTTAATTTTAGAAAGTAAATGTCGCAAGGGATGTCATCTGCCCCTTCGTATAGAGATATACCAAGGAGGACATTCCCCAATCAGTCATACCAAGGCAATGCTACCAGGAATCAAGGGTAAACAAATCATCTTCTTCTCGCATGGGGGAACCTTGTCATTGAAGCACCTGCAACTAATTCAGGAGTTGGTTATCTTGAAGCAGAATCAGATTTCTCCTTCCAGCCTGAGTTGAACCTAGAAGATGATGCTAATCTCTTCATAGAGGGAGAAGAAGAATTAGTTGGCAACTCCAACATTAGTTTCCTAAATTACCAAGATGAACCCAAAAGTGAAGGTAAAGCAGTTGAGGGATCATATGCTGTGTTCACCAAGTCCAAGAATCAGTCATCCCAGTAAGCTGATAAAGAAAAAATAGAGTGAGCTCAACCTACAATTTTAATTGCTAAACTGGAAACTTCTCTGCCTTTCTAGCCAAAAGACCAGGTGATTGCTAAAAAAATAAGTACTTCAAGTACACCTTTACCTTCAACTTCAATTTCACAGATCAATCCTTCCCCCCCTAAAAACTAGAAGGATGAACTCCTTTCCCCTCTTCATAATTCATTTTAGACATTTGATATAGTTGACCATGTCAAGAAAACTAAGATTCAAATGTCTAAATTTGAATTCCTGCAATCCAACCCTGAGCAATTGGATAAGTTAATTCAGTGTGTAAGGAATAAAACCATCCCTGAAGGACTAGTTGTTCCAAAGGTGACTCCCACATCCACCCAAAATAATCTTTTCATTTCTCTTCCTACTGCTCCTGAAAGGACTAAACCATTTTATGTCTCCCTGCTGATAAATGGACATCAACTAAATAATTGCATCATAGACTCAGGTGCGTCTGACAATGTCATGCCTACCAAAGTGGTTGAATCCCTTGGTCTCACACTGACCAAGACATTTGGGGAGATGTTTCTCCATGGAGAATAAACAAGTGCCACTATTGGGACAAATCAAAGATGCCCAATCTGCATTTACAACATTCCCAGACAAGAGAATAAAGATGACAGTCCTGGTGGCCGACGTCCTAGCCTCATACGACATCCTTCTTGGGCAAAATTTCTCTAAGGATGTTGGTGGTGAGTTGTGTTGGGTGAATATTTTTTTGGCCAGCTAACTGGTGACCAAAATAGTTCCTATCACCACAGCATAGGGAGATGGGTCATCTTGGTGTGCAAGTTTACTACATCAACAGGGGATAAATCTCTCCTCTCATTAAGGGGAGGCTCCCTATTAAATATGCAGGAGGCTATATACTATATATATATGTAGAAAGTAAGACACAGGGGTGGGATAAACCATCCATCTCTCTTTTTTTAGAGATGATGCTAAAAAATAGAGGAGGAATCCTGGGTGATTGGTGATGGCACTTCTCTTCTTTCAGAAATAGCATTCAGCCAAGAGCCAGATCCCTTCTTAGATAGTAGAAATCTTGGTGAAGCAACAAAAGGCACCTCTCTTCTTTCAGAAGTGCTTGTTCTTTCAAACAATAGGACTCTTTCTAGTAACAAGTGACTAAAGGACAGAGTAACTAACAATCTAAGATGTAGCACAAAGTCTCCACCTTGACTACCCTAGAGGGAGATACGAAGAAAAATGGGGACACAAAGTCATCCCAAGGTCTTTTACACAGAAAGAAAATAAAAACACACACTGAAGACAACTATGACAACACAAAGTCTGAAAGTAGGTGGCTTCAGGACACCTTCCTTATCACCTTCACTAGTTATACTTGTTAAATCAAATAAACAAGAATGATTTCAGAAGATAGACATATGAACAATCTCCTAAAGTAGCACAAGCTATAACAGCATAAAGTCTATAAGTAACTTGCTTTCTCATTCAATCAAAGAAATATGAACTACAATCTAAGCTCAAAGTCTTAGTAATGCCTTTCAATTTGGGCAGAGTTTCACTTTTGGTAAGGGGAAAATCTCCCTTCAAATGATACAAGAGATTACATTATATAGAGGCCTGAGGGAGGCTTGGCACTTTCTCCCAATGAAGTGACCCATTTAGTGCATTCAATGCCTTGGATACATTTTTGGTCTTGTTAGGAAGGGTCATGCTAGAGTAGGGTGGCTGCCTTAACTGTGGCATGTCGATTCATCTCTAGTGCCTCCTCCTTAGCCTGAATCACTCATTCATTCACCTGCTTAGCTGCACAACTATCTACTCTGCCTTTACCTCATAGGGGACAAATAGATGACACTTTTAATGTTTATAGCCCCTAATATCTACCCAGTGAACTACTTCACCTACTAAAATTAACTTCTACTAACTTTCCCTCTTTGTCTCTTCCTTCTCTTGGTCTTGGCCTTAGAGTCTCTTAAACACATTCGGGTCTGTGCTTTAAGTCTGCTAAAATCAACAGACACTTCATTGTGACAAATTTGATGTTTGTGGGCCCATCATTCTTCCCAACAACTCTCTCATGTCTTTCTCACTTGCCATGGTCACTTTCTACTGTGACACGGGTGAGGACACATGGTGGCATCTACAGCTTTGAAATAGGATTATCAAAATAGGCCTTGAGACTTGTTAGAGGCTGGAGGTGTGAATGCAGACACGTGGTAGTTTTCGCTGCACTGGGATGGGACACATGGCACATTCCACTCTATGAAGCTTTATTCAAAACTGTGTCTCAGCTTGTGACACTTGGCAGCTTCTGCTGCCCTCTGAGGCTCAAACCTTTTCTAAAGGGAACATGCCCCTCAGTGTCTTCTAAGTGGCCTTCAAGCTTTGATTCTTCAGTGGGCTATCGTCCCTCTTATTTCCTTCAAACAAAATGTCTAAAGAAATTTCTTTAGACAATTCATCTAAAGGAAACCTTTCTTTGGCTCTATGTGTGCCTTTGTATTGCGAGTGCCCCTTTCCTTTGACATGTGGCACCTTTTACTCTTTGAACAAGTGCCACATGGCATTTTTTGTTGTTGACACTTGGCAGCATCCACCTTCTCGGGCCTTTGCAAAACCATAGAAATGCTTGGGGCTCAGTCGGGCTCTCATGGATGATGACACTTGTTAGCCTCCACCACTCTCTGCATAAGACACATGGCATAGTCCACTGCTCTTAGGAACATAAATTGAAGCCTTCCACGATTGCCACTTGTCACCCTCTACAGAACTCTAGAGGAAGCTTTGTTGAAAGGAACCCTGCAGCTTTATACAAAACTCTGAGAAGCAAATGCCAACACATGTCACGTTCCACTGAGTTACAATGTTGACATGTGGCACAGTCTGAATATTTTTAGCAGTCGCACAGATATAGGCACGTGGAAACTTTTGATGAGTTTTCAAAAGTGACATGTGGTGCCTTCTGCCACTTCTCTAAAACAAAGCATAAAGGGGCTCGATCGATGACACTTGGCAGCATCCACCTGACTGTTTCTTTTGCGCACATCTTGCCTTAACTGAGGCAACCTTTAAACTCTTGAACCTGTCTGTTGAACCAATTGAATGTTGAACCCATTGAACTGATTGAACATTGAACCTGTTGAACCGATGAACCAAAATGGTTCAAGGTTTTGAGACTCGTTAAGTGCTCGAGGCTGCAGATCCTTAAATGGTTGAACTTTGAACCTTTGAACCCGTTATTCCCTTTACTAAAAAAGATTTGAAAAATGAGGAATTTGTAAGCCCCCAAATAAATTTTGAGATGGGAAGAGAGGAATTTTGGCCCTACAGGCCTAAAATAGCTCATATGTTGTCCCAAAAATAAGAAGTCATTTTTGGGGGACAATAACTGGCTCCTATTGGGGAACTTCTTTCAGTTCAAAAACTTGAAACACAGCTGAGGGGAGTAAAAACCAGAATCTCCAGTGCCTTGAAGTGTGCCATTGGGCTATGGAGTCATGCTACTAAAAAAGAAAGGCACCAAAAGAAACAAACAAAAAACACAAAGCAAAAATAGAAACTATACAAATATACATATGTACAGGTGAACTTATTTGATACTTCAAGAATTGAAGTACTTCAGACACTGCTCATTATGGGATAATGAAAGGGGATGCCATCTTGGTAAACTAGCAGGAAACCATTTTGCCCTCAGAAACAGTGACGAGCGAATGGAGCTCTCCACTAGGAAACCAATTTTTTGCATCTTCCTCTTGGCTCTTTCTTCTTCTTGCCCCATGGCAGGATGTGGTCTTTAAGCTAAAAACTATAACTCCTTGCTCTCTTGGTGAAGGGCTCCTTTTGCTGATTTTGGAGTATAGTAGTATGGTCCACCACCATAACTTTTTATTTTTCTAGTTTAGTCTAGCACATATTTTGATTGTCAGCATTAGACCCCTAATAAACCATCAGCTCAGCATCTCTTTTGGTGTGAAGGAGTTTGATCTCTTCATCCTAAGTAGTCTTCAATATGAGCAATAGAGATCCGCATCCAATTGTGAAAGAATTGCTGCTATCAGATTCCAAGATCCAAGCATCATCAGAAGCTGATCTTCTATCAAATTTTTCTTCATGGGAGATGGAAGATCCTTCTTGATTTGTACTATGCCCTACCAGTTTTGCTAATGCTTGATTTGGATTAAATCCTAGATTTCCAACCATAGGACTTTGATCAACTAAGACATGAGCATCTTTTGTGGTCAAGGAGTAATTACCCCTGCCTAAAGGCTCAAATAGAATTTGAGCAGTAGGGGCTGACATTTAGGTGACCACAATCTTTGCCTCAGACAGGTCCACACCTAGCTCTTTACCAATGTTTAACTGCTCAGGATTGGCTTACAGGGATTGAAACTTAGTCATTTGAATTTTAGATTTCTTGACATGATCAAATGGCTGAGATGGACTTGGAAGAGAGGATGGGAGTTCATCCTTTTGGTTTTTGGGAGGGGGAGGACTGATATATGAATTTGAAGTAGAAGGTGCAGAGATGTTTGATGTACTTACTTCTTTGGTAATCACTGAGTCCTTTGACTAGAAAGGAAGAGGGGTTCTCTACTCAATAATTGAAATTATTGGTTGGGGTCGCTCCTCTATCTTCTCTTTGTCAACCTGTTGGGCTGACTGATTCTCAGACCTGGTGAATACTGCATTTGATCCTTTGACTGCTTCACCTTCACTCCTTCATCCTGGTAATTCAAGAAACCAATGTGGGAGTCACCAACTAATTCTTCTTGATCCTCCCTAAAGAGATCAATGCCATTTTCTTGCTTGAACTCAGGTTGGAAATAGGAAATATGTTCTGTTTCCAAATATCTAACTGCTGAGTTGTTTGGAGGTGCTTCAAGGGCAAGGTTCCTCTGTGGGGGAGGAAAATGATTTGGTTGCCCTTGACTTCTAGTAGCGTTGCCTTGATATGGATGATTAGGGAATGTCCTCCTTGGTGTATCTCTATACAGAGGAGCAAAAGACATACCTTGTGCCATTTGCCTTTTCAAGGCTAGCAATTCATTTTCCAACTTTTGGACCATTGGGTCAGTGGTGGTTGTGGGTGAGTATTCAGAAGATGAAGAGGGTTTAGCTCTGTTAAGATCTCTCCTTATCTTTCCTACCAAGATAAGGTCATCTTCTAGCTCAGTAGCCATGTCTTGAGCAGCCTCAAGGTCTATGTGTCTACCCTATCTCAATAGAAAACTCACTTCAGGAAGCTGTGAGTTGATGAAGAAACACATGAGATTCTGAGGTGTCAGCTGGGTGATCATGGGAATCTTGTGCCTCAGCTTATTAAACCTAGCAATGAAGTCCCTCATAGGTTCATGGGGCTCCTTCTTCATCTATGTGAGCTAGGCCAACAAAGCATGCACATCCTCTGCAAGCTTGAACTTGGTTTCAAACATAGCTTTAAGTGTATCCCAGTCAGTCACTGATCCAGATTGCAAATGGTAGAACTAGTATGTAAAACCACCTTGTAGTGTCTCCACAAAAATCCTAACTACCATGTCTTTGAATTCCACCCCTATCACACCACAGGCTATGCTAAAGGCTACAATGTGTTCATCAGGGTGAACTATCCTATCACCAAAAAATTTGGGGAAATTCTTTCTTGAACTACATGGGAGTTCATGCAGAGGTGGAGTCAAGTTAAGTGGACCAAAAGAGTTACCCCAGGGGCCTCGAACTTCCATGATTTAATTATAAAAATAGGGATAACAAATTTGGATGGAGTGGCCAGATTGTAGAACAAAAATGGAGAAGGACTGGCCCTACTTTAGCTTGAGGCTTCAAATTGTGCACTCTTTCCCAATAGCTCTAGTTTTACAGACCAGTTAATATTATAGAGATGGAGGAAAATGGTAAGGCTATAATGATAATGGGTAAGACATGGAACAAAGTCGCCAGAGTCTATAAGATAATGGATAAGGGAAGGAACTGCTTCAATTTGAAACTTGAGGCTTCAGACTGCACGTTCTTCCCCATCAGAGTCACCAAAAACTATTGGGTAAATATTTTGTCAGCCAACTAACTGGTTACCAAAATAGTTCCTATCACCACATCATAGGGAGATGGGTCATCCTGGTGTGCAGGTTTACTACATCAATAGGGGACAAATCTCTCCTCTCATCAAGGGGAGGTTCCCTATTAAATATGTAAGAGGGTATATATATATATATATATATATATATATATATATATATATATATATATATATATATATATATATATATATATGCAAAAAGTAAGACACATGGGTGGGATAAACCATCCATCTCTCTTTTTTTAGAGATGATGCTAACAAATAGAGAAGGAATCCTAGGTGATTGGTGATGGCACTTCTCTTCTTTCATAGGTAACATTTAGCCAAGAGCTAGATCCCTTCTTGGATAGTAGAAATCCTGGTGAAGCAACAAAAGGCACTTCTCTTTTTTTAGAAGTGCTTGTTCTTGCAAACAGCAGGACTCTTTCTGGTAACAAGTGACTAAAGGTCAGAGTAACCAACAATCTAAGATGTAGCACAAAGTCTCCACCTTGACTGCCTTAGAGGGAGATACGAAGAACAATGGGGGCACAAAGTCGTCCCAAGGTCCTTTACATAGAAAGAAAATAAAAACACACACTGAAGACAACTATGACAGCATAAAGTCTGAAAGTAGATGGCTTCAAGACACCTTCCTTATCACCTCCACTAGTTCTGCTTGTTAAATCAAATAAACAAGAATGCTTTCAAAAGATAGACATACGAACAATCTCCTAAAGTAGCACAAGCTATAACAACACAAAGTCTATAAGTAACTTGCTTTCTCATTCAATCAAAGAAATATGAACTACAATCTAAGCTCAAAGTCTCAGTAATGCCTTTCAATTTGGGTAGAGTTTCACTTCTGGTAAGGGGAAGATCTCCCTTCAAATGATACAAGAGATTACATTATATAGACGCCTGAGGGAGGCTTGGCACTTTCTCCCAATGAAGTGACCCATTCAGTGCATTCAATGCCTTAATTTCATTCTTGGTCTTGTCAGGAAGGGCCATGCTGGAGCATGGTGGCTGCCTTAACTGTGGCATGTCGATTCATCTCTAGTGCCTCCTCCTTAGCCTGAATCACTCATTCATTCACCTGCTTAGCTGCACAACTATCTACTCTGCCTTTACCTCACAGGGGACAAATAGATGACACTTTTAATGTTTGCAAGCCCCTAATATCTACCTGGTGAACTGCTTCACCTACTGGAATTAACTCCTACTGAGTTTCCCTCCTTGTCTCTTCCTTCTCTTGGTCTTGGCCTTAGAGTCTCTTGAATGCATTTGGGTCTGTGCTTTAAGTCTGCTAAAATCAAAAGACACTTCATTACGACAAATTTGACATTTATGGGCCCATCATTCTTCCCAGTAACTCTCTCGTGTCTTTCTCACTTGACATGGTCGCTTTTTGCTATGATGCAGGTGAGGACATGTGGCAAAATCTACAGCTTCAAAATAGGCTTATCGAAATAAGCCTTGAGACTTGTTAAAGGCTGGAGGTGCAGACATAGACACATGGCAGTTTCCACTGCACTGGGATGGGACACGTGGCATGTTCCACTCTATGAAGCTTTATTTGAAACTATGTCTCGACTTGTGACACTTGGCAGCTTTCACTACCCTATGAGGTTTAAACCTTTTCTGAAGGGAACATGCCCTTCGGTGTCTTCTAAGTGGTCTTTGAGCTTTAATTCTTCGACGGGCTGTCGTCCCTCTTATTTCCTTCAAACAAAATGTCTGAAGGAATTTCTTCAGACAATTCATCTGAAGGAAACCTTTTCTTGGATCTATGTGTGCCTTCATATTGTGAGTGCCCCTTTCATTTGACACGTGGCACCTTCCACTCTTTGAATAAGTGCCACGTGGCATTTTTTTACTATTAACACTTGGCAGCATCTGCCTTCTTGGGCCTTTGCAAAACCATAGAAATGCTTGGGGCTCAGTCAGGCTCTCACGGATGATGACACTTGTCGGCCTCTGCCGCTCTCTACATAGGACACGTGGCATGATTAATTGCTCTTAGAAACATAAAGTGAAGCCTTCCATGATTTCCACTTGTCACCCTCCACAGAACTTTAGAGGAAGCTTTGTTGAAAGGAACCCTATAACTTTATACAAAACTCTGAGAAGTGAACGCCGACATGTGTCACGTTCCACTAAGTTACAATGCCGACATGTGGTGCGGTCCAAATATTTTTAGCAATCGTGCAGATGCAGACAAATGGTGGCTTCTGACAAGTTTTCAAAAGGGACATGTGGCACCTTCTACGTCTTCTCTGAAACAAAGCATAAAGGGGCTCGATCGATGACACTTGGCAGCATCCGCCTGACTCTTTCTTTTGTGTACATCTTTCCTTAACTGAGGCAACCTTTAAACTCTTGAACCTGTCTGTTGAATCGATTGAATGTTGAACCCATTGAACCGATTGAATGTTAAACCCATTAAACTGATGAACCAAAATGGTTCAAGGTTTTGAGACTCGTTAAGTGCTCGGGGCTATAGATCCTTTAAATGGTTGAACTTTGAACCTTTGAACCCGCTATTCCCTTTACTAAAAAAGCTTTGAAAAATGAGGAATTTGTAAACCCCCGAATAAATTTTGAGAAGGGAAGAGAGGAATTTTGGCCCTGCAGGCCCAAAATAGCTCATATGTTGTCCCAAAAATAAGAAGTCATTTTTGGGGGACATCAAGTTGAGCATGGACCTATCTGAGGCAAGGATCCCAGTCAAAGGTGTTATGTAGAGATTGCTCCCTAAGAAAGAAGAAAAATATGTGGTCACTCAAACATCAACACCTGAAGCTCAAATTTTATTTGAGTCTTCAAGCATGGGTAATTACTTCTTGACTACAGAGGATGCCCCTGTCTTAGCTAATGAAACTTCTAAAAATGAAAATCTGAAAATTGGTTTAGATAAAATAGCAAAAGACATAAGAGAGCACAGTGTAAGTCCAAAGGAATCCTCCCCTCCAAATGAAAAAAAATCTATGGTAAGGTTAGCTTTTGATGATGTATAGATACTAGAATTTGATGGTAGTTGTTCCTCTACTGGTTCAAGAGCTGAGATTGTGTTGATATATCCTAAAAGAGATATTTTTCCTTCTTCATACAAGTTACAGTTCAGCAACACTAACAACACTATCGAGTATGAATCTCTGTTGCTTGGATTGAAGGCCGCTCAAGACAGAGGCATCAAACTCCTTCACACCAAAGGAGATGCTGAGCTGGTGGTTTGTTAGGTAAGAAACCTATACCAAACCAAGAATGAGAGATTATGTCATTACTACAATGTGGTTTAGGATAAATTGAAAGCTTTGATCTTTTCGTATCTCTGTAGTTCCCAGGGAATTCAATGATCGAGCTGATGCTTTGGCTATTTTAGCAACTCTCTTGGTTCCTCACCCTAAGTTTAAGGGAGGTAAGTACACTATCAAACTGGTCTTTTGACCAAGTGTGCCTGACAATGCTAATCATTGGCAAGTGTTCAATGGTGACAACCAAATCATTGCCTTCTTGGAACAAAAAGGCAGCTTCAAACAACTTCACTTCGAAGGTAGTGAACCAGCCCCTAAATCAAGTTCAGATGTAGGTGAGTAATTCCTACAGCTCAAAGGGAATAAAATTTCCAAAGAATTGGTTTCCTTTGAGAAACTATTTGACAAGCACAATAAGTTCATCAAATAGCAACAAATGGATTCAAGCTCTTCTTAGGAGTTTGATCAAATAAATTTGGGTACCAAGAAAAATCCCAAGATGGTGAACATTGAGAAGTGCTGCACTCAAGAAGAGAAGTTCAAGTTCACTACCCTACTTCGCCAGTACATGGATGTTTTGGCATACTCTTATGATGATTTGAAATCGCTCAAGCTTGAAGAAGTTCACCATGAAATTCCTTTCAAAGGTGATTCAATGCCTTACAAGCAAAAATCTAGGTAGTATAATCCAAAGATATCAGGTACTATTCTATCTGAAATACAAAAAATGTCGAATGCTAGAATAATTTTTTTAATCCATCATTCTACATGGATTGCCAACATAGTACCTATGAGGAAAAAGAATGGCAAAATTTTCCTCTATGTGGACTTCAAAAATTTGAATCAGTCATCCTTACAAGATAACTATCCTCTGCCCATCATGGACCAAGTTATTCAAATAGTGACTAGTTTAGAGATGTTATAAATGCTAGACAGCTTCTCAAGATACAATCAAGTTGAAGTTGGTGAAGCAGACCAACACAAGACTACCTTTACCACACCTTGGGGCACCTTCACATATCGAAGAATGCCATTTGGCCTGATAAATGATGGCACCACCTTCCAAAGAGCAATGGACCTTGCTTTCAAAGATGAAATGGGTAAGTTCATTATGGTATACCTTGATGACTTGACTGTCTTTTTCAAGCATCACCCTGATCATGTGCACCATTTGCAACATGTGCTAGAATACTGCCGCCAGAATGACATTTCTCTAAATCCCAAGAAGTCTATTTTTGGAGTAATAGAAGGAAAACTTCTCAGGCACATTGCATCCTGAGAAGGCATAAAGATTGACTCAGAAAGAGTCAAGTCCATCCAAGAGCTTACCCTACCCACAAGTAAGACTGCAGTTCACTCTTTCTTTAGAACGGTGAATTTTTTATGAAGGTTCATCCCTGAGTTTGTAGAGAAGACTCACCATATCATAAATATAATGAAAGGAAAGGCCACCTTCAGCTGGACTAAAGAAGGCAAAGTAGCATTTCGAGACATCAAGATAGCTATTGCCCACACCTCAATTTTGGTTTGTCCAAATTATACCAAGGATTTCACCATATACAGTTATGCTTTTGAACACACACTTTGAACAATTCTGGTTCAATAGAATGAAGAAGGTATGGAATCTCCCATATCCTTCATGAGCTATCCTCTCAAAGATCATGAGTTGAAGTATTTAAACATGGAGAAGCATGCTTATGTGGTGGTCAAAGCGGTAAAGCATTTCCATTTTTACATCTTCAGTTCACACATTACTGCCCTGGTTCTTGATACCACAGTCAAATCCATACTAACTCAACAAGAGTTTGGAACCAAAAGGGGTAATTAGATTGCTAAAATCTAGGAGTTTGATCTCGTTATCAAACCAATGAAGCTTATGCGGGGAAGGGGCCTCTATCAATTGATTGATGACAATAGACCCAAAGAAGTAGGGCATGAAGAATCGAAAGTAGAAGAGACGCCAATAGTCCTCTTTGTCTCCACCACGAATGAGTGGTATTCAAGTATTGCTCATTTCCTTACGTATGGTGAGTGTCCTACCCACCTAACTCATAAAGAAAGGAGGACTATTAGATTAAAAGCTACCAATTTTGTTCTTTGAGACAATAGCCTGTATAAGAGGAGCCTTGATGGAGTGTTCCTTTGCTATGTGGATAAAGAACAATAGAACCAACTTTTGAAGTCCTTCCATAATCTACCCTATGGAGGACATTTTTCTACTCTTGTAATTACCCATAAGATTCTATGAGCCAGGTATTACTAGCCTACTCTATTTCAGGATGTATATAAATGGGTACAAAGATATGAACTATGCCAATAGTTCATTGGAAGACCCAAGTTAGTTTCTCTACCTCTTAAGCTAGTGGTAACATAAGAGCCATTTCAGCAATGGGGAATCGATTTCATTGGTGCTGTAAAGCCATCTTCAAGTGCTGGACATGATTATGTCCTCACAACCACATATTACTTCACCAAATGGGTGGAAGCAATTCTATCCAAGCATGATACTTTAAAAGTGGTATGTGATTTCCTAAAGAAAAACATCATTTCTAGGTTTGGGGTCCCAACCAAGATTGTGATAGACAATGCAACCTATTTCTCTTCTCGTGAGATCACTCAGTTCTATTTTTACTATGGGATCACTCTCTCCCACTCTTCTAATTATTTCCCACAAGGGAATGGCCAAGCTGAGTCAAGCAACAAGAACTTGGTGACCATCATCAGGAAGCTGGTGGATGAAAACCAACGAACCTAGCATAAAGCATTGGTTGATGCTTTATGGGCAGACAAAATTACACCCAAGAGGGTGATAGGTATGTCACCATTCCAACTTTTGTATGGTCTTAATGCCGAGATACCAATCACCTTGGAGTTTCCAGTGTTGAAATTGGTAAAGGTGATCAAAGATCAGACATATGAAAGCTCTATTGACAAGAGGATCATGTGCTTAACTGAGCTGGATGAGCAATGAACTATGGTGGTGGACCTAATTTCTATGCATCAAAGTTTGGTGAAGAAGCTCTTTGACCAGAAAACAAAAAATTGTGATTTCTAGATTGGAGATCAAGTTCTATTATGAGACAAAAGGAGAGAACCAAAGGGAATGCATGGGAAGTTCGATTCCCTATGGAGAGGCCCATTTACTATCCATGAGCTCAATGGTGAAAATAGTTTTCTGTTGAAGTATCAAGATGGCACGCTCTTTTCTCTACCTCATAATGGGTACATATGAAGCACTTCAATTTTTGAGGTATCAGATAAGATCATCTGTACATATGTATATTTGTATAGTCCTTAGTTCTATTTTATGCTTTTTGTTTTCATTTTTGGTGCCTCTCTTTTTTTTTGGCACGACTCCGTAGCCCAATGGCATACTTGAAGGCACTAGAGATTCTGGTTTCTACTCCCCTCAGCTATTCCAAAATTTCAACTGAAGGAAGTTCCCCAACTAGAGCCAGTTGTTGTTCCCAAAATTTGTCACTCATTTTTTTTGGGATAACATATGAACTATTTTGGTCCTACAGGCCAAAATCCTCTCTTCTCTTCTAATTTTTTTTTTTAAACATTCAAATTCTTCATTATTCAAGATTTTTCAATTAAGGGACTAGCAGGTTCAACAGGTTCAATGACATCAGCAAGCTTAAAGAGTTAAGCGCTTCGGCAAAAGTTCAAAGTTCAACTGCTTCAACAAGTTCAATGGCTTCAAAAGACTTAACGAAAAGAAGAAGGCTTGAACCATTGAACCATTTAACCTTGAACCAAAATGGTTCAAAGGTTTAACAGGTTCAATAGTTCAAAGGTTCAATGAGATTGGTTCAAAGCGGTTGGTTCAAGCGATCAATTGAATGAGTGGGACACAAGATTGAACCATTGAACCAAAGTTGGTTCAATCGGTCGATTCAATCGAATGGTTCAAAGGAATACCCCAAATACAAAAAGGCAAGTGCCCTTGTGGAGGGTAGTGAACCAAAGGTGAGTGCCCTTGCGGAGGGTAGTGAGCAAAAGCAGACAAAGAGATATCTTTCAGAAAGATTTTTCACGGCCAAATCTTACAAGGGAAATTCTTCAGACATTTTTTCTGAAGGAATGATCAAAAGCCCGATGAAAAGTGGCTAACGTAAGGGAAGATTTCTTTCAGACAACATGTCTGAAGGAATTCCTTTGGACATTTTATTCAAAGGAATTGAAGACGAAGGACACCCGAAGGACCCTAAAGGGAAGATACCCTTGCGGGGGGATCTTGGCAACCAAGAAATGGACCTTCCTCAAGGCCTGAAGGGATACCTTCCCTTTGGGAGGTTCCAAAGATATAAAGCCAAAGGAATGATCAAAGGTTCGTAGATTGATTTCTATGGACTCTATAGGCATGATTTCTATGAACTCTGTAGGTTGGTTTCTACAGGCTCTGCAAGCTTGATTCTATGGACTCTACAGACCCGTTTCTATGAAATCATTTCTACAAACTCTATAGGTTTGTTTCTATGAACTTATTTATATGGACTCTGCAATCTTGATTCTAGGACTCTACAGACCCATTTCTACGAACTTGTTTCTATGAACTCTATAGACATATTTCTACAGACTCTTTCAAAGCTCAAGAGACTTAGAGAAAACAAAGGCTTCTAAGGAAGAAGATGAACTATTGAACCTTGAACCAAAATGGTTAACAAGTTCAATGGGTTCAATGGTACAAATAAAGCTCTGAGCAAAGGAAAGAAGTGAAAGATTCCAGAGACAAGTCCAAAGAGATGGTTCAAGTGAATGAACCAAAGAAGTGATGAAACTGAGGAGGCAACCTGAACCGTTGAAACAGTGAACCAATGACATCCCCGTGGACATCAAATTTAGGGTAATGAAATATCCATTGCTTTTCAAATATGGTGTAGAACTTGAAAACAAACTCAGTGACTAGCTGAAGAAGGAGCTGAAGGATTCAACAGAAAGGGGAAAAGATAGTCTGAGAGCTCAAATTATAATAGGAAAGAGGGAAAGACCAAAAATATCTATGTAGGAGTTATTTCCAGTAGGTGGAATAGTCCACCAAGTAGATATTTGAGTTTTCAAACATTAAAGGTGCGGCCTATTTTTCTCCCTTGGAGTAAAGGCAAAGTGGACAGCGACATAGACATCAAGAAAAGGACCAAATGACCCAGGCCTAGGAGAAGGCATTTGAGATGAATCAACATGTCACAGTTAAGGCAGATGCCCTGTTCCAGCATGGCCCTCTTTGAAAAAATTGAAAATGCATTCAAGGCATTGAATGCAACATGGGCTATTCCATGAAACAAAGTGCCAAGCCTTTCTTGGCTACTATATATTGTAATCTCCTATTTTTATGATGGGAGATCTTTTTGGTTATAAAAGCAAAACTCTACCAAAATTGAAAGGTGATTACTGAGACTTTGAGCTCAGATTGTTGATCATATTTCTTTATTTGAATGAGAAAGTAGGTTACTTTCAGACTTTGTGTTGAAATAGCTTGTGTCATTTAGGGGATTGTTCTTATGTCTATTTCCTAAATGTGTTCTTGTTCATTTTAATGAAATAAGTAGAACAAGTGGAAGTAATCAAGAAGGTGTCCTTAAGCCAACTGTGGAGAGACTTTGTGCTACTACAATTGCCTTTAGTGTGTTTGTCTATTTTCTATTTTTGTGTAAAGGACCTTGGGATGACTTTGTGCCCTCATTGTCCTTCGTATTTCACTCTTGGGTAGTTGAGGTGGAGACTTTGTTCTACATCTCAATCTGCTGGTTACTATGCCCCCTAATACCAGTTACTTGTTACCTTCGAGAAATAACTCTGGCTATTTGCTGTAAGACCACTTCTGAAAGAAGAGAAGTGCCTTCAGTGTTTCCACTTGGATTTCTCCTTTGTTCGTGAACATTATCTCTAAAAAAAAGAGAGATGGATGGTGTTGTCTTACCCCTGAGTGTTATTTTTTGCATATATATATAGTATATATCTCCTCATATTTATAGGGAACCTCCCCTTGATGAGAGGAGAGATTTGTCCCCTTTTGATGTGGTAAACTGCACACTTGGCTGACCAATCTCCCTACGCTGTGGTTGAAACAACTTATTTTTCCCATCAGTTAGCTGTTGACAAAATATTCACCCAACAAAAACCATGGAAAAGTATGTCTTAAGATTGAAATTTGAATGATCTGAGTATATAATTTATTCTATGATGAAACCCTATATAAAAAATTCCTCTTATTGTATTGTAATTGAAACCAGAGATTTAAGATGCACAAGGATGTGAATGTGATAAAAGCTAAGGACACAATGCACTTTTGTCTGATTGGTGTGGCTCTATCCTAATTGACTATATGCAAGATTTTTTGATCAAGATAACTTATTTTATGTATTAATAGCTTTTGTTTATTTAAAAATATGTTATGGTGCACACTCAGATACCTTGTGAGAAACATTATGTATTGAAAATTGGATTGAAATATATTGTGCATTGAACATAAATATAGTTGACATATGTAAATATATAATCCAACAACATGATAATATGCTTAAAGGTCTTGTTTTTTTGTTTTTTTTTGAAAATATTTAGAAAATTAAAGCATGCATAAGTTAAATTTGAATAATCTTGGAAAGACTTGGTTTACAACTAAGTTTATAAATAAAAGGAGAGGAAGATTCAAACAAATCTCAATAAAGTGGTGAAGCAAAGTAAGACAAGGATGAAGGCAAGTGAAATTCCCCTGCAATGAAACTAGAGATAAGGGCTAGAAGAAGAATTGGAGTATGTGTAAAATAATAAATAATAAAAGGAAGGAGCAAAGAAGTCATGTACATGTAGGTATTAGGCAAATAATATAATATGTAACACTTGTGGTGGTTTTTCACATTTGAGATGTTATATACACAAAGAATTTTCACATAAATTTGGAAATCAACTAATTGATTTTAAGAAGTACAAATATGGAAAAGGGTCATCAAGATGTGAGTTGGTTATGTCCCAAGTATCTATATTTTATTTCATGTTTGAATTCAAGATGAATTTTATCTACCAATATAAAAGAAAAAAACACCAAGAAAATTGGCTAGATAATCAATGTAAGTTTTACAAAGACAACTCTCACTTGGAACCATTATTTTGGTTGTGGACTTTGATGAAAACTACACACTAAAACCACAAAATAAGGTTCAATCCTATTACTATAATTTAATTCAAGTTGGAAATTTCATGTATATTACGTTCATACACACACCTAATGGCACAAAGGATAGTGTAAATATTTTGAGGGGGTACCAATTTTAGATGAGCAATGATAGATCATATTCTTCAAATTTTATCCAAGGTTGTTTTATGATATTTTATAAAAATATGAATGCAAGATAAATCATGTTCAAGAAAGTATTGTGAAATTTGATGTTTTAAGTTTTGACAGATGGAACACATATAAGATGTTCTATTGGGATTAGTGAACTATGAAATGATGGAACATAAATGGATGATAAAGGAGATTGCTCAAATATTTGGAGACTTAATGGAGTAGATCATGAAGAAGCGTTTGGATAAGAATATGATGACATAAGAGATGGAGTTGGAAATGTAGTAGGAAATCTTCCTTGAGCTCTAAATACATGTGGTAATGTAGATGCACTTGAAAGTAGATAGGGAGGCAAGAGAATAGGGGATAGGAAGCTATGAAGTCATCTAAGTTATTCACTCTAAAGATAAGCTTGATCTCATTATTTCTTCTGTCATACCCATTTTTTGTTTTGATTGCCCTCCTAATTCTTCCCCCTTAGTTAACCTTCCTTTAGTGACTTATAGATATAGGGTTTGTATTATTTTAGAGGATGTCATGATTTAATATAAGGAAATGGATGAAATATAACAAGAGGAATTTGAAGGCATTGGTGGAAGGGGTTTTACAACTTGTCAGAGGTTTTGGATTTCAAAATTGGTGGATAAGTTTTTATTTGGGGGGTGGATTTTGACTATAAATTTCATCACAAAATATGTCAAGATTGTCCTGCAAGGGTTGTGAAGGGGTCACTATGGTAGGTTAAATGAGGGAGGGGGTTCTATATTTCTACCAAAATGAAGGATCTCAAGTTTGATTGTGCCCCTTGGCACCCTATTTAACCTCTTCGCTTGTTGGTCGATGTAACTTTACTCTTATGCGAACCCTATGTACCGAAGCTAGCTCCTAACATCCCTATGATTAGGTCCTTATTTATTTATTTTAGCCTTTAGTATGATCATCCTAGGGAAATTTTGGCTCAAAAATTAGTTGGACTTGATGTGATAAGATATTTTTGGTTTTTTTTGATGTTGGAGGGGGTTACTTTCTTTGTTAGTGCTTGTAAGAGGGATTGGCAATTTGTTTTGTGGAAGAGGCCACTATCATGAGATAGATTTTGATCATTGATATGATTTTTTTCAAAATATTTAAAATGATGGAAAGGGTTGAGTGGAAGATCCCCCTCCAGATTAGTTAGGTTATCTAACATGTTCTATAGGGCACTCTATCCGTGGGACAAGGCAAATGGGTTTACCTTATTTACAAATTAGCAATGTGAATTGAATATGTTGAAGGGAGACTTATAAGTGCCTGAAGATCCTAGATTTTTGAGTTGAGTCTTGATCTAATTCGTTGTGGATGTTTCCTATATTTTTATGATATGATAATCTTTGATGCATATTTCTATCATTCATCATGATCAATGACATGATAACAACAAAGATGTGGAGTTAAAAAGACCATTATTCTTTAGTCTTAACTATACTAGTATTGTTGGTTTATTTTTAGTATGTTTAGGCTCTAATGGATTTGTGTATTTTTTTATAATGGATTTAAGGCCATTAAATATTTTAAAATGGTTGGTTTTATCCCTAGTTTGGAATTTTTAGAGGCTAATCTCTTTTGACATTGCCCCTTGGTTGGGTTGTTGGTCATGGTTTTTGACAACTAATCTTATTTTATGGTCTTATCATGGAATTTGTTTGATAGGAAACATTTTTTGGAGACTTTTTACTTATATTTGGTGATGGACCCCAAAACCCTTAATTACCAAGTAAAAAAGATAAGTTGTGTTCAATACACACTACATACAGTCAAACAATCATGCAAGATAATTTAAGAATTCTTTAATGTTTTATTAATAAAGAAGGATGCATAAGAAGAGTGGGGTATAAATTTTTTATGTTTTCTTAGAGTTTGTGCATGGAAAAGGGGAACATGATGGTGCAGGTGCATGTGTAAAAAGGGTGCTTGAAAAAGAGCAAGGAAACCATAAGGATGGTGTTGATTTTATCGATGCTAAAAGTATTGTGACTTAATTTAATGAAATAATTTCTTATGGATCATATAAGTATTCTCATGTGTGAATATTGTTTTGGTTAATGGGGGAATAAAATAAATCAATATATGAAGATTGTAGTATAATACCTCTATTGGGTTATTTCCACTCAATATAAAGCTCAAATTCTAGTTCTTGGATTATTTATACTAGGGCTATGAAATGTTTTTGTTTGGACCATATGGAATTTGATTGAAATGAATGTTAGTCAAAATTTTGGGTTAGAGAATGGTATTGTAGACCCATAACACCTATCGAGACTAGCCACTCATTCAAACCATAGGGGGATCATGAAATGGCATCAATCGTTGACTTTGACCAGATATCATATCTTATGCAACTAGTTATTTATAATGTAAATTTAGCCTTAAACATTAGTAATATTTTATTTTTTCCTACATATCACTAAAAATTGATTACACTTTAAATACAGGGAAATTTTTTATAGTAATTACACATAAGAATAATGATAAGGGAACAAACTAATACTTATATCATTGTGTTGATACAAAAGAAATTAAGCACAACTGTCACGAATGGAGAAGACCTAGTTTATCCCACTAGATCTATGGTGGTTATAGGAACTTGGCTTCATAGATAATTTCATAAAAATTTAAAATAATGGATATTTAAGGACTTTGAAATAAATAAGGTGATACTTCATTATTAAAATTTGGTTATCACTACAAATATTCAATTGATCAAATTCCATGGAAAGCTGCACAATAAATGTTTGTGGAAAGTTTGTGAATCCAAACATGAAGTTATTCTTGAGACACCTCAAAATAGATCTTATCTTGAAGGTACATTGGATTGACTTGGTAAGGTTAATATTCAATGCAAGTTACATTTTAAATTAGCAAAGTTAACTTATTTGATATAGTGTATTTTAATTTAGAATTATTTTTTCATTATGTATTTATTTTTATTTGAAATCATTACTAACACATTTAATGTAGGTTAGTGGAAATAGTTGAGATTTAAAATTCAAATGCTTGGTGTCATGAGTAGAGAATATTATATTTTTTAAACAAAGATAAGAATAAAAAACAATATGGTTCATATCTACCCCTTATGGTTTGCTTGCAATGATTGTACAAAGTTCATTCAATTTTTGTTGTTAAGAATGCAAATATTATCTTCAGGGATGCATCTAGTAAACTATAAGTTTCAAATATAGGGCCTAATAGAGGGTATATAAAGGACAATATTTTTTTTATATCAAATACAGTTCATTGATTGGGTGTACAAGTCAAAAAATATGTGTTATAATGACCAAGTTTTGGTCCCTAAAGTGAGATTTGGCTATGAGAGAAAACATGTCACCATTTATCCATTAACATAAGTGGTAGAGAATCCTTTGAGAGGTCCTATAAAGACTCACTTGTACAATTTTAGGAGTTGATGGTTCATATCTGTATCTTAAGGTTTGCTTGTAACAGTTGCATAGAGGTTTTTTAGTTTTTACCCTTAAGAACGACAATTTTCTCTTCAAAGATGTGTTTGATCGATTACAAGTTTCAAATCTAGGGATCGATAGAGGATAAATGAAGGCCAATCTTGAATTTATAAACCTATCTAGATGTTTTCATGAAGATGGTTTATCAACTGGGAACATTGAGTCAAAATATACGAGTTCCAATGACCAAATTTTGGCCCATAAAGAGAGATTTGGCTAAGAGAGAAAACATGACAAAATTTATCAATCAATGCAAGTGGAAAATAATAATATGAGGGGTCATAAGAGGAATTATCCATGCAATTTTATGAGCTAACGATTTATCTCTACCCCTCATAATTTGTTTATAATGACTGTGTAAAGTTCATTCATGTTTTGCCCTTAAGAATGATAAGATTCTCTTTGGAGATGTGTTTGCTCAACTATATATTTTGACTCCAGGGCTAGGTAGAGGGTGAATGAATGCTAATATTGCATTTATATGCCCATATATATGTGTTTGATGCATTCTAATGACCAAATTTTGGTCCCCAAAGCTAGATTTGATTATGAGAGAAAATGTATCATTATTTCTCCATCAACATGAGTTTTAGAGAATCATCCAAGGGTCCTTAGATAACTCACCCATGCAACTGTTAAAGTTGACATTTATTCTCTACCCCTCATGGTTCACTTGCAATGACTGCTCAAAGTTCATTTAGTTTTTACCTTTAAGAATGATAATATTCACTTTAGGGATGAATCTGACTGGCAACAAGCTATAACTATGGGGATTGATGAAGGGTGGATGAATGCCAATCATGAATTTATATGCCCATCTAGATGTGTTCGAGGAGATGGTTCATTAATTGGGTGCATGAGTCAAAAGATGTATTCTAATAACTAACTTTTTATCCTTAAAGCTAGATTTGACTAGGAGAGAACATATGCCACCAATTTGACATAGACATGAATGGTATAGAATACTAAAATGGGTCCTTAGATGAATCTCCCATACATATGTAGGAGCTGATGATTCATCTCTACCCCTCACGGTTCACTTGCAATGATAACACAAAGTTTGTTTGGTTTTTCCCCTTAAGAAAGATGATTATCTTGGGGGATGTGCCTAACAAACTAAAATTTTGGACTCCAAGGCCTAATAGAGGGATTTGAAGGCTACTATTTCATTTATATTCTCATCTAGATGTGTCTATAAATATGGTTCATCGATTTGGCATGCGAGTTAAAATCTAAACATTCTACTGACTAACTTTTGGTCCTTAAAGTTAGATTTGGTAACAAAAGAAAGTATGTCATCATTTATAAATCAATGTGAGTGGAATATAATTCATAAAGGGTGATTATAGGACTTTCTCACATAAATTTAAAAGCTGACATTTTTTCTCTACCCCCCAAGGTTCACTTGTAATGGTTGTACAAACTTTATTCAACTTTTTCCCTTAAAAATGATAATATTCTCTTTGAGGATGTGATCGATCGGATAAAAGTTTAGAATTTAAGGCATGAATAAGGGTGGATAAAGGAAAAAATTGCATTTATACATACATTCACATATGTCTGTAAAGATTGTTCATCAATTAGGCATGTGAGCCAAAATATATTCATTCTACTGACCAATTTTTGGTCCCTAAAGTTAGATTTGGTAGCTAGATAAAAATTATCATCATTTATAAATCAATGTGATTAGAATATAATACTATAGAGGGTCCTCAAAGGACTTGATTTTATAATTATAAGAGCTAGTAGTTCATCTCTACCCCTCATGGTTCACTTGCAATGGTTGCACAAAGTTCTTTTAGTAATTGCCCTTAAGAACAATAAGATTCTCTTCGGGGATATACCCAACTGGATATAAGTTTTAATTATGGGCTCGATAAAGGGTAAACAAAGGAAAATATTTAATTTATGTGCCCATCTAGACATTTTCATAAAGATGGTTCACTGATTGGGCACATGAGTCAAAATATATGGGTTCTACAAACCAACTTTTGGTCCTTAAAGCTAGATTTAGTTTCAAGAGAAAACATGCCACCACCATCATCACAAATGTTATATAATACTCCAAGGAGTCCTTAGAGGACTCACCCATGTAACTATAAAATCTAGTGATTTGTCTCTACCCCTCATAGTTTGTCTATAATGGTTGCACAAAGTTTGTTTAGTTTTTGCCCTTAAGAACGACAAGGTTCTCTTTGAGGATGCACCTGGTTGCCTACAAGTTTAAACTTTGAGGTCATATATAAGGAAAGATAATGATAATATTGTGCTAATATACCCATTCATTTGTGTTTGTGAAGAAGGTTCATTGATTGGGCTTACGAGTCAAAATATACACATTTTATTGACCAACTTTTGGTCCCTAAAGATAGATTTAGGTGTGAGAGAAAATGCATTGTTATTTATCCATCATTGTAAGTGAAAAAAAATGATCTAGGGGGTTTTTAGAGAGATCATAAATGAAAATATAGGAGCTGAAAGTTAGTTTCTACCCCTCATATTTTGCTTGCAATGGCTATACAAGGTTTGTTCAAAATTTTCCCTTAAGAAGGACACAATTCATTTTAGGAATGCATCTAATTGGATGTAAGTTTCAAATCTATGGCTCAACAGAGGATAGAAAAAGGTCAGAATTGAATTTATATGCCCATTTTAATGTGTTTTCAAACACATTTTGTGGCCATTAATAAGTTGGTATTGATATTGTTGAAGAAGATTATTTTGCTTGACTAGCTCCCTATAATCATAGTTTCTAAACAGATAGCCAAAACCCTTAGGAATGAGGACATACATGGAGGGAGATATAAGGAAAATTCCTACCTAATTTAGTGAAAGATCCCAAAATTCTTTTCCAGGTGGTTATTGACAATGAGACAAACAGATGCATCTTGAAATAGAATCTTAACAAAGTGAATGAACTTGGGACCAAAACATAGGGCTTGTGGCATATAACATATAAAATGTCATTCAATCTTGTCATAATATTATCAATGTCAATTTTGACAACAAATCCATTTTTTTGAAGGCATAGGCCCATTCCATCCCTTCCTAGACCATTATAATGTTGTTTAATAAGTATATGCCATAGATGAAAATAGTTTGATGAGGACTTACCACCAATGGAAGAAGGTATTTAATTCTTAGTTCCAAAGCCTTGGTAATAATATTATAGGAGATGTTGAACAAGGTTATGGGCCTCCATTTGATGATTAAATTGGGGTTTCCAGCCTTAGGAGTAAATTTGATGTTGCCTTTGTTGATAAGATTGCCAAGAGAACTTTTGGCCATGGTTTCCAAATAAACCCTATGCAAGCAGGGCCCACACAATCCCATAAGTTTTGGTATAAATCATAAGGAAAACCATCAATCCCTTAGGAATTTTATTGAGCCATGCTTGTCGTTGCATTTTAAAGTTCCTCAATCAAGACAAGCTTTCACATGCAATGACATTGGCTTGGTGTGAGTGTTAGTTGAAAATAAAACCCAACCAAATTGAAAATGAAATTTTATATAAAAGGACATATATTTGTATGCTTAATATTTAAAATGATAAAATAACTAATAGAGGAAACACATAATACAACAAAAATAATAAATATCCATTATGAAAAATTATTAAAATTAGTCCTATGGCTGAAAGGCCATGGGCTACACTTTATTGACTATATAATCTTGTTTTTCAAGGCTTCACTTCCTTCTTTATACAACCAAAAAGAAATATTTTCAGCTTTCCTTATGACTATTTGACTTCAAAGTGACTTTTCAACTTTCTTTTGTCTTTACATATATAATGGGTTTTCTTATTTTCTAAAAATTACATAATGCAAAGTTATAAATTAAAATTCAACAAGACTATGCATATGTTAACATCGAGCTTACAGGGGATAACATCAAGCCATTTATTCAAAGTAACATCCCTATCTTCAAAAGGGGTCGAGCATGAAAAACTTGCTTATAATGTTTAACAAAGGCTTGCAGAATGTCTAGGAGACCAGTGATGCAGTTGCCAACATCTTTTATAGCCTTGAATTGCACAACAAAGTGGTGAGATATAATATTACATGAAAAAATCCTTGGAAACTCTATCCGCAACCTTAAACAAGTGGATGTGTGCTCGAATTTGGACTCCATGTGCTTGATGGAACTTTGTTAGTTTAAGTTTTTATGTTAGCTCTACAACTTGATCTTGCAGGGTTTCATTCAAGGGGGATTACTTGTGTTCCTAAGAAACCTGATTAAATTCCCTTATATAAGTAGAGTTGGCCCTTTCCCTAAACAAGGTTAATTATTTTCCAAGCATGTTAAGAAAAGTGTTTTGCACAAAATAGTTGTTTCCCTCTAGTTAATCCAACCAGAGGCATCAGTGGGGAATGACAAAAGGTTTCAAACTCATTTAATTTGAGTGAGGGTTTGTTTATGCTATAAATACAAAGTGTTGAGATAAAATTGATTATTGAAAATCTTCATCGACAGATCAGAGCATTCAATGAAAAATTTAATGGGCTCGTGATATGATATAAGAACATATAAGAGCACATTGACCATCTTATTAAAATTATGGCAAAGGAGAAGACATTTTGCTTAGAAAGGAGGGCCTTGTCTTGTCTTTTGAGAACCCTTTCATTCCCTTCATAAAAGTTGGACTAGGTGAACCAAGGGGTGGAGGTAGAGGGTCTGCATTGATGATTAGAGTCAAATAACCCTAGTTTGTTACACTTGTAAAATTAGGTAGTTCATTCTTTGACATACCACCTCATGCGCATTGTTCCTTTTTTATCTTTCGTAGATTCAACCAAGTTAAAGTTTCCACAAATTAACTAATAGGTAATGAGGAGTTGTTCTGCTAGCCATTGCCAAAAAGTTACTTATTTAATGACATCATTGGAGGTACAAATATTGATGAGTCCAAAAATTTCTTGTCACTCATCAAAATTGAAGACATATAACATAATAATGATTAGGTTATATCCCATCAAATAATTAAACATGTGTCATATAATGTGAAACCAAATGATGAAAATGACTCAATACTATATTATCAAATAGTTATTTAAAGGCATCCCATTTGAGGTCATTGTCAAATTGATATTATTTGTATTTATCTCGACTTGATTTTCTTCCCGCTCAAGCTAAATCCAAACCATTTATTTACCTTGTTGGAATTAATACACACAAATATATTGATGCATAAAATTGGTACCAAATCTTAGAGTGTTGTCCATTCCACGAGTCTCGATTTTCTTCGAAAAAACTTGACTATGTTCTATAATGCTGGCCATTTTTTTTATTTCACTTACGCTTCTACATATGTATAGAAAAACTACTAAAATCTTCAAATTCTGGTCGCAAAATTTGAACTTGACTAGTTGATATTGAATAATGTAAATAAAATTGTCAAATTATATATATATATATATGAAAAAATATATATTAATATAAAAATTTAAGTATTATAAAAATTATATTTTAATTTGATTAATTAAAATTATTTTTTAAATATTATAAATTTAAAAAATAAAATAATTATTTAGAAAATGAAAATTAGTGTTCATAATTATCATAATAAAATTTATTATATTAATCTAACTTAAAAACTTATATTTTAATTTACAAAAATCAAAATAATTTAAATATTTTTATTTCAATCATTTTCAAATAAAAAATAATATTATAATTTCAAAATTGAATATATATATATATATATATATATATTTGAATTGTTTTATTCTTTTTTGTCATGATGCATAATCCAACATAAAGTTTTGAATATAAAAATATCACTAGAATAAAATTTAATTGTCAAGAAATAAAGCTGATTAAAAGGGATGTCAATAATAAGACATATTACACAATAAAATAATTAAAAATTAAATTAAATGTAAAAAATTATAAGAATGTTTAAAAAAATCAATTTATTTATAAATAATATATATATTTTTAAAAAATTAAAAATAAAATTTATACTATATCATGTTTGATTTTTTAAATAAGTTATAATATTTTTAAAAATAAATTATAAAGCTGCAAGATTTTAAAAGAGCATTTAACCCCTTCTATATCACATTTACTATACGAAATAATAATATATAAATATTAATATTTACAAAAATATAAATATTAGTTATGTAGAATAACTTCTAAAAATATAAACTATATATTTACTAATAATAATAATGAAATAAATACTATAACTTAAAAAAAAAACTAATTGATAATTTTTTTAATCTCCTTTTAAATAAAAAGTGCTCCCTGATATAAGAATGACTTGTGTTGCATGCATGGTTTAGGTCAATTGTTCTATGCGGTTGCAAAGTGGGGTTATTGAATGGGCTAATTGATCATTCAATGGGCTAAGCAAGCTTTGGACAAAATCAAGTTTGAATGGTTAAAAGATTAGAGCAAATTGGATGCTCAATCGGTGTTTTTCATTCAAATTTTTCTTGGCAAGGATAATGAGTGCCTCAACATTATCACAAAATTGGCATGACTAAATCTGGTAAGTTATAAATTATTTGAAATCATAGGAATATTACCAAAGTAAATGTTAAGTGTATCATTAAGCGCTATCAATTTTGACATTCTGGATGCACAACCCTAATCTGGGGAACAATCTAGGGACTATTCCAAGGTCTGGAATCAAGGAATTTATGGAGTGGGAGTTGGATAAGAGCCTCATGGCCATGGTTTAACCTCCACTTTTTATTATTTTATATTTTCTATAAACATCTGAGAATAACCCCTTTTTATTATGCTTTGGATGGATGCCCATACCTTGTTGAAAGTTTTTATTTTGAGTTTTTCTTTAAAACTTCATTTTAAGTTTTGTTGGAGAAGGATTCAACTTCCACTAAATTAACCTTAGATGAAGAATATATATATCCTAGAGTCATCTTGCATTCTCACTAAAAATATTTGAATCAAAAGACTCAATATCTTTGTTATTAAGACTCAGTGGAGTTTGCATCTTTCATGGTGAAACATGTCTCGAATATAGACAACATATATATGATATTAAATTTCCAATGCATAAACGTTCTAATAGAACATGCAATATAAAATATATATTGGAGTAAACTATTACACATTCAAATGAATTAAATTATCATAATATTGTAAGTATACACATTATTTTTGAATTATATAACACTCAGTCTTGTACACTTAAAAAATACAAACATTGGTTATTCCTCATAGTTATATATCTTTTACTGCTATCGAAAGGCTCATATGTGCTATCTCTTTATGCCTATTACTTATCTCTTAGTCTAACCAATATTATTCTAATGACTCAAACCCTCTATCATACTCAAAATGCTATAAAATTGCTTATATTCTATTTTTGCAAGTTCTAGACCTAACCTATTTTCCAACTACCTGGATACTTACGTCCCCGTCAAATGCCTACATTGACATAAGTGTCATGTCCCAATGTAATTTTCTAGTGTCCTAAAGTCATCTAATTTATAAATGAAATATATCTCTATGGTTGGCCTAAGTGATTTAATGCAATATATTCTCCAAAAGGGATTGATATATACAAGATCAACCCTTATTCATTCTAAACTTAGCACAAACCAAAAAAATCATAAATAAACTTATCAAAAGTATTCAATCAAGCATTCAAGTGAACAAAGCTTGCCTATTTTCCCCTATTTCCATATTAGTCATAGGGACAACAGATCTATAAGTCTAAAGTATTGAAAGAGTAGCTCATGATACATATTTACCAAGTTACAAGTTGTAGACATCTAATTCCTATCGATATTGTGCTGAAATTATCAATCTAAGCAATATTCTATGACAATGCACAATCTGAGCCAAAATCATTAAAACACACTAAATGGTTCGAACTTGTCACATACAGGTGCTGATTTAGGCTAATATATCCTTGAATGGGGTAATGCATTTTATGTGATTATTATGTTTTCTTAAATCACTTTGAGTCAAATTACGATCATGCAAAATGAAAATCTAGACCACTAAATTCTTTTAATTTAATAGCACACATTACGTGCATGTGTTATTTCACATCCATAATACCCTAATTGGGGTATTGTTCTATATGCAATTGACATCTTATTCTAATTATACTCTGGTCAAATTATGACTCAATAAATTGACATTTCGACCAATTTGATTAAATGAACAACCCATTTCCAAATAATTGTAGAAAATTAATTAAAATTGCTTAAGCAAATTAAACTAAATTAAGAGCTTAAGTGAAAAATCCATGGAAGTTATTGAAAGTATATTAATTGAAAATTCATTCCTCAAATCTATATCACCCTATGACATCATTAATGGGGTGGCATCCATAAGCCATTAATGGAATAAATATCAGGTTTAAGCCCTCCCATGCCTCATTAATGCCCCATTCTTCCAAATAGTAATGGAGATATTTATAACTTGTCCCTCTAAAATTGAATTTATTCATGGACACACATCTTGATCTCAAGATAAATGATCATGGTTGATTCTGATCATTTTTAAAAAGCTATAAATAAGTGATCCAAGACCACCATTTTTAAGTTTCATTCATGCAAAATTATTATGCATAAATTGTAATAGACAAGCTTAACCTATTTTCACAAATTGACAAATCTTATGAGCCAAAGCCATTGATGTACTAGGAAATGTTGGAGAAGCATGATACTCTTCATTGACAAAGATTTGGAGCACCAAATCTGGGGGAAACCATGCTTCTTGGTCACTCTTGGAAGAAGGGACATTATTTAAAAGGTTTGATGGTATACTTCTTTCTTAAATATCTCTTAAATTTCCTTAGTAACACCCCTTGAGGGAGTAGGCTTATAAAGTTATGTCCTTTATGCTTATTTTGGGTTTTTCTCTACTAATTCATGGACTAACTTGCTTTGTAATATTACTCTATATTTTGGCATGCTCTATGAGATCCAAGGCAAGAATAATAATTAGCATGATCATAATTAGGATCATATTATCTATGATAATAACCTAGGTTATAATAACATGTCATATGATTACAATAGCACCGTGGGGTATATTTATGCAAACCACGTTACCACCATCACTATCAAATATTGTGAACTTTTTCATGCTTCTCAAAGTACTAGACCCCTCATTATAGGGTCAACACCCTCCCCTTCAAGAAACATCACATTAGGTATAAGTAATTCTATTGTACCTCAATTTCTATGGGTAACTATCTATGGACCCCCTTCTTCTAATTACAAAAGCTCCTTGATGACTCTAGATTGTCCAAATATAACTTGATGCTCACAAGTCACCATCCAAGGCCCTTTACCTTCTAATTATAATGTCTCCTTATTGATTTAAAATTTCAAAAACACAACTAAACACTCATGAGTCACCATCTAAAGCCCTTTACATTTGTCTTTTAATTATAATGGCTCCTTGCCAACTCTAGATTGAACAATCGTAACTAGGTGCTCGTGAGTCACCCTTTAGGGCCCTTTACCCTCTTCTAACACTAGACCAACGTGAACACTATGCCTTCAGATCTAAATTTGAACTCTATACCATCCAAGGCTAAACCTTCTTGTGCTTCTATTGAAAATCCATATAGTATCTCAGACCAAGTAAGTAAAACCCATATGCAAATTTCTAGCTTAGATATTTTGCATACATCTGAAGTCCACATAACTATTTTGGACAACTTCCTTCAACAATCCATTGTTCCCCAAGACATTAAACCTAAATAATTCCAAACACTTGTAGTCCATTTACCTCTATTTCAACAAGTTACATTTGATCAAAGAGACATGTCCACTCTTGGTCCTAGCCATAACAATCCCTTATATATTGAGGTCATAATTGAAAACCATAAAACAAAGTGGGTTCTTATAGACAATGGCTCGGTGTTGAACATAGTGTCCCTCAAGCTAGTACAACAATTGGGATATGCTACAAAAGACATCTAGCTGGTGACAATCACAATTAAGGCATAAAACAATGCCAAAAGAGATTTGTTTAGAATTATCTATTTGCCAATTATTATTGGCTCTATATACCATCATACCTTATTAAATATTATGGATATTGAGTTGCCTTATAATATACTTCTTGGTCATCCTTGAATCCATGAAGTATACGTTGTCCCATCCACTCTGCACTAGTGCCTCAAGTTCCCCCATGATGGGATTGAAGTCACCATTCCTACCAATATATATCCCTACTAGTATTGCAAACACTTAGAGGCTGAATTTAAAAATTATAACTATTACCTTGGTTCTAAATTCATCATGAAGAAGAATAAATAAATAGTTTTGCATCCACCTCAGTCCAATTATATCAACTGAAGTGACATTGCTTCTACTTCAGCTGATCCATTTCCTATAACCCTTGTATAAAAGGTCACTATATAAGACATAGACATTTCCATGTACCATCTAAAAGATGCCTTCCATATTGTTAGGTTGCCCAAGTCTCTTAAATATTTTATCAAACCCAAACCTTCCCAAAGCCCTTACAGACCCAACAAGATTTGGCAAAATAAGAAAGATACACAGAAACCACCAATGGTATTTGTACCCACTACTTCACCAAATTAAGATCGAGAAGCTTTCATTGAAGGAGAATAGTTATATTTTGATGGCATTATTGATTGTTTTTAGAATCTTAAATATTTTATCCCTAATCAGATTATGGATAATATTGATTATACAAGAAAGGCCTCAGGCCACAAGAGTAAGGAATCCTAGAAACATTATCAGCTGGTAAACGTAACATGAATCAAGGTCTAAGATTTATACCGCTTGGAGATGACCTCATGTATTTTTATAGTTATTATTTTGAATTGACTAACAATGAGACTCCTGACAACAATGTAATATCCCATTATAGTATTTATGATGAGCTTGCTGACACAGACTTATTTGGCTCACACTCCATTATGACTATCACATCCCATTGTTCCCTTTGCCTTTTCCATCCCAAAATCATTGATTGGACTAATAAAATTATGTCATACCCTTTAACAAGTTTTATAATGAGGAATCTATTGATGAGTACATGGACCTTAGAGATGAATTGCCAATTGGTGATCATAAACAAGGCTTTTATTTATCTTTGGACCCTTCTACCTATTTTGGAGAGAAAATAAACTTTTTTGGTTATGAAAAAGATAAAACATTGAGATCCTTGGGTGAAAACCTCTTTGAGGCACTCATTGGTTAGGAAAATAGTAAAGAATAAGATAATCCCTTGAGTGAAAACTTGTTTTAGGTGATTTTGTATGGGGAAGTTTGCTCATCTCCAAAGGATGCACAAGGTCCATCAAGTCCTAGTTCCATATCCAGTACCAGTATCACATCTGAATAATAAAAAGTCTTTGAGCATCTTGCTCTTGACTTTCTTGAGATATTTTCTAGCTGGCCATTACCTGAATTAGTAGATTCAGATTTGTCTCTTTATCTAGAGCTTTGGTAAGAATAATCAGAGGCTGAAGTAGAAGAAGAAGATTAGGATCAAACGTTGCTTACTATTATAGAAGATGGTTCTACACTCCTTATAGAAAACACAACTGAATTAAACCTAGGGACTTATGATAATCCCAAAATTGTTTATCTTGGAGCCTCCCTCATTAATGAAGAGCATGACCATTTTATCACCATTTTGAGGGATTTCATTGATATCTTTGTATGGGCTTACTCTGACATGCTCAGATTAGACCTTGACTTGGTTGTGCATTGACTTATTGTCCATCCAAATGCTAACCTAGTCAAATAAAAATTAAGGAAGATGCATCCATGCATCACTCTTTTTGTAAAATCAGATTTGGAAAAATTATTAGGAGAAGGTTTCATTCGACCACTAGACTATTCTAAATGGATATCAAATATAGTCCCAGTTAACAAAAAGCCACATGGTATATATATTTGTATTGATTTTAGATATATAAATAAGGCATACCCCAAAGATGATTTTCCTCTACCCAACATTGACATGATTATCGATTTTACTAATGTGTATGAGATGTTATCCCTCATGGATGGATTCTCAAGATATAATCAGATCAAGATAACTCAAGAAGACCAACATAAAATTGCATTTACCACATTGTGGGGAACATTCTGTTATCAAGTCATGTCATTTGGCTTGAAGAACACTAGATGCACCTATTAGCATGCTATGACTATCATCTTCCATGACATGATGAATGATATTGTTGAAGACTATGTTGACGACATCCTAGCTAAATCAAGAACATGTACTGGACATCTTGATGTTCTATGGAAAATCTTTGAGAGACTTCATGAGTACAAGGTCTGTTTGAACCCTAAGAAGTGTGTCTTTGACATCACTTCAGGAAAATAACTAAGATTAAGTATATCACAAAGAGGGATTGAATTGGATCCTACTAAGGTCAAGGCCATTGTAGAAATGCCTCCACCTTCTAATTTCAAATAGCTCCACAACCTATAAGGAAAAATCCAATCTATTCATAGGCTCATTTCACAACTAGTAGATAAGTGCCACCCATTTACACATCTCTTGAAGAAAGGGATCACATTTCAATGGGATGACAAATGTCAATCAATATTTATGAAACTCATAACAAACTTGGCCAACCCATTAGTTTTGAGATTGCCAACACTTGGACAACCATTGCTTCTTTATATTCCAATGATCGAACATGTACTAGGGGCACTCTTGGCTCAGCATGATGAGAAAGGAAATGAACATGTGGTTTATTATTTAAGCCACACACTTGTGGCTTATGAACATAATTATATGCCTATTGAGAATGCATGTTTATTAATGGTATTCACCTACCAAAATTTGTGACACTATATGTTGAATAACAAAACTATTATTATTGCTAAAGTGGAACCCCTCAAATATTTATTATCCAAAGCAAATCTCATAAGCTACATGGCCAAATGGCTCATGCTCTTAACCGAATTTGAATTTGAGTACCATAATCAAAAGGCCATCAAGGGGTAGGTCATTACAGATCAATTGGCAGAATCCCCTATTATAAACACTCAACCACTTATATTTGATTTTACAGATGATTCTATTATGAGAATAGAAGAAGTACCACATAAAATTGAATAATGGAAATTATACGTTGATGACTCTTTTACATCTCGTGGATCTAGGTCTAGCATTTTATTAATTACACCATAAGGGGATCTAATTCCCAAGGCATTTTGTATTCATTTTTATTGTACCAACAATATGGCTAAGTATGAAGAATTTATTATAGGGCTTCATCTTGCAGTGCAGTGGGATATCCAATGCTTAATGGTCTATGGAGATTCTTAGTTAATTATCAATCAAACCACAAATCAGTATCATCCTAGAGATGACAAAATTGTACCCTAAAAGCATATCGTGGATAATCTCAAGACTCATTTAAAATCCCTACAATTTGAATAGGTACTATGGGCCAATAATAGATTAACTGATGCAATGGTAATAATTAGGTCCATGATAAAAATTGCCAATAGTGTTAAAGAGTATCAGTTTCTCATTGAAAATATCTTATAGTCTTCTCATGTACTACTAGATTCAGAGAGGATATGCACCATTGCTAGTACCAATCCCCCACTTTACTACCTTAGTTTCAAGACATTTATAATTATTTTCATAACCAAGTCTTTCTACCTGAACTTTCCAATAATCATCAAAACCTTTTCCTTCATCGCATAACCTATTATACCCTCCTTGGAAACATGATTTATCATAAAGACTATGATGGAATGCTACTTCGTTATTTATTTTTCGGAGAATCTAAGTTAGCACTTAAGGAGGTTCATGAAGGAATGTGTGGGGCCCACACCAATGATGTAGTCTTAGTAAAAAATATCCTCAGAATAGGTTATTATTGGCCCAAGATGGAAATAGATGATTTTAAATATGTTAGGAAGTGTGTTGCTTGCCAACAACATGGTAATTTGATACACATACCTTCCTTTCCACTACAAGCAATTACTACACCATGGTCATTTTCTACATGGGGCCTCGACCTCATAAATAAAATTAACCTAATGTATTCTAATGTCCATAAGCATATTTTCACTACTACCGAGTATTTTAATAAGTGGATCAAGGTTGTTCTTCTCACTTACATCACCGAGATGTAGATTGTTAAGTTCATACATTACCATATCATCTATTGATATGGTATCCCATCCCATATTATATTTGATAATGGTTGATCATTTATAAACTAAGATGTTAAAGTCCTTTGTGTAAAATTCAAAATCATGCACAATAAATCCACACCATATAACCTGCAAGGTAATGATAAAGCTAAGGCATCAAACAAAACCATTGTTGTAATCTTAAATAAGATTGTAAATGAAGCTGGCCATAATTAACACTTACAAATTTTTATTTCCCTTTGGGCTTATCACACTAGTCATCAAACCCCCAAAGGAGCCACTCCATACTCCCTTGTTTATGGCATAGAAACTATTATACTAATTAAGATAAAGATAAATTCACTATGAGTATCCTTAGAGAATATTAAAGATGATAAAGAATATAGAATTTCTAGGTTGTAAGAGTTAGAACTCCTTGATGACAAGCATTTGGATGCCTTGGATAATTTGCAAGCCTATCAGCATAGATTGCATAGAAAATATAACAAGTGTATTCTCCCCATGGACTTTTAAATTGATGATTTGGTCTTGAAAGAGAATCATAAGAACACTAATGTTGAATTCAAGAATAAGGGTAAGTTTCAACCTAATTGGATGTGTCCATATGTCATCACAGTAAATTATGGATCAGGGGCATACTGGCTGGCTACTCCAAATGGTGAAGAACTCCCAGATTTCATGAACATTGTACATCTCAAGAAATTATATGCTTGATATCCTTTTGAACCATTATCTAAAAGACCCCTTACTTGGGGGCAACTTGTGCCGAAGTCATTTTATCCCACTACTATATCCTAGACCATTTTTATTCTATCTTAACCTAGTCTAGACTGTTCTAACGTAAACCATATTCTTTTACTACTCTAGACCATTGTAACACTATACCGTTGGCACTTTGGATTGTTTATATTATGCTAGACTCTTTTTATCCCACTCTAAAGCATCCTCTTCTAGACCATATTCATTTTGTCTCGTTCTACCCTAGACTATTCTATTAAAATAATACTCTTTTCATACCCTGGACCTTTGTAACCTGGACAATTTTATTCCTTAAAACAAATTATGATCTTGATTATGAATCATAGGCATTATAGACACACTCAACACAAATTCTATAAAGCATTTTGACCTAAATAGTATTTTTTAGCTTCCTCTTACAGACGAGTAAACATGGATCCATTAACACATGGTTTTTGCTTTCTGAATAGTACTTCAGACTTATCTAACATTGCACAGTATTATATTATTATTTTTTTGTTGTTTGGTAGGCATTGTTGCTTTAACAGGTGTTAGAAATAAATTATAAATTAATGAGGAATAATTTCAAAAAATCATAATAATAAAAGCTATGAACAGAGATACATAAAGAGTATAAATTAAAATGCACAAGAAGACACAATTTAACGTGGTTCATTTAATGTGGAATAAATCCACCAAGAAACACTTTCCTAGATCTTATTACAAGCCAACAAGAGTACAATCCACTCTCAGATCAGTCTTCTCACAATTAAAATGTACAAATATTATTTGGAGGTATGCTCAACAAACTCTCCCAAATTCACACTTGAATTTACACACTCTGTTCACCTTCTCAAACTTAGTTCTTTTGATGTATTACCTAATATATGTCCATCTATACATAATACATAAATAGGTAACTAGCATAACATTTTTACAAAATAATGGGTACCAAAACCATGGGCCAAGTTGACACATAATGGTTCCCTATTAATCATGGGTGATCACACCACACATATACAAGTATAGATAAACCACATATCTATACTCCCTTAGAAAAGGGGTCCCGATCCTTGGAAATAATACATTAAGAGTGTATAGTACATTTTAATGTATAATATTTGAAATAAATTATAATGTGCAAATAGGATCCATAATATAACAATCTCTCACTTGGAGATTGATTTCCTCTGAGCAGGCTTCTCAACCCTTCACTGTCATCTGTGAAGGCCAACTAAATCTGAACATAAATTTAGTTTCTCCCTTATGACCACCTTGGTCATCATGTCTATAGGATATTGATTGGTATGAATCTTATCTAGCTTTAACTTCTCTTCCTCCAAAGCTGTCCTGATGAAATGGTACCTCAACTGTATATACTTTGTCCTAGAGTAGAAAGAAAAGTTATTTGTTAAGTGTATAACACTTTGAATATCATTATACAACTTTCCTTCCTCTTTATTATACCCCAAATCTTCAAGAAACTATATTAGCTAAATCATCTCTTTGCTTGCCTCTATGAAAATAACATACTCAGCCTCTATGGTTGACAAAGCCATAAGTTTCTGTAGTCATGAAATCTAGCTCACTATTGTGTCACCTATAGTAAATACATATCAATTCATGCTCCTCCTACTGTCTAAATATTCAACCATGTTAGAATATACATAACCACACAAAGTGGTGTCCAATAAACCATAGCTTAAAATTATCTCCATAGTCCCTCTCAAGTACCGAAAGATCCACTTCACTCCCTGCCAGTGTTCTCTACCTGGATCACTCATGTACCTACTTACTACTCCCACTACATGGGAAATATTTGGCCTAGTGCACACCATGGCATACATCAAGTTTCCAACTGATGATGAGTAATGTACACTAGACATTTAAATTCTCTCCTTCTTTGTCTTTGGATATTGTTCCTTTGATAACTTAAAATGGCCTACCAAAGGAGTCCCAAATAGTTTAGCATCCTACATATTAAACCTCTCCAAGAAAATTTTAATGTACTCTTCTTGAGATAAATTTAGATTTCATTCCTTCTTATCCTGAGTTATTGTCATACCAATGATTTATTTTGTTTCCTCCAAATCCTTCATGGTAAAGGAATTACTAAGTTGTTCTTTGAGTACCTTTATTTCCTGCATGTTCTTACCTTCAACCAACGTGTCATCCACATACAGACATAGGATCATGTAATTACCATCATAAAAATTCTTGATATATATGCAATGGTCTGAATGATACCTGGAGTATTCTTGATCCATCACAAAACTATCAAATTTCTTGTACCACTATCGTGGAGCTTATTTTAGGCCAACAAGCTCTTCTTCAATTTACACACCATGTTCTTCCATGTGACCTCATATCCATATGGTTTCTCCATGTCTAAGTCCTCCTCCAAATCACCATGAAGGAACATAGTCTTCACATCTAGTTGATCTAAGTGCAATTCTTCCACTACCACTATCCCAAAAATAGCCCTAATAGAAGTCATCTTCACAAATGGAGAAAAAATATCATCAAAATCAATTCTCTTATTATGTGCAAACCCATTTACCGCTAATTTATCCTTGTACCTTTTATTTCCTCCATCATTCTCTTTAATTTTATACACCCACTTATTTTTCAATGCTCTCTTACCTTCAGGTCGGTTTACCAAATCCCAAGTCTAATTTTCCAAGAGAGACTGATGCTCCTCATCCATTGTTTGTTCCCACTTCTTGACATTTACTTGCATTGCTTCTTCAAAGCTCTTTGGCTCTCCACTATTAGTGAGTAATAAATAATTAAGAGATGGAGAAAAACCTTCAGGTTCCCTTCTTAGCCTAGAAGACCTTCTCACTTCAGGAGTTTGGGATTCCTGTAGATTAGGTGCTTGAACTAGTTGCTTGGAAACTTTACCATCTGTAATTTCCTCTAACACTGTGTAATCTTTTTTGGAATCCTCTCTAAATTGATGTTTATATATGAATTTTTCATTAAAGAATACATCCCTAGACCAAAATATTTTCTTGTCCTTAAGATTCCAAATCCAAAAACCAATGTCATCCTCACCATAACCAATAAAGGTGATTTTTTTAGATTTAGCCTCTAACTTGGTCTATCATCTTTATCAATATGAAAAAAAGCTTCATAGTGAAATAATCTAAGAAAAGAATAATCAACCTTCTTACCAGACCAAGATTCTTCATGTATGCCTCAATCCAAGGAAGATAAAGGTCTTCTATTGATCATATATACCACCATGTTTACTGCTTCTGCCCAAAATTGAAGGGACTCTCTTGCATGCAACCTCATGCTCTTGAAATGATCCATGATATTCTTGTTCATCCTTTTTGACACTCCATTTTTCTATGGAGTTTATGAAACTGTCCTCTATTTAAAAATTCTATTCACAGAACAATCATAAAAAAATTCATTACTGTAAATATTCCCCACCATTATCTGACCTAAGACATTTTAACTTGAGACATGTTTCATTCTCAACCAAGGATTATCCATATTTTAAATGTATCAAACACATCATATTTTCTCCTAATGCCATACACCTAAACTTTATTAATTACATCATCAATAAAAGTGAAATAATAAGATGAACCACCAATATAAGATACCTGAGCTGGCCTCCATACATCTAAATGAACCAACTCCAACTTATTCTCCTTCTTTGTAGGTATAACCTTGATAAAATTTACCCTTTTCTATTTTCTATACAAATAGTCTTCACATAAATCTAAATCAAACACTTTCAATTTGGGTAACCTATCCTTAAAAATTTGCATGCCCTTTTGGCTCATGTGACCAAGCCTATTATGACACAAAGTTACATCTGCATCTTTAACAACTAAATTGTAATAGTTTGCACTAATTGATAAATACAAGGTACCAAACTTCTTACCTCTTGCTACCATAAGACCACCCTTGGTCACCTTCCAAGAATCTTTTGTAAAAGTCACCATATAATCTTCACTACCTAGCTACCTCATAAACACCAAATTTTGTCTCAACTTGGGCATATGCCTAACATCCTTCAGTAGCCAAGTGTTCCCATTGTAGATGTTGACCTGAACACATCCTTTTCCTACTATGTTTCAAGGCTCATCATCACCAAGATAAGCATATCTAAAATCCACTTGAACATAATCAATAAAATAATGTCTATGTTTTGTAGCATGAAAAGAAGACTCTGAATCTAAAACCTAAGACTCAAAAATATTATCTATGGAGATAATTAATGCATCTTGAAAAACATTACCTACTTCCACATTCACCTCCTTGGAGTCTTTTTAATTTTTATTCTTGTTCTAAAGAGCTGAATAATCCTTCATCGTATACCCAATCTTTCCACAGTGCCAACATGCCATCCTACTCTTTTTTTTGACCTTCTAGGACCATTTGAGTTTCTACACTTTCTTTTTCCTCTATACTTTTATCTCCCTCTACTCTCCACCACCAAAGCATCAATTGAAGTAGAAGTTTCCCTAGAGGTTTTCTATCACATTTCCTCATTAAGGATTACTCCTATGACATCCTCAAACTTCAACTTGGCATTATTAGAGACCGATTTGCTCATAGCCATTATCAAGCTGTTCCAACTCTCTGGTAAGGAACATAAAATAATTAGAGCCTTGACTTCATCATCAAATTCAATTTTTATAGAGTTTAACATACTCACAACCATATTAAATTCATTCAAATGATCCCTAGCTAAACCATTTTCAAACATCTTCATATTAAATAACTTTTTCATTAGAAATATTTCATTAGAAGCAGAGGGTTTCTCATATAACTTCCCTAACATGTTTATAAGACCTTCCATGGTCTTTTCCTATGATATATTAACTATAATTAAAGATGCAAGGCATAATCAGATGGCCCCAAGTACTTTCCTATCAAGCAACTCCCAAGCCCCATCTATCATACCCACTATTTAATTTACTTTCCCTCCCAATGAAGCATGGAGGTCCTTCTAATAGAGGTAATCCTCCATCTGCATCTTCCATAGATCAAAGTTCTGCCCATTAAAATTTTCAACTTTTGATCTATTATCATCAGCCATAAATATAACTTAAACTAATAACCCTTCCTATGATTCAACACTTCAACAAATACAACTTGAAGCTCTGATACTAGTTGTTAGAAATAAATCATAAATTAATGTGGAACAATTTTATAGAATTGCAATAACAAAATCTATGAACAAAGATACATAAAGAACATAAATTAAAATGCATAACAAGAAGAGATGATTTAACGTGGTTAACTCAATGTGGGCTACATCCATCAAGAAACACTTTCTCAGATGTTATTACAAGACAACAAGAGTACAATCCACTCTCAGATCAATCTTCTCACAATTACAATGCACAAAAATTACTTGGATATGCACTCAACAAACTCTCTCAAATTCACACTTGAATTCACACACTCTATTTCACCTTATCAAACTCAGTTATTTTGATGTATTACCTACTATATGTCCATATATACATAATACATCAATAGGTAACCAACATAGTATTATAAAATAATGGGTACCAAAACCATGGGCCAAATCAACCCATAGCAGTTCCCCATTAATCATGGTTGATGACACCACACATATACAATTATAGATAAACCACATATTTATACTCTTAGAAAAGGGGGTCTCAAATCTCGATGAGAATACATTAAGAGTGTATAGTACATTTTAATGTACAATATTTGAAATAAATTTTAATGTGGAAATAGGCTCCACAACATAACAACAAGATCACAGGAGCTGTTGTAGCTGGATTTAGCTGTTATTAGAACATATACTCTTAAACATGCATCTCCTTGATTTGTTAGTTCCCTGTACCATTTTTTATATCCATGTTCCTTGTTCCATCTGCTTTAGCTATTGTTTGAACTCTTAGTTGTGAACTTTCATCTCCTCAGTTAGGTAGTTCCCTGAGCCTTTTGTTAATATTTTATTTTGGTTATTTATCCCCAAAAACATAAAAACATTAGAAATTGATAGACAAAAATAAAAAAAACATTATCTTTCACTTTTTTTAATCCTAATCCCACACTCTCACCATTTTGTGAGTACTTATTTGAACACTCTCCATTTTACAAGAACTCATTTGAATGCTCTCACCATTTTATGAGCCCATTTCTTTATTTCCTCTACACTACAATCATGTTTTCTTATCATCACTTTTCTTTTATTCTATTTTCCAGGAGAACTATATTTGTCCTGAAGTTCATGTTGGATCTTGCATCCATGGAACTATGTAGGAAACATCTACTTGTATCATACATCTAGAGTTGATTTGGCCACCCATTCTTTTTATTCTTTTTCCCCATTTTGTTTTGTGTTGTTTCCCTACCACTTGGGGGTAACTTTGTATCCTTTGTTCTTGTTTCATTTGGTTTGTATCATTCTTTCTTAGACTAGGGATTACCTTATCACAGGGTGTAATGCTTCTATTACACTTACATGAACCATTCACCTTTTTCTTTGATTGTACTAACATTGTAACTAACTGTTGTTTGTGTACTTTAATTTGATTTTTATTATTGTTTGGTTGTGCTTTGTAAATCTCTTCATTCATTTTTATGGGTGTTTTATTATTTGTTTGTACTTGGTTTTTGTTTTGCCTTTATTATGTTTTCGTTTTTATTTATTTATTGTGTTGTTATTTGTTCATTTTTATTCTTTTGTTATTTATTCTTGGTATTTTGTTATATTGGTCTTTTGTGGTGCTATTTTGTCTTGTATTGTATGTTTTATTCTTTTTGAATTCAAAATACATGCTATAACCACTTTTAATCTTTTTTTCAGCTAGGCTTGATTTGTTTAGAGTTGTATTTAACTTGTTCATTTATTTTATTTTCCAAGTACAACTTGTTAATACTCATGTATCTTGATTATTCATATCTTGCTTTCATGTTGTTTCTTATGTTGTTCTTGTTCCTACTTAAATATTTATTGTTCATACCTTGATTTTAAGTTAGGTTACATTTTTGTATTTGTTATTTTCTTGATGTTTTTGTTTATTTTTATTTAAATGTAAATAGTTGTAACTCTGGTGTTGGTAGTTTTTATCATTATCCTTAGTTATAAATATTCACTTTTGAACATGGCAATTGCAATAGAAATACAATGTTATTACAAGTTACTAATACTTATGATGCTTAATCTAAATTTGCTATATTAAACACCAAGTGATTCAAATCCAAAAGTCAATAAAGCTCTAAAGATCATTTTTGAATACATCATACTTACCATGAGACTCTATGCAAGAGGTGCATCCCTTAATATACACTGTGAGTCTAATTGTCTACTTCTATGATTAGTTTGGGATGTGCATCTCCCAAATTATATCATAGTATCTAGTGAAGGCACTATCCTATATATCTACTACCTAACATGATTTCATAATTGAACATTGGCCCATATTTATTATATTCTTCATTTCTCATTCCATTTTCCCCTACTTCTGGGAGAACTACATTGGCTTGAGGTTCATCTAGACTATGTAGGTAGTGCTTGGATACATGTTGTATCTTGGGTCAGCTCAGCCACCCTCATTCTTCCAATCATCTCTTTCATCACTTTTTGCAACCTCATATGCATGGTTATTTTTGGCTTTTTTGGTCCTTAAATCCTCACATTTACATTTATGCCTGCTCATATTTAATCTCTATATTAGGTTATATCCTTGATTTATGATTAAAATTTTTCCCTATTGGGGCACAATATTTAGACCAATTACTGATCCAATCAACCTTATTGGGGCAAAATTAATTATTAGTGATCAAAATCAGCCATAATGGGGTAAAATTAATTTATCAACTGATCGCATCTGCTCTATTGGGGCACATTATTAATTCATTGACCTCCTTTATCTAGAGCAATGTTCTTATTTTTATTCTAATTCCAAGCTTTACAACTTTTTCCCTCATTCTAGCAATTTAAAGTGTGCAACTTATCTCAGGATTGATCATTATCTAAGCCCACAACTTTCACCCTCTTTTAGGAATTTCAAAGTGTGCCTCTTCTATTTTAGGATTGTATTCTTACCACTTACCCCTACCTTGGGGTCCATTATATTCTATTCTATTTTTTATCATTGGGAATCAATGTGTGCAAGCTTTAGCTCATATGGATCTAATCTTATCCATGGGTTAATTTCACTTTTTCTCTCTTTTTCAAGAGTCCATCTCTCTATTTCATATTTGTATGCCCTCTTGAGGGGGCCTCATGGGTCATTTATTCGATCATTACCTTCCAACTTCTTCTTAACAACTCTTTCATTCTTTGAAAAGATGTTACTTCGATCGAATGTCTCTCCATGCCTTCTCAAATAAGAGAAAAATGTAGACATCTTATTCCTATCACTATTGTGTTGAAATTTTCAATCTAAGCAATATTCTATAATAATGCACAATCTGGGCCAAAATCACTAAAATGAGATAAATGGTTTGAACTTGTCATGTATAGGTGCCAATTTAGGCTAATGTATCACTAAATGGGGCAATGCATTTTATGTGATTATTATCTTTTCTCAAATCACTTCAATTCAAATTATGATAATGTAAAATGACATCTAGACCACTAAATTATTCTAATTTGATAGCACACATCATGTGCATGTGTTATTCCATGTCCATAATTCCTTAATTAGCGTATTGTTCTATACACAACTGACACCTTCTTCTAATTATATTCTGATCAAATCATAACTCAATATGTAGACACTAAAAATCCACACACCACAATTTTAAATGTCAAAGTTCCCCTAGGACCACCTTAGGACCTTCTTGAGACCAATCTAACCCTCTGACCCCTAACCAAACCTAACCCATAGTTAGTTTGTTCAAATGGATTAACCTACACTTTTACCAATTTTAACCCTTCACCCTCAACTGCCGACAGTCAAGATGACCATTGACAGTCACCTTGACCATTGATGATCAAGGTCCACCTTCTCAACCTCCAACATATAAGCCACCCACCTTGCTTTTCTAAAAATAGCTCATCTAAAATTTCATGTGAGCCATTGCATATGTGAGTTAAAATTAGAAGGCCCAATTCACATCTTGTTACAACTCTCTTGCCTTGCCTATAAGAAGAGAGGAACAAGAAGGAGAAAAGGATCTGCAATTGTTATCAAGATCTTGTGCATCTAGAATTCTTTTTTTGCAGGTCAATCATCACCAACAATCTAAAAAACTAGCTACTACGTCAGAGAGCCAACTTTTTATCATAGCTCTATCAAAGTGCCAACTACCATTACTATATTGAAATCACATTAGACTCCACCAATAAGTCAATCACCTCAAGCATCCACCTGATCATCTTTCTGCAAGATAAGTACTTGATTTCTAACATTCAATTACTTTATTTACCTTTCATACTCAGCCCAACATCAACCCCTCTCCTAGAATCCAAATTTATGATCTCGTCAATTAGCCATTCACCAACCTAGATCTACACATAGTAACTGTCAATGGTTTTCTTAATAGTCGATGGTCTGTCCAACCACTGATGGTCACCCTGACCATTGATGGTCACCTTAACCATCGATGGTTAGCCCAACCATCGATAGTCACCGTGGTAGTAAATTTTAGCAAGTTATTTCCACCTACCTACCCTCAACCAAATTTAATTTTTTGTGTCCATACCTATTCACAGACCCCTACCTAATTTTTTGAAGTAGACCCCAGTCATCTAACACTAGTATTAATCAACTTATCTTTATTTTAATCATTTCTAGTCTATTTCTTAGCAAGCATTTTTTATGTTCAAATTCAACATCTTTTGATTATTGATGCAAGTAATTTCTATTCTATTTATAAACTTAATTATTTAAAATGTGTGGATTGATAGTGCCTGAGGAAGCTCTTGCTTTCAAGATCTAGCTATCGCTAGGTAATCCTCTCAACTATCTATCTAATAAACGAAATTGCTTTAGTGCTTTCTTATCTATAGGTCATCCTCCCAAGCTAAAGAGGAGTTCTTCACAATATTTATATCTAATGCATGCACAATCAAATAGGTTTTTCAACCATACCCCTACTTAGTTTCTTCTTTTCCCTTTCTAAAATAATAAGCTAAAATTCATTGAAACATTTTGGCATGCCCAGTGGGACCTTGAGTCTTTACTTTTGGTTTCCTTTCTTTGCATCTATATGTTATCTCAATCTGTGCTTATTATTGAAATTAAAATTTATTTTGGGCTTAAAAGCAAGTGCATCCATTACTTGCTTCTAATTCTAGCTCACTTTTAATTAAAGCACAATAATTTTATCATAACATCACTCTTTGTTGCACACACTAAGACAAACCACTTTCATCAATTAAATATCAAATAAACTTGAGACAAGGCCCAACTAGGATTTTATCACCTAGTAGTAACCTTACCCTTTCCTGAAAATCCTACTTATAGGTCATTACCAAGGGGAGAACCAACTCAGCTCTCTGATTGAGTATAAACTCTAGATATCAATATATATTGGCTAAACACCAGACACCCTTATCGCTTTGGTGTGTGAAGTGAGGGGGTAGGCCCTAATACCAAGCCACATATTGATTCCAATACCAATTCTTTTTGAGATCCTAAACACAACTTAAAACCAACCTTAGACTTCCTTTCTAGTACCTGCTTTACAAGCCAACTTCTATCACACATTCTCATAACTTAAGGCATAAGCCAAAAGTGAGATTAAAATTAACCACAATATTTTAATGTACTTTAGTGTGTTTTGGATTTCCTTGAGCATTTTATTATTTTCTCTCTATTTGAGTTGTAATATTCTTTGTGTTTTCCTCTCATCCTACTTGCATGGTTCTTACTCATCAACAATGAAGGGACTTAACAAGTCAATACCCATATATAGATTATCCAATCTCCTCTACCTCTTCATCCATGGAGTATATATCAGATGCTAAGAGTTATCCTCATCATTTTGATGCTTCTAGTGTGCCTCAAGTAGTTTCCCAAGGTAACCTAGACTTTTTTGCATTTTTGGATAATAACCCAGTAGCCTTACAACATTACCTTAACATAGTAACTCATCGTATACCCATTTCAGTACCACCTATCAACCCACCCTACGAAATGCCATTAGGATTTTTAGGTAACTCTTTTATTGCCATTATTACCACCCAACCATTAGCTACTTAGGCACCTTCTTCAAATGATAACCCATCTAACACAACCATGCAAAACCAACCCATTTAACCTTATAACACCCAAATACCTCATAGTCTAACTAACAATTCTTCCAACACAGGCATCACCCAACATTTACCTACCCATACTCCAATTATTGCTAGAGCACCTACTACCACTGCCATTAACATTCCTATAGTTACCTCCACTCCACTTCTAAATGTAGTGGCACCTATACCTTCTACCTTACCACCTGTCACTACTAGGGTTACCACTTATACCTTACCTATGAATCCACCACCAATGCCCATGTAGTAGTATATACCCTTTACCCAACCACCAATTACCACATATTCATAGGTGGCTTCAACCCAACCAACCATGAGCACTTACCCATAAGTGGAAACTTCACAACCTCCAGTAAATTACCAATATGTCACTCAACCCCAACCATAATATGCACCTTATAACCCTTTAGGTACATAACCCCACAAAGACCTAATGAAGATGCTTATGGACAAGATGATCACCTTAGAGTCATCCATCTTGGGTGCTCACAACATCTTGTCATATGACCAAATATATAATGATCCCATCCATCCATATGTACCTATTAGGCCATTTCCTCCCCAATATAAAATTCCCAATTTCTCTAAATTTCAAACTAAGGAGGATCCCCAATATCACCTTAGGTAGTTTAGGCATGCTTGTTATTTGATTACCTATGATGATGCCCTCCTTTTCCACACCTTCCCCATGTCCCTAGTCGATCTGACATTAGATTGGTATAGTGCCACACCCAAACACTCCCTCTTCTCCTTCACCCAATTGGCTCAAACTTTTTTAGACCACTTTTCGATCAATATCTCTAAAACAATTTCTATCATCGACCTCTACTCTATCTAATAGTTTGAGGATGAATCTATTGCCAATTTTATAACTCATTGGAGGAGCTTAATTAACCAACTTCCCTTTTCCTTGCCTCAACCCAAACTCATAGAGCTCCTTGCTTGGGTATGTGCTAAGTATATCTCCTCTACATTGCATGTCTAAAACTTCTAAAACTTTGACGAAGCTTTTACCATGGCACGTAAGTTATAAAATAGATCCATTGATGAATACAAGATAAAATTGAATAACAAGAACTCTAAATACAAAACTAATGAGGCCTCTTCTTATAAATCAAACAACTAGTCTAATATCAATACCAGGGGAAAGGGAACCATGAATGTAGTTGTCCTTAAAACTGCTCCTCCACCATCCATCAACGAATCAAATTCCTCTAGTTCCCTAAAGTAAAAAATGAAGAACCAAAATTGTAGCAACTAGAAGAAATTCACTCCACTTGGAGAATCTTATGCTTCAATCTTGGAGAAGTTATTAAAAGCTAATATCATTCAACTTCCTCCTATCAAATCACCCTAGTAATTTGACTCTTCTCATCTTGTACCTAGTTGGTATAATGAGAATGATCTATGTGCCTTCCACAGAGTGATGGGGCATGACGTTAGTAGGTGCAATACCTTCAAGAGCCTTTTCTAAACCCTCATTGCTAAGGGGGAGCTCACATTGGAAAACCCAAATTCACCATCAAAACAAGCCCTTAACATCTTTAAGAAACCTTTTCCCAGCCATCAACCTGCTAAAAATGAGCAACATGATTGAATGTTCTCATGATGCCCATACTGTTAACATGATTCTTGACACACTCACTACTAAAGAACTTGTTAACCAACCTATCTATTCCTCACCTTCTCTGCTTATTAAGGTAGTGAAGTTACCTCCTCTTTTGGAAAACCAAATTGAGGAAACCCCCCTTTTTCCTCCTCTGCTTATAGAGGTAGTGGAGACATCAACCCATCCCTTAATTGACATACTGGACCAAGCACCCATTTTACCTTTCTCATCAACCACTGAGCAACCTATTTCCACTTTAGAAATCATTCCCAAATAAGAATCCCAAATGTATACATCTCCCATAGAGAATTCACCCATTCAATCCTTGCATCCTTTGATTGAGGAAGATGGTGAAGTTACCATCCCTGTGTCTCAACCTATGGGCTTATCTTTTAGGTCCACTATTTAGGGAATAAAACCAACCTACAAACCATTATCTAGGTTAGTATAGAAATTAGAATTTATCTCCAACCTTGACATGGATTGAGCCACCTTCTAGTAGCAATTAGGGTTACCTTATATCACTAAGAAATAACCTCCAACCATACCTTTAGTAGACCAACCTACCACTTCTGCTATCCAAAATCCTACCCTATCAACCAAACCAATAGCAAATTCTACCAATCCAACAATCCCTTAGCCATCCAAGGCACCTAAACCCTAAGTGACTAAATCACCTTCTCAAACCAAACTAACCAAACTAATCAAGAACCTTGACACCTTCCCTACACAGAGTCTTAACCACCCCTTTGTGAAGGTGGAGATTGCCTCACTGAAACCAAAAACCAAGAACCAAAGAAAAGCAACGAAAGAGATAATACCACCCAAAGGCTTGAAGGCCCAAATTTTACTTCCCTAAACCTTTCCCTCCATTTTTGGACCTCATCCATCTACCTTGAGTAGGAAGCCCATTATCTCTACCAAAACCCCACCACCTCTTTTGGTTACACCTTCACAGTTACTTTCTAATGCACCTCTCTTCAATACACCAGTAATACCCATACTACCTACCTTAAAATCATCCACCTCTAGCTCATCAGCCTCCTTGTATAAGCTAAAACCATCAACCAAGCGCACCACCTTACCTAAGGCACCTATCACCAAACTTACTTTCAAATAACCTTTCACCTCAATAACCAAATAGAAGACTACTAAACCTTTACCACCTTTAGTTTAATCCTAATCAACCATTTTACATAGGTTATTACAAAATTATTGTTTATCCTTACCTCTCATTAGGCCCTTTGACCCTCTTGTTTCAAAATCCATATGGTACAATGACCACCAAGTGTGTTATTATCATAGGACACTCGACCATGACACAGAGAACTACAAAGCTCTCTAAACTATTATCCACTAGCTTTATGATGAGGATGATATATTAACAGATGAAACTTCTATGAAATATATGTCAATCTTACCAACAACCACACATAACTAATGCTTACATACTCCTCCACTCTCACTTCAAAGTAGAGTCTACCCAATCTCCTACCCCCACTCCTTCTCTTATCCATACTATCAATGTGGTCATGAGATCACAATAGAAGGATAAGGGGAAGGCTAAGGTGTCCATTCCATGGAATTATCCATCTTCAACCTCCCAACCAACCCACACACAACCATCTTCACCTTCGACCAAACCCAATGTGTCTATTTTAGGTGCCTCTCAATCTAACCCTTCAGAATCCATTAAGAGAGTTATTATCAAACAATTTAACTAGACCTCAGTGAAGATGAGCTTGTATAAGTTGATCTCTACCTCTCCCCATTACCACCAAACACTAATAGAGGCTTTGCAATCTATAGATGTTCAACCCAAAGATCCCTAACCTCTATTAACCTTTATTGGTACCCTTCAAATTTCCAACCTTGTTACCTTCAAGGATTTAGAAATGCCTTTCATTCATCTAGATGACCTAGATCCCCCTCTTTTTATTACTACTTACATCAACCAAACTCACATAAAATGGGTCATGATTGATGGGGGAGCTAGTATTAACATTAGCTCCTCCCATAACTATAACCAACTCAACCTGCCAGATAATGTCATGTTTGAAACCTCAGCCATCTTTTGATCATTCAATGATGCCATGGCCACTACCTTGGGGACTATTTTCCTTCATATCCATTTAGGACCTCACAAGCTCTTCAAAATATTTTATGTAGTGGAAGGTGAACTCCAATACAATGTTTTGTTGGGATGACCCTAGATCCATTTCATGGGTTGTGTCCCCTCCACCCTTCACTATTGCATCAAGTTTGAGCACAAAATCTAGGTCATCATCATCCAAGCTGACCCAAGTCCTTTTTTGACATGAAACGTGACCTATCACCCCAATAATGTCCTCATACCCCCATTTGGCACACCCTTAGTAACCAAGAACCAACCTTCAACCATGAAAGTGGATGTCATATCCCCTTTCACCAATGAGGCATCCACCAGTTCCTCTATCCCTTCAAAATAAATCCCCACTATAGACCCTTTGGAATCAATGTTCCATCACCTTTCACTGGGGGAATATCAAATTTTAGCCCTTGACTCTTTCCCTACTTCTCATGAGTATGGGAAACTTACTAACCAACTAGGATATGACCCCAATGTTGGAACTATTGTTCCCTTTGGACATCCCTACTATCAGACATGTTTTGTCTATGGGGGACTTGACAAACCCCTTTATGATTCTACCACCTCTCTTTCACCTTGACCATTCACTATTGGTTTCTCTTACCTAGACAAACCAAGCTTTGCCAAGACATAACTCTATTGGTATGCTTGGAAAGGATTTGATCTTGGGTGATATGAGCATGGATCACATGCATTGGTCACCATTGAAACTAGAAAGCCTCATGAGAAACATGACCTTGATTTCATCCTACCCAAAAAGAAGAAACCTAAACCACCCACCACCACCATTATTGAGGAAGATACCCCTTTCTTACTAACCTCTCCTCCATCCATATGTGAGGATGATGACATAATCCCACCTAACTTTTTTTCATCAACATGATCAACCTTGGACCCCTAACTTATCAAAAGGATGAGGTGACCGTAACCATCCCTTTGACCCATCTTGAGATGATAGGAGATGACTCTCCTACCATCAATACCATTTAGTGTCAGGATGATGATTCCATTCTCACCTATCTTAGTGCCCTAGATTATTTAGTCCACAAATCTCTTCCTCTCGAGACTTTGACCATGTTGAATGAATTTGCCATGGATATCAATTTGTGTATTCTAAACAACCCCCACATTCTCAAACTTGGCCAATCATTGAATGTCAAAGAACTTTAGGACTTCCCCTCTTTCCTCCAAGAACGTAGCATAGCATTCACTTGGTCTTATAGTGACATGATTGGAATTGACCCCGTCATTACCACCCATAACATAGTTAGTAACTGTGATGCCAAGCCTATCAAGAAAAAACTTTGATGCACCCTCAAAGAAGAGATTCAATGTCTTCTATCTATCAATTTCATTTAACCCATTGACTATCACTAATGTATCTTGAATGTTGTACCTATTATCAAAGCCATAGGGGGACTATGCATTTGTGTGGACATTCATGACCTCAACCTCACTTTCCCCAAAGATGAATTTCCTATACCAAACATTGACTAGTTAGATGATCTTAAAATCAGCCATGAGATGCTATCTCTCATGGATGGATTCTTGGAATATAATTAAATCTTAATTGCTCTCTATGATCAGCACAAGACCACCTTTACCACCCCATGGGGAACCTTCTGCTATAGAGTCATGCCTTCTGGGTTAAAGAATATTGGTGTAACCTAGAAATGTGCCATGACCTATATCTTTCATGAACTTATCCATAAGATTATTGAGTACTATGTGGATGACCTTCTTGAAAAATCCAAACTCTAAAAAGATCACTTAGCTATTCTTAAGATCATCTTTAAATACCTCATCCATTACCATGTCTACCTTAACCTCAAGAAGTGTATTTTTGGGGTCTTACCAAGAAAACTTATTGGCTTTATCATTTCCCTTTGAGGAATATAATTTGATCCCACCAAGATCAAATCCATCCTCGACATGCTCCCTCTATTCAACCTTAAGTGAATTTGTAGTTTACAGGGAAAGCTTTAATCCTTTTCTCATTTTATCTCCTAGCTTTTAGACTGATGCCAACCCTTCCACCACCTTTTGAATAAGGATGTCTCTTTTAAGTGGAATAACAACTATCAAAAGGCCTTTGATTCACTCAAAAAGTACCTTTTTTCTCCACCTATCATCACCCCTCCCAAGGATGACCAACCTTTCTACCCTTATATATCTTTTGCTGATCACTCCCTAGGGGTAATTCTTGCTTATCAAGATGAACAACATAGAGAGCAAGACATCTACTACATTAGCCACATGCTTTAAGAATATAAGACTTGCTATACCCATACCAAGAAATTTTTCTTAGATTTAGTCTTCATGGCCACCAAAATTTTCCATTACCTTCTTAACCACAAAACCTATGTCATAACCAACACCAACCTGCTCAAGTACATACACTCCAAGCCATACCAAAACTAGTGCATGGCCAAATAGATCATGATTTTAGCAAAGTTTGGCCTTGAGTTCCTCCAACAAAATTCAATTAAGGGGCAAGTCATTACTAACCAATTGGCTGAGGCAGCTTGAGCAGATAGTCAACCTCCTCCTCTTGAGTTCATTGATGATTCCATCATGACCATCTCTTAGGTGAATTTTACGTATCAAGTCACAATGTTATTTGATGGGTCAAAGTGTTAATGGGGTGGTGGATACAGTATCAGCCTTATCCCCTTTGATGGTGAACCTATTCCTCTCTCTTTCAAGATTGATTTTGAATGTACCAATAAAATGGCTGAGTATGAAGCCCTAATCATAGGCCTTCAAACTACCTTAGTCCTAGGAGTCAAAAATATCAATATCTTTGATGACTACCAACTTGTGGTTAATCAAATCAATGGCTGTTATTAGTGTAAGAATGATGTTTTTCAATAGTACAAGCAACTAGTTGATGAACTCTTAACATGATTTGAACATTACTGCATCCAATCAACCCCATGATCTACTAATAAGTTCACTAACACCATGGCTTCCCTTGCCTCTCAGATACCATCTACACCTTTTGAATCTAAGATATTTATCATTATCCACATACTTAACCAACCGTACTATGCCAAACTAGATTATCTCACCATTTTCAATGTGAAAGACACCCAACTTGACCTTTGGTATCAACAAACCTTTGACTATCTCAAAATTTCCATAGTTTCTTCTGGTCCTTCTAAGAACACTCGAAGAGAATTTATCCAAAATACCTCATGTTATACCATACTAGGGGGTATCCTTTACAAATGTAGCTTTGATGGTATCCTTTTCCATTACCTACATACTCATGAAGCTTGTCAAGATATCAAAGAAATACATGATAGTATCTATGGGGGACACTTTAGTGGCCTCACCATTGCTAAGCACATTCTTCACCTCAACTATTATTGGCCTACCCTTAACCAATCCTATTATGATTATGTGAAAAAAATGTGTCAAGTGCCAACAACATGCCAATTTGTATCATGCACCTAGCCATAGCCTTCACATTTCTATCAATTTATGGCCCTTTCCACAATAGGGTCTTGTCCTCATTGGTGAAATTAACCCCCATTCCTTGCAATGATACCATTCTATCATCACTATGACCAAATATTTTACCAAGTGGCTAGAGGCTATTCCTCTAGTCACGACCAAGGTAGAAAATATTGTTAACTTAATCAACCATCACATCATCTATCATTTGTGTGTTATCCATAAGATTATCATTGATAATGGTAAGTATTTTAAGAATAAGCAAGTCTAGGGTCTATGTGATACATTTAACATTATGTTAAGATTCTCCTCGCCCTATCACCCTCAAGTGAATGGAAAGGCTGAGGCCTCTAACAAAAATCTTAACAACATGCTAACTAAAATGGTTAATGCATCTGGTTGAGATTAGAATTCACACATCCCCTTCAACTTATAGGCATATCGTACTAACATTAGAACCCCTAAGGTGCTACACCTTTTTCTCTTGTGTTTAGAGTGGATGTTATCTTACCTCTTGAAGTCCAAATCCCATCTCTTTACATATCTTTATAAGAGCTCATTTCTAAGGATGATTATCATCAGCACCATTTAGCTCAGCTTGAGCTACTTGATGAGCATCATTTAGTATCCATTACCCATATCCATGTCTATCAAGAGTGCATTAAACATGCCTATAAAAAACACCTTAGAGTGCAAGAATTCAACATCAAAGACCTCATCATAAAGGAAAATCAACATGTCACCAATAAGGAGAAAAAAAAGTGGGGCAAGTTTGCTTTCAATTAGCTTGGACCCTATATCACAAATCATAAGTATGGATCAAGAGCTTACCAGTTATCCTCTCTAAAAGGCAACCCAAAGCTTGAGCCTCTCAATGCTTCGCATCTATGTCCATTATTTTGTTAAGAAGGGTCAAGTTCACCATTTGTTTAACTTAAGCTCATCCCTTGATTTCAACCACTTTCATCTCCCTATTTTAGGGGTAACTGATTAAAACCAAATCATGTGATTATCCATCATATTCATACCCTAATCTTGAATAATGGGTACCATGGCTCTACCCATTGCATGATTCTCATGGTACTTTTCACCCCTTTCACAAGATGGGTTACTATGATAATTTTCACCTAAACCTCTTCACACCTAATCAACCTTCTCATGTTTTTAGTTTTTCCTTCATAAAGGGTGAACCCTTAACCCTATATAAACAAGTCTATGTCAAGAAAAATCAAAAAGTAAAAATTCCCATCACTAGCAATGATGGGTCACTCTTAGCATTCACAGACTACTCCCTCAAAGGACAACTATTGAAAATTTATTTATAAATTTCAAATATAAGGTGGACTATTCCCTTGAAAGATATCTATAAAAAATCATTAAACAAATAAAATAAACTTAGACCAATCCCTTCAAGGATGACTGAGTAAGGAAATTTTGTCAAAGGCATAACAATTACTTGAAAGCTTCCTGTATCGATCATCTTCCCATATATAGAAATAAAGAAAAGACCCATTATCGAAATCCCAATAAAAGAAAATTAATTTTTAAAGCTACAATTAGATCTAAAATAGAAAATTAAGGCGGAAGCCACAATCGGCTTTCACAAGTAGACTTCCCACATCAATCAGTCTACATAATTTGGCATAGACTTATTTATCCTTACTTTTTAGACACCTACAAAAGAGGCATGCTAGTCTCATAAGAAGGTTTCATTTCCATCCATTCCCATTTTATACACTATAAGAAAAGGACTTTTTTGAGCTTAATTAACATTATGTGGTTAAGACACCTTTTTAACCAACTAATGAATGCTAATGTGAAGTATTTGAAGGGCTTATGTTCATTAAGCCAATCCAACTTTGATTTTTGTTTTAGTCCTTGTCAATGAAGAAACATTGTGCCCTATTCTTTTCCAGTCATGAGTAGTTGATATTTTCATTAAGGCATTTGTCTCTTGATTACATTCTTTGTCCTCCCATCTAGTGTTTTTTATTAAACTATCTCATGAATTTTATCTTAAAAACAAATTAACAAGCATAACCATAACCATAAAAAGCATGATAACATTATAACATTCATGAGTAATAAAAAAATCAACCATTTTCCACCACATGTATAAATATAAATAATGAAACATATACTCGTTAAAATTTATCATGCCATAATCATAAATATCATCCATAAATACCATCTCATGCCTAGCTAAATCTATATCAGTGTCTAGTATTAATAACACAAGCATGATCCATAATCAACATAACGTCACACCATAAACATTAAACATACATGAAAACCATTAACCTTAAAAAATGAACATAATCATAATCCATGAGAAATTTAACATCACATTATAAGCATTAAACATCAATGCATACCATACAACCATAAACCATAAACATAAGTAATAAACAATGATCATATATATAATTCGTGAGTCAAATAGTATAATAAATGTATACAAGTAGATAGACATGTCTCTCACAAAATGTACATCTCACCACATCAGCTCATAGGTAAAAATCAAAATTATATACTCATCATAATCTAGTCATATCCTATCTATGCCTCAGGGCCACCACTATCTCTTAGAGCACTAATGGATCCTAGTGCCAACCCACATATGATACCTAATTATCCACTAGATGTACCTATCAAACACACTATAGATGTTTCCCACTAACCTAGTGTCGCTACACTATCATCACCTAACAAGATGGATCTATACTCACCCCATCGAGGCTCTTGTGGACACTGTGTCAAAACTATGGCCTCATGATACCATAGCTCCTCCATGGTATCTAGGTATCATGCCTTGGGGATAATGGACCTATCTATGTTATAGTTGCTCCTCCTCCTCTTTGCCTCAGAGAGTCCCTCTCTTAGGTAACCAAGGGAAGTGAAGACTACGCTTAGTCCCTATCACCTATAAGAGTAATAACCTGACCCTGTAAGGTGGCCACCTACCTATATAATGTTATGATTTATACCTATGTAGTGGCTAATGTTGTTCCTGCCTATCCATCTAGGCCAATCCCTTGTACCTATGCCCTCTATCCCCCTCTCCCAGTTGGGTCCATAGTCATCGACCTTGTACCTCCATCATCCCCACCAATATCTACCACTACATATAAAGGATGGTAACATACCATGTACCCATCTATAAACCTGGCATCATATATATGTGTCCTAGCTAGAAACTCCTCATGGTTTAACAAAGTTAGCATAGGATGTGGATCTGGTAACAAAATATCTGAGTCCTCATGTTGGTACCTTGAGAATGCACTTAGAATTCCCTACACTAAGATAAACTATCTATGTACCCTATCAAAAGGGATCAGCTCCACCTCCCCATCCCACTTATTAAATATCCATCTGTAGCTTTATAGGGAGAGTGTTTACCTCTTATAACCTGGCCATAGTAAAAATTAAACATAAGGTCTCTAGGTGATGTCTCCAATCACTAGTGCACCCCTAAACCAATCCACATCATGGGCTCTTCCTCCTACACCTAAAATGATGAAATCACCACTCTACCTCATAAAACCAACTAGGAACTCAATCTACATATATCTTTCCCATGGAAATCCCACTGGCCTCAACACTCAGATGTGCTTGTAGGCCTAACAATGTAGAACCAAGCCAACACTAATACCATATCTCCTATGGACCCTAAATCCCAAAATATCCTTGTATATCTATACTAGGAGAATAAGAATCCAACCAAATACCACCCACCCTAGTAACATCTCCACCAACACCCCTAATAGAAAATATGGGAACCTCTCATTGCTTGAGTTGGGAAGAGTAAAGGAGGAGAAAAATATTATCAATATTATCATGAGTGTCCTCTCTCCTGGAGCCCTCCTATACATTGTGCTATAGCTAAACCCACTAGCATGCCATCAGACCTAATCACTATCATCTCCATATAGAAGCTCCATGAGCTCCTCTCACTCCTCTTGCTCTATATGATAAATCTGGTTAGCCCAGAGTGGAAGCCATGTGATCCTATGAATGTACTCAGGAAAGATCATCATCTCACTAGTCGGTAGAAAGAAAGTGTTCATAGCTAGATCCCATCTCTTGATGAACACTATGACCATAAAAACATCCTAAAGCACATGATGATAGTGCCTCATCACCCCTAATCCAACCTCCTCCATATGGGCCTAGTCAGCTAGGGTCATCCCCTGCTAGATATATATGAAGATGAGTGACACTCAATCATGCTTTTGTATCTACTCCCTGGCCTCACTAATTTAAAAACAAAGTTTAGCTCCCTCAACCATTGACTAGACTTACCTACCCTTAGCCTATTTTTACCATTTCCCCTCCTAGCATCACCCACCTGTAAATGCCAACACCTTTTTTACCAAACTTAACCAAAGACACTTTTTATAACATCTAAGAAAAAACTTCAACACATCAATCACTTATGGTCATGGTGACCACTAATGGTCAGATGTCTATCATTGTATGGGTATCGATCATCGATGGTTAGACTTGACCATCGACGATCACTGTGGGTATTATATTATTAAAACACCTAAACCCTACCCTACCTTAAAAACCACTTAAAATGTAGATAAACTAACCTAATTTTCTACCCTAAAGTGCCTACCCACCCCACCCTATCTATTTCTAACTTTACCTATAAATTTACCCAAATTACCCAAAAACCCTAACTAGGGTATAATAAACCATACCCAAGCTTTTCAACCTACCCTAACTTCCCAACCTAATACAAATGCATAAAATCAAGGTAATCTATCAAATTAAGGACACCCCCTAGCTTGTTTCATGACCACCACCATGGAGTTAGATATAGACCTACCCATTCTCATCTATGCCTACATACTCCCTACATCCTCATTGGTCATTCCACCTCAACAACCTTTTACCCACTAGCAAGCAATCATCATCAACTATCACTTTCACTCGAATATGATAATTTCTAGAGTTCTAAAGTCTACGGTGATAAATGAGTAAAAAGTAATTCAAAACTAACTTTTGACTTGTGGGCTTTTAGGGTTTGCACCTTGACCATCGATGGTCAGGGTGACCATTGATAGTCACCATTTTTCACCTTGACTATTGATAATGAGGGTAATCACCTTTTTTTTACCCACCACTAGAGCAAAACTTTTTAGCAAAACCAACCCATTTTTACCCACCTTTAGAGACTACCTTCTCCACCAAACCTGACCACCTCATCACCTCACTATTTGTCTATTTTGGTCTAACTAGTGCACATTTTACAACACCTTTTTTTTGGTCCTTTGATCATAGTGATAACATTGCCGTATTGACCACTTTTTGAACTCATAAAACCTTATGCTTACTTGACCTACTTGTGTCTTTTCAGGAGTATTTCCTACCTCAAACACCCATGACACTTGACCTATTTATGTTTTCACCAATAACACTTCCTACCTTGGATACCCATCTAAACCTAGACATCACTTAGAATACATGCGATTTTACCCAGCCACTATGCCTAACTTGTTGGGAAATACGGAAGCACCATTGATTACCATATACAAGCAACTTAAGATGTGGAATTAAACCAGAAGTAATAAGTAACTAGAAACCAGAAACAACACAAAATATGAGAGACAATACACAACTTGTATTAATACTCATCCAAAAAAGAATACAATAAAGAAGATGCCACTTCTTCTCCACACCTCTCAAAGGCTTCCCACACCTCAAGTGTACAGTAATTCTTTCCTCAAAGATCTCTCTCTTATAGTCCCAACACACAACTCAAACACAGAGTTGGTGTTCACCTCTAACCAGTCAATATCCACTACTGCCAGTACACTAATGCTCCACGCACTCCACAAGTGCTCCACGCACTCCAAGTAGATCTCCCCTAAACTTGCAACAACCTGAAACTCAAACGATCTTACTTATGGAAGGAACTACCTTGCCTTCCTCTTTGCTCTCCAACGAGTACACACCGTACTCTAAGTAGATCTCTCCTGATCTTGCTCCCTGTTGTGTTGATGTCCTCCCTGATCTTGCACCCATGTAAATCAATCTGGTTCTGCACACCTGCAAACCTGGATCATGCACACACATACACCTATAGATCAATGATCTTACTTACCATGCAGATCTCCTCATGTAGCCATACACAGCTGCTGACCAAGATCATACATACATGAAGAACCCTTTTGATTCTCTAAACTAACACCCACACTTAGCACTAGGAGGAACACACCATGCTCTCTACACACATAGAAGGAGCTAATATTTTGCTCTCTTACTGTTTAGCACACATTTACAATATAGCCCATGAGTCTATTATATAGATCCCATGCATACAATAATTAGACATCTAATTACAATAATTAGATCCACAGCTTCAAGACTAAAATTAGCATTCTTCATGCAAACACCCGATTCGTTAATGAACTGTCTATAAAACTCATAATTTAAACCACACAAGTGACCGACGTTGGTCCCTGTCTACTTGGATGTGACCAACGTCGGCTGACTTATGACCATCATCGGTTGCTTCCTGTCTATACCCTACTGACGTCGATTGGCCTGACCGACGCCGGTGACTGTGACAACATCATCCTCCTCCATGTCTACATCCATGTAAAGCTTTTAGCTCCACAACCTAACAATCTCCCACTTGGAGATAAATAGTTGCACTATACCTGTACCTTTACCTCGTCTAATCTGTTTCCTAGCTTGTATCCCTCTTCAAGCTCAACCTTGAAGACCAACCACCACAACCCCTGTGATGAACCTCCTGTCATCCAAGTAACTTGCCACATCTGAACCTACAAACCCATGTAGTGAAGTCCTGACCCTGCATAGCATGAATCCCTGTTGCTGGTCCCTCTTAGATACCTAAAAACCCACTTCCCCGAATTGGCTCCTAACTCTCTGACAGCTCCCACTACTGGGGAAAACTTAGGTCTATACCATACCTCATGTGATTTCAGACACTGAACTGTCCAGCCCTTAGTGTGCTCAAGTTTTACATCATGTGTATTGAACCTCGCTGACACCTGATTCACATCAGCTCCCACTGGAGATAAAATCAACCTGTGATCTTCCATGTCTCTCATGCCAAAGAATTTTGCTGCTCCCAAATTCTTCATGGCAAACCACTGAACTAACCTTACCCTTAGCTCAACAAAACCTTGTATGTACAAACCTGCTAGCTAGCATACCATACACATATAGTAATAGGATAATGTCATGACCATCATCCACCTGGTAAGACAAACACAATGGTTATAATGACACTGACTAAAGCCCTACTTTGTCATCCACCTGTCAAAACCTGTACCACTATCTTGTAGCTTCCTCAAGACCATATGACCTGGCCTTCCATCTCACGTGTCCATTCTCTCTATTCTTTAACCAAGGTATCCATTCATCTCAATGCTTTCATATCAGCTGGAAACCCTACCAAATCTCCCGTTTGGTCCTGCATCCTGTTCATGCCATGCTCCCACTGTTTCCTGGATCCTTCCTGCTCTACAATCAACAACTAGTATAAAGAAGAGGAACAATGAATTTGAGGCTTACTTACACTTTCAGTCCTCCATATGGGTGCTTGAGACTCCTTGACAGCTTGCTATCCACCCAAAATTTGTTACAGTGATCGACCTCGATCACCACACAGTCTGCATCTGACCAACGTCGGTTCCATGCACCTCTCTTGACTGTCAACTCCACTGACATTGGTGTCTACCTGCTATCGACATTGGTCCTCTGACTGACATTAGTCTTACTATCACCGATGTTAGTCCTCCTGACCAACGTCAGTCTTACCCTGCCTAACACCACCATCTCCGGTCTGCACATGACCGACATCGGCACCTGTCTGTTCGACACTGGTTCCTCCTGATCGATGCCGGTACCTGTGTTTGCCTGTGAGTGATGACTTTTTACCCATGAGCTTTCTTTGAATCAAATCCCTATCCAAACTACTCTGCTTAGAGTTACTCAGCCTTCTCCACTGATCTCTCTCTGCCATCTCCTCCATAAACACCAAGGCTTTCCAGTTCTTAAGTCTGTCAAAAACATCTAAATTCCTCTTAAGAACATGCATCTCCTTCTTGCTCATGTGACCAAGCCTACAAAGCCACGTCTCTGCAATAGAAGAAGAATCAGTAATATAAGTAGATAGATAAAGGATACCTACTTTCTTACCACCAGCTAATTCAAGTGCATCCGCTGTGAGAGTTCTTGTGCATCTCTCATCACCCAACTTCTCTAAAACAATTAGCTGCATCTTCAAGACTGGGACCTACATGACCTCCTTCAACACCCATGTGTTGGCCGCCTACAATTTTCGCAACACTTCCCCTTTGCCAATACTATGACAAGGCTCACCAACCCCTCTACTTGGGGCTGCATGGAAAGAGGCAATAGAATCTATTAACCAAGATTCAACTTTATCCAAGAAACATCCCAGAGCATCCTATGCAACAACACCTGCAACATCTGCTTCTTCAATTCCTTCATGCTCATCTTCCACAAACCAATAATTTTCTTTTTCTTGCTCTTTCTTTCCATAGGACCGTAATTGACCATTCGTGCTTTTCAATTCCTCCATTCTTAGCTTACTTTCTTTTGTCATTGCTATACTCCCACTCAATTAGAAACCCCTGAGAGTGACCTATAACCAAACACAAACCTGCTCCCTACAACCTGGCTCTGATACCACTTGTTGGTGGTATCAAGCTATGAGCCAACAACCTTGCTCTGATACCACTTTTTGGGAAATACGAAAGCACCATTGATTACCATATACAAGCAACTTAAGATGCGGAATTAAACCAGAAATAACAAGTAACTAGAAACCAGAAACAACATAGAATATGAGAGACAATACACAACTTGTATTAATACTCATCCAGAAAAGAATACAATAAAGAAGATGCCACTTCTTCTCCACACCTCTCAGAGGCTTCCCACACCTCAAGTGTATAGTAATTCTTTCCTCAAAGCTCTCTCTCTTACGATCCCAACACACAACTCAAACATAGAGTTGGTGTTCACTTCCAACTAGTCAGTATCCACTACTGCCAATACACCAATGCTCCACACACTCCACAAGTGCTCCACGCACTCCAAGTAGATCTCCCTTGAACTTGTAACAACTTACAACTCAAATGATCTTACTTATGGAAGGAACTACCTTGCCTTCCTCTTTGCTCTCCAACGAGTACACATCATACTCCAAGTAGATCTCTCCTGATCTTGCTCCCTGTTGTGTTGCTATCCTCCATGATCTTGCACCCCTGCAAATCAATCTGGTTCTACACACCTATAAACTTGGATCATGCACACACATACACTTGCAGATCAATGATCTTACTTACCATGCAGATCTCCTAATGTAGCCATGCACACCTGCTGACCAAGATCATACATACATGAAGAACCCTTCTGATTCTCCAAACCAGCACCCACACTTGGCACTGTGGCACTAAGAGGAACACACCATGCTCTCTTCACACACAGAAGGAGCTAATATTTTGCTCTCTTACTCTCTAGCACACATTTACAATACAGCCCATGAGTCTATTATATAGATCCCATGCATACAATAATTAGACATCTAATTACAATAATTAGATCCACAGCTTCAAGACTAAAATTAGCCTTCTTCATGCAAACACCTGGTTCATTAACAAACTATCTGTAAAACTCGCAGTTCAAACTACACAAGCGACCGACTTTGGTCCTTGTCTGCCTGGATGTGACTGACATCAGCCGACTTATGACCGTCATTGGTTGCTTCCTATCTGTACCCTGCCGATGTCAATTGGCCTAACCGACGCCGGCGATTGTGACAATAGCATCCTCCTCCATGTCTGCATCCATGTGAAGCTTTTAGCTCCACAACCTAACAATACAGTCACACAGTCTACTTGTCTCTTATCCTTCTAGCACTAAGCTTTATTTTTACTATGGCAACCCCATCAATGCATGATATTAGATATCACACCTTTTTGTCACACTTTATGTGTTAGTTTATTTTTTAGTACCCACCTATCACCCACCTTTATGATATCCACCTTTATCATCACCTTCACCCACCTTGTCAAACCCATACTTGATTCTATTCTACCTTATCAACTCCGAGTTTGAGGGAGAACACCTCCTCCCATACTTAGGGTAACTGGACCTTTGACCAAAAATCAAGTTTTATTTTATAGCTTGTTAATTCAAAGTTACATAACAAAAAGGGACAAAATGTAGACACCAAAAATCTACACACCATGATTCTGAATGTCAAAGTTTCCCTAAGACCACTTTGGGACCAATCTAACCCTCTGACCCCTAACCAAACCTAACCTACAGTCATTTTGTTCAAATGGCTTAACCCACCCTTTTACCTATTTTTACCCTTCACCCTTGATCGTCGATAGTTAGGATGACCATTGACGGTCACCTTGACCATCAATGCTTAGTATCTACCTCATTGACCTCTAACATGCAAGCCACCTACCTTGATTTTCTAAAAATAGCTAATCTAAATCCACGTGTGAGTCATTACATGCACAAGTTAAAATTAGAAGCCCAGTTCACATCTTGTTGCAACTCTCTTACCTCACCTATAAGAAGAAAGGAGGAAGGAGAAAGGGATATACAATTGTTATCAAGACCTTGTGCATCCAGAATTCTTTTTTTGCAAGTTAATCATCATCAACAATCTAGTGAACTAGCTATTATGTTAGAGAGCCAAATTTTTCTTGTATCTCTATCAAGGCACCAAGGACTATTACTCTATCAAATCACGTCAAACTTTACCAATAGTTTAATCACCTCAAACATCCACTTGATCAACTTTTTGTAAGATAAGTACTTGATTTCCACCATTCAATTACTTTATTTACCTTTTGCACTCAGTCCAACACCAACCCCTCTCCTATAATTTAACTTTGTGATGTCATCAATCAACCATTCACCAACCTAGATCTACACATAGTAACCACCCATAGTTGTCTCAACCATCGACATTCTATCCAACCATCGATGGTCACCCTGATTGTTGATGATTACCTTAGTCGTTGATAATTAACCCAACCGTTGATGGTCATTTTAGTAATAAATTATAACAATTTGTTTCCTCCTACCTACCCTTAACCAAATATAATTTTTTGTGTCACTACTTGTTCACAAACCCCTGCCTAATTTTTTGAAGCAGACCCTAATCATCTAGCACTAGTATTAATCAACGTATCGCTATTTTAATTATTTATAGTCTATTTTTTAGCAAGCATTTATTGTGTTTAAATTCAACACTTTTTTATTATTGATGAAAGTACTTTCTATTTTTTTTATAAACTTAATTATTTAAAACATGTAGATTGATAACCCTCAAAAAATCTCTTGTTTCCAAGATATAGCTATTGCTAGGCAATCCACTCAACTATCTGTCTAATAAACAAAGTCGCTTTAGTGTTTTCTTATCTACAGGTCATCCTCCCAAGCTAAATAGGAATTATTCATAATATTTTTATCCAATTCACACACAATCAAATAAGTTTTTTAACCATACCCATACTTATTTTCTTCTTTTCCCTTTCTAAAATAATAAGTTGAAATTCATTGAAACACAATAAATTGACATTTTGACCAGTTTGATTAAATGAACAACCAATTTTCAAAGAATTTTAGAAAATTAATTAAGACCACTTAAATAAATTAAACCAAATTAAGAGATTAAGCAAAAAATCCATGGAAGTTATTAAAAATCTATTAATTGGAAATTTGTTCCTCAAATCTACATCACCCTATGACAACATTAGTGGGGTGGCATCTATAAGCCATTAATAGAATATATATCAAGATTAAGCCCTCACATGCCTCATTAATACCTCATTCTTCCAAATGTTAATGGGGTATATATGGCTTTTCCCTCCATAATTGAATTGATTCATGGACACACATCTTGATCTCAAGATGGATGGTCTTGGTTGATTCTGATCATTTTTAGAAAGCTATAAATAAGTGAACCAAGACCAACATTTTTAAGTTTAATTCATGGAAAATTATTATGTAGAAATTGTAATAGATAAGATTCACCTATTTGCATAAATTGACAAATCTTATGAGCCTAATCCATTGGTGCACTAGGAAATGATGGAGGAGTATGTTACTCTTTATTGACAGAAACTTGGAGAACCAAATCTAGGGGAAATCACACTTCTTGGCCACTCTTGGAAGGAGAGATGATATTTAAAAGGTTTGATGGTATACTCATTTCTTAAATAACTCCTAGATTTCATTAGCAATACCCATTGAGGGAATAGGCTTAGAACATTGTGTCCTTTATGCTTATTTTGTGTTTTTTTTAACTAACACATGGAGTATCTTACTTTGTAATCTTACTCGACATAAGTTAGGTCACTATTTTTATTGCTTACAAATATTGAATCCTTATGCACACACAATCCCACATATAGGGGATAACTACATGAGCCTGAGGCCCTCTTTATATTAATGGATATGTAGGAAACACCCACTAATAGAGGGGTATTTGGGGTTAGCTTGACACTGTGAGCCCACTAACCCATTTTTTCTATAGCCACTATGAAGATGAAGAACTAGGGTTTTACTATTTGACAAGGAGCTATAGTCCATGAACAAGATCTACGCACACTAGAGTGAAGATGTTAAAAAACCTAGGACATTCTAGATGCTCACATCTAGATCTAGTTGGTATTTTTCACCAGACACATGTGTCTAGGTTAGATAGAAGTATCAATGTAACTGTCCAAGGTTGACACAAATGTTAGAGGTCATATAGGTCAAATTTTTAGAATATGACAACTGATTTAGAATCTAGATCCAATCTATTTCTATCTTATTCCACATTGGATCTAAATTCACATAGTAATCTAAGTACCATTATTTTCCATTTACTGCAATATCAATCATTAGTTATACTTACTATTTTTAACATACCTCAGTATTTAAATTCAAAATATTATTTATTTGAGTTTGAAAATTAATTAGTTTGCTATACATATAGTTTATTTACCTTGTGCCCTTGACTATATCTATCCCCTTTAACCCTATATTCCTTAATCTAAATTTTAGGGTTAAACATTTGGTGAATCTAGCATTTAGTCCTCAAAACCCTAGATTTTGATCTAGGGTTTCCTAATTCTCTATTTCTAATTTCTAATTTTTTATTTAACAATATTTCACAAGTCAAAAACCAAATTTTATTTTACTAAAAACATGTACAATATTGATGCATCTATAACATTTTGGACTCCAATTTGTGATTACAAGTATGGTTTGTTACTATAATTGCTTAAGTAGACCTATCGTTCAAAGAAATAGGCAAATATGCCAAAATAATGAGCTAGTTTTAAAATGAAAACAACACTTAATCTCTCTTCATAATTCATTTTGTACTACTATAGAGCTAACATATAGATGCCAACATGTCTAATCTCAATAATTTACTCCACCTAGATCTTATTCGAGTGGAAATCATTATTCTACACCCATTATTCACCCATGACTTATTTTTCATTATCAAATTGATATTATTTTTATTTAGCTTGACTTGCTTTTCTTCCCACTCAAGCTAAATCCAAGCCATTTACCTTATTGGAATTATTACACACAAAGATTTTAATGCATGAAATTGGTGCAAATTCTTACATAGCCTTAATTTTCTTTGAAAAAACTTGACTTTTTTTTTATAACGATGAGCTTAACCGACATGCACTAACCACTGGCATGTTAGTCTTCATTTATGATCACCTGAAAGGTCTTTTCCAGTTGTCACCAACATTAAACCCACATTAAAATTTAAAACCCTTGACTTCCAAGAGTGACTAACCATCACTACCAACCAACACCACCAACAAACATGATAGAATATGTTACCATTTCCTTGCCATCCCTATTCACTTTGTGATAATTTTTGGAAATCCCACTCAAATTTTTTGAAAATCCCTCTCAAAAAATTACCACTCAAAATAATCTAGGATAATGATAAGTCTGTTGCATCCAAAGTGGATTTTCTTCTAGAATGTCATCTAGGATAACAATTAGATTCTCTCTACCACAGGTAAGACTTACACCCATTTTTTAATTTGTTACCTACTTGATTATCATCGTGAATTAATTTTGATTGTGTAATTTGTTAATGTATGTATATAACATTGAATGCAATGGAAAAGATCTGATGAGGCCCATCATGGGATTTCCCATAGGAATATTATTACTTGTTATCATACTTTTGGGCATGAGCACTTTATTTTTATGTTGTAATCATTAAGGAAAGATCAAGAGTTTATATAGTTTCCATGGAATCTCCAAGTTTGATGATATAAATATAGATACATCCACCCAACCTATTCATCAAAATCTATCTACATCATCTTGCAAGAATGTTGGGATTCAATGGGTAATAACTACTAAGTTGTTTCCCCCTCTTGTTTGTGCTAAATGGTTGGAAAAGTCACACCTAGTTATCTACATGGGCATTTTGGAATTGATCCCAAAAATATGAAAAGATATAGAATGCTAGAGGAATATGCAAAGGCTCTATCAAAAGGTGCAAACAAAAGAGGTATAGCTTCCATGTTTAGCTCTTCCTCTCTGGTCAATGTGGCTATATCATTGTTAGACCTACCTACAAATCTGGGGGTTTTGGTTTTATAAGTTATTATAAATACTCATTCACTAGTAAGTTACCTTATTAATAACATTTCATGAAGGCTTAATTTGAAGTTTGGTTTTCATTGCAAGTCTTCCTAAAGAAACCAAAAACAAATACTTCAAAATGCCCACTAACTTCTTCGACAGTGGAGAGGATTCTAGCATATTAGGCATGGAGTGTTTCTAGGGGATCTTCATGATCACAAGAACGGTATCATCTTGGCAGTAATAATATTATTTTCTCATATACTATCTAATTTTAAGATCAAATCTAAGGTTGATGCAGAGCATGATGAGCGTAGTATGCAGAAGTCTACCAGATTGTTCATAAACTATTTTGACAAGAAGGAGAAATCATCAACAATCTCAAAGGTGGAAGAGTTATATCGGAGGGACAATCCATGTTATTATTTGGAGGAGAGATACCTTCATCACCCTCATCCTCTATTTCAATCTGTGAGACAACTAGTAACACCCCATCTAATTAAATTCATGAATGAGACAAAAACATGTATTCGATTATATCAGAGACCTTTTTAGTCCTGAGTAGGGAGTCATATCACTTTTCTAATTAATCATAATATTATTCACCAATCAATGCAAAGTATTTTTTCATGTACAGTTCTTATAGTTCAATAATTATTTACTACTATAAATATCACTTTTATTATGTAAGATTCGGGTTTAAGGTCTTATCCTTCATAAAAATAAGGATATGCTATCTTTCAATCAATACACGATTATTTTATTTTTATAAAAAATATGAAAAAACACTATTCAAATGCCATATTTAAATATTATATATTATGTAAGCATAAGGTAGTGTTATCATGAACTGTGATAAATTGTGAAAAGACCACATTCAATGAATTTTGTTGTGTTAATGTCGACTACTCAAGGACTTTAGTATTAAACAAGTGTTGAGCTTAAACCTAGATTCTACAAACTTAACCATTACTCTAATAATTTTTGAATTATATTTTAATACATTTTCAATATTAATTTATCTTAAAAAAATTAATTGTAAGAATAACAAAATTATATACTTAAATTAATTTGAAATTATAATATTAAAATATAAATTTCTATCATATTAAAATACATTTATTGTAAAATTACATTGTAACATGGTTGTTTTAAAATTAAAGGTAATTGGTAAATTGCTTAGAACAAATAGAACCATTATCTTCTTTGAGATGCATCAATACAAACTTTATAAAATTCATGTCAAATTCCTCGAAACAAAATATCTAAATTTATGAATTTTCTTTACTATATTAAGAAGGTAAGCCTCTTTCTCTAGGGTTTCCTTATCTTTTAGAAACATCAGGGTGGAAATTTTGGAACTTATTAAAAAATGGGCATGTTGGCATTAAGGTTGAGAGGATGAGATTTTTTCTTTGGTCTTACAATGTAGAAAAGAGATTTAGTTCAAATTATTTCTTGTGACTAGACAATGAAAAATGGAGGTTTGAATAAAATCATTTTATTAATAGTTTTTTATTATATTCATTTAAAAAATAAAGATATATATTTTGATTACAAAGTAAATGAAAAGAATCACATCATGGGAGAGAAGTTCACATCATCATTGAGCTCAACAAAGTGTCAAAATCAAAGAAAAAAGACCAAAAGTGAGTGTATCAAAATATTAAAAATAAAAATTTATACAAAAAATCATAAAATATTAAACAAGATATAAATTGCTATAAGAATACACTAACACAATCAAAATTTTATTAAATTTGCTCATATTTCTATAAATTTAAATTATCATATCATTATTTTTAGAATTTTAAGTGTGAAAATCAGATTTCAATGTTGTTATTATTAATTTTAACTAGTATAATATTGGATTATAATATTTATATTATTGATTTTAGCTAGTGTGATGTAGGATTTCAATATTATTATTATTGTTTTTTAAATAGCGTGATATTGGATTTGAAAGATGTCATTATTGGTTTATCATTTTGACTTACATATCTGAATGTAAGTACAATAATATTAAATAAAATTTTAAAAATATTATTAATTGCATAATTAAACATTGATCTTATATTCATAATTACGCAAGTATGAAAATTAATTTTTTGAAATAATATTATTCTTCCATTTATATTAAACAATTATAAACTATTATTAAGGTCTTGTAGTTCCAAAAGTATAAAAAAAATAATTTTAAAAAAGAAATATCAATCTTCCATTCATACTAAATAATATTACAATACTAAGGTTTTGTAGGTACGTGCTTGGGGATAATTTTATAAAAAAATCCACATCTCAAGTTGATGCGCTGGTCATCAGACTGCAAACAACAATATTTATGAAGGCATTGTTTTGAAAATACCATCTGGGTTTGTTCCTTTATTTTTCTCTTATAGCATAGTCTAATCGATGCCCAATTCATTCAATAGTGGTCTCTATATATGGCTTGGCTTCTATATTACTGGCATACACGATACATCCAAGTTAGATGGTTGAATCGACTACATAGACCGGTCTAAAATGATAGATATCTTGGAAATATCAGACAGGTCACAGCAATAGCTTACCAGACTAAGTACAAAGCTAACTGTAATTTATAGACTACTCACCTGGTCATCACTTTCCAACAGCCTTAGTTGCTCCAGTGCTGCTAGGAATAATGTTAAATCCAACACCTCTGCCACCTCGCCAGTCCTTTTTTATTCAAAATATGGTGAATCTCATCCTCCACCCAATAAGCAAAGTAGCTAAACAAAGTTCTTTGTTTTCATCAAAAATCATGCAGTTGAAGCCATATGCATGATCAAATCTACTACTCGTGAACTGTAACCCCATTCATTGTCATACCATGACACGAGTTTCACAAAAGTGTCACTCAATGCTATTCATGCCTTGCTTCATTCACCCAGATCCCATGGCTTGCAATAATAAGTGAATAACCTTCCTTCGACTTACGGGACTATGTTCACATTGAAATCTGCAAGAATACCACGCGTTCGTCATAGCTAGAGGCCTTATCAAAATAACGACCTCTCCATTTAGGAATTGTGTGCCTTGTATAGAGTTTTTATGCATCCTTTATAGTCACATACTATTCTCCATGGCTTTAGAAGCCTTTTTTTTCATAGGCCTTCCAAATAGGTGTCGACCTTCGCCAAGGCCTTTCAGCATATGTGAAGATGCTTACATTATAGGCTTGGTTTCCATTGTCATTTTCTTGGCTGTGTAATCCTCCATTCAGAATTGAGAAATCCCATCTATAGCCACCTCTCAGGTTTATGTATAAAACAACCATCACCGATCAGCGCCATCACCAATGTCCTTTTATTAAAATAGTTGATCACAGCGTTATTCCTCGATCTCTCTCAAGGCTCGGCTTTCTCAAAATTCAGCAACCCAAGACTTGGATTTCTGTCACCACATATAGGCCAAATGGCCTTCATGACTCCTCCTCTCCCTAAAGGAGATCCTACCTCTCTTTTCTTCTACGTACTCCTCTCTTCTTTCTTTGATTACATTTATTACTCTTTGAAAGAGTCTCCTATGCCAACTTGGGCTTTGAAACGAGAAAGGAGATTTTTTCTAAACTAATATCTAAGTTTGAGAGATAATCTCAACTAATATCTTATGGTTGAAATCTTTCAACCATCTCCTCCACTTTTACTCAACAAACTCCCAATGTGGGGATTCCTTTCAACCCACTTTCACCCCTTTTCACTCCTTTTACTTTTACATTTAATATTTACATTTATTCCTCCTTAACAACATTTTGGAGGGAAAAGACAACAATATGAATTCAAATACAAAACTAAGACATGACTTGAGCTTTGTATGCATGAGAATTTCCAACTTTGACCATGTCTTCAGGTAGCCATTGTAGATGCTCCTGCATCATACTCTCCCTGTAGAAAAGATTTGAATCTTAGTTCAAATGAAATGCTTCCTCCATGCATTAGTCTTCACTATATTCCTGGATCCCAAGGTCTTGTTACCAATACCAATGCTTGTATTTGTTTGGAATAGTCTTTGTCCTTCATTTTTCTTTTCTTCCTCTTTAGATATGTCCTTCTCATTTCTTTCTCAGCTGCCATCTCCGGCTTCCATGCTTCTTCATCTTCATACATGTCTTCTAGATCTTGTTATTCTTCTTGGTTCAAAAATTTGTCCATTGAACTATGGACTTCATTCATCTCCACAGCTTTAACACCTGCATTTAAAACATCAAAGGCAATGTTAGAAGTAAAAACTTGAGACCATAAAGTCTCTTGGCTGCCTCCACTCTTCTGCTCTTTGATCAAAACTGTCTTGACCTCTTTATTTTGCTCTTGTCTTGTTTCACTCTTCCCAATGGTGTCCTCATCATGGTTTGTGCTTGTATTTAGCTCTCTTGAAGAGCTAAAGAGCTCTTCCAACATTCTCATTTCTTCCTTTAGTGAGCTCTCATCTATTTCTCCATTCACTTCATCAAAATTGGGCTTATCACTCACAAGGATTACTTGTCCTTCACTAGCCTTACTCTTCATCTCATCCTTTCTTGAGCTGTCTTTATACAAACCAACTTCTTCAATATACTCATCAAATACAATTTAAGTACCCTTACCTTGTGTTTCCTTACTCTCTTCAATTTTTGCTTGAAGCCATCTTGTTTGTTCTTGCCTCAATTCATTTTCCATCTGATCAATGGTGCCACCATGTTGATATGTGCCTCTACACAACTCTCTTGGAGGATTCAACAACTCTTCTATCCTCTTCAACTCTTCACTCAACACAAGATCATCCAAATCTTCATTTCTTATATCAAACTTAGGACCAAATTGTCTTTCATCCTCTATAAATACATTCATCCACTCTATGGTTTCTTCATACAAGTCAACTTCTTCATCAACATCAATATACTTATCAAAAACAATAGGAACACTATTACCTTGTCTCTCCTTGTTCTTTTCAAACATGTGAACTGATTTCACATCTCCACTTTCATCATCCATCCTCTTGGAATTCTCTCCTTGCTGCACATTAGTTTTTATAGACATTTTCGATTCCTCATTTTCCATAAAAATATCATTAAATGATTCAAAAAAATAATTATCCCATTCATTGCAAGCAATTGACTTACCTTTCATCTTTGTATCCTCATGCTCTACCTCATTATTCTTTGAGAATTTTTATTTCTCACCTTTAGCCATCCATACCTTCTTCATAGCTTTAGGATGACACTTGTTCAATTTACCAACCAATTTCTGCTCTTTGACATCTTCATGTTGTCTTGCTTGATGGCTGGCCTTGCTCACTTTGCATTCTACCTCTTCCTTCATGCTTTGTATTTGTTTCTTGCTTGAGTATTCATTTTGATTGATCTTTATGTCCTTTATATTTGTCTTCTCAAACCATGTAGGCATCATGCATCCATGCTCTTGTACCAACACTTCTTGTTGCTTGGGAGTTTGCTTCTTCCACCATTTAGGCATCACATATCCATGGTTAATTGGAAACTTCACCTTTCTCATTGCTTCTCTAACATGTATATCAATAGTTTCATTCTTATAAGAATGAGAAAAATCAATTTTGGAATTCACCTTTACCTCCTTAATGGGCTGCTCCATTAGTTCTTTGACTTGCATAGCTTCTTGATTGTTTGTACTTTCTTCTTCCTTTATGCTTGACTATTCTCTTGCCTCTTCTTGGCATTCAATGGTATCATGGAAGTCATCTTCATCTTCCATCTCTTCTCTTGCTTGTAGGGGTTCCTCAACACCTTCCTCATGCATTAACCAATGCATCTCTTCTTCCTTATCAACAACAGCAAACTTTTTCTTTTCTCTTACACATTCACTTGTGTACTTGGTGTCTTCTCTTGCACCAATCTCTTCATTCTTCAAGGCCTTTATTTTGACCTTCACAAGGCTGATCATACCTGAAATTACCCATGCAAAGACAACATTAGATATAAAAATAAGAGACCACAAGGTCCCTATGAGTGTTCTCTTCACCAACACTCTTATCTTTTCAAGTGCTCTTCCTGGCACTTCATCTTTTCTTTCTTCTTTTCTCTTGTTCTCCACAATGAGAACCTTCTTTTCCACCTCTTTCTCTTGTTGCTCACTTGGCAACCTACTCATACTCTTGTCTCTATGGGCTTCTCTCTTCTTGGCAATCTCATTTTGCCTTCTTCTCCTCTTCATTAGGAGATCATTTGACCACTTCAACCTCTTCCTCATTGGCCATACCCATGCTTTCCTATTCAACTACATCCAAGACTCATATTCATCTTTAATCTTAGCTAAATCTCTCTTTAAACTAGCAATCTCTTTATCAATTTCAATATTGGTCATACCTTTCTTCTTTTGGATGCTTGTTTTCTTCTTGGTGCCCTCATGTACCTTGCTGCTCTGTAGTGCCTTCAACAGTACTTCCATTTTTGAAATCTTCACCCAAGTCTTTTCCACCTTGGTCTCTTGATCCCTTTAGGTCCACTTGTCTCACCCAAGCCTTTCTCCTTGACTGGTCTTTTGACAATCTCCTTGATCTCACCTAGGCCTTTTGCATCCTAGTCTTTTGATCCTACTTAATGGTTTTATTGAGCTTCATACTGAGTCAATGGTCTGCAATATGACACTACTTTACCCAAATATCAATAATTACACAAATCCAAGCTTACCTTGCTTTGGATCTTTCCCTTGAGCATTCACTATGCTCTTTTTCTAAAGCTTCTCTTGGCTCTTCACTAAGCCTTCCTTGGCTTCTTCTCCTCTTAAGCCTCAATCGCTTGACTACCTTGAGCTTGTAACTTCTTCACTGCAGCAACAATTACTCTTTAAAGAGCTTGAAAACAACTTGTCAATAACTTTCTTATTACCTTCTTCACTTGCTTTAATCACTGCAATTTTTTTTTCTTCTATTTGCAACTTCACAAAGTACATTATCTCTGCAAAAACTGATTAGAAGAGTACAAAATTTTCCTTTTTCCAGGAGCTTACTAGCTCTGATACCAAAAATGATGCGCTGGTCATCAGACTACAAACAACAATATTTATGAAGGCGCTATTTTGAAAATACCATCTAGGTTTGTTCCTTTATTTTTCTCTTATAGCATAGTCTAATCGATGCCCAATTCATTCAATAGTGGTCTCTATATATGGCTTAGCTTCTATATTACTGGCATACATGATACATCCAGGTCAGATGGTTGAATTGACTACACAGACCGGTCTAAAATGATAGATATCTTGGAAATATCAGACAGGTCACAACAATAGCTTACCAGACTAAGTACAAAGCTAGCTGTAATTTACAGACTACTCACCTGGTCATCACTTTCCAATAGCCTTAGCTTCTCTAGTGTTGCTAGGAATAATGTTAAATCCAACACCTCTGCCACGTCGCCAGTCCTTTTTTTATTCAAAATATGGTGAATCTCATCCTCCACCCAATAAGCAAGTAGCTAAACAAAGTTCTTTGTTTTCATCAAAAATCATGCAGTTGAAGCCATATGCATGATCAAATCTACTACTCATGAACTGTAACCCCATTCATTGTCATACCATGACATGAGTTTCACAAAAGTGTTACTCAATGCTATTCCTACCTTGCTTCATTCACCCAGATCCCATGGCCTACAATAATAAGTGAATAACCTTCCTTCGACTTATGGGACTATGTTCACATTGAAATCTGCAAGAATACCATGCGTTCATTGTAGCTAGATGCCTTATCAAAATAGTGACCTCTCCATTTGGGAATTGTGTGCCCTATATAGAGTTTTTGTGCATCCTTTATAGTCACATACTATTCTCTATGGCTTCAGAAGCCTTTTTTTTCATAGGTGTTCCAAATAGGCGTCGACCTTCACCAAGGCCTTTCAGCATATGTGAAGATGCTTACATTATAGGCTTGGTTTCCATTGTTATTTTCTTGGATTTGTAATCCTCCTCCATTCAGAATTAAGAAATCCCATCTACAACCACCTCTTGGGTTTATGTATAAAACAACCATCACCGATCAACGCCATCGCCAATGTCCTTTTATTAAAATAGTTGATCACAACGTTATTCCTCGATCTCTCTCAAGGCTCGGCTTTCTCAAAATTCAACAACCCAAGACTTGGCTTTCTATCACCATGGTCAAACAGGATAATACAAGTTGAATGGCCTTTATGACTCCTCCTCTCCCTAAAGGAGATCCTACCTCTCTTTTCTTCTATGTACTCCTCTCTTCTTTCTTTCATTACATTTATTACTCTTTGAAAGAGTCTCCTATGCCAACTTGGGCTTTGAAATGAGAAAGGAGAATTTTTCTAAACTAATATCTAAGTTTGAGAGATAATCTCAACTAATATCTTATGGTTGAAATCTTTCAACCATCTCCTCCACTTTTACTTAACAAACTCCCAATGTGGGGATTCCTTTCAACCCACTTTCACCCCTTTTCACTCCTTTTACTTTTACATTTAATATTTACATTTATTCCTCCTTAACAACATTTTGGAGGGAAAAGACAACAATATGAATTCAAATACAAAACTAAGACATGACTTGAGCTTTGTATGCTTGAGAATTTCCAACTTTGACCATGTCTTCAAGTAGCCATTGTAGATGCTCCTGCATCACAAGTCAACATGATATCACCCATGACATTCAATAGATTTATGATTTTAGAAACCTATGAAATATTATTCATTTTTTGATTCACTTTGGAATTAATTAATTTTTTTAAGTTGTGTAAAGTATGAATTTATGGTGTCGTGTCCCTTGTTAATTAGTTTAATCTTGATTCCATCCTATTTTAGGTAAACATGTTCTAATGATGTCATTCATGTCAATCTATGTTGTTCCTTTGTTTGATTATTTCCACCATTGATTTGTCCTTAAAATTTTTCAATACTTGTCCTCTTCTATTTTTCCTTTCTCAATAGGTTCCCACCATAAAACTATCACCATTTGAGCCTTATTCTTTATATCTTTTTCAAAAAACAAAACCCCTTCCACCCTACACATCTATATTGTTCAATGTTTTTCATATAGCCATATTACAAATAATTATATAGTATACACATGCCTTATTGGATTGAATTCATTTTTTGGTCTTTCAAAAAAAGGTTTAATGTAAATATCATTATTAATTTAGATATTTTGATTAAATTAACATGTGATAAAAAGTGTGGCTCTCACTATAAGATTTTATATGTCCAAGTCATACTTTTTTTTTTGCAAAAAATTATTTTGTGATATCTCACTATAATTGACAAAGGGAACACTAAAGCACATAAATAATTATCCCAATAACTTGTCTTTGGAAGGCATGATGCTTCCCCTTAATTTTTAACACACTTTCCCCAATGTGCAATAAATTCCTTTACATCCCTTTTTAACTCAATCATTTCTTTTAATTCTTTGAAGGGTGCCTGTTGAGGCTACCCTCTTATAAATTCTAGTTAATTATCATTCATTATACACAAGATTTAAATTAGATTAGACAATTAGGTATCTTTAATTATTGATCTATATTCCATCACAGTTTATTTTTGGATAACCTAGAACTTAAATATCTTAGGTTTGCTAATATCTATTACCTTTTTGTTTCCATCCAAAAATTGTGTCTACACAAAGGCTTTGGTGTCATAAACATACTCAATAAGGTATGGATGAATGTATTTGACCATTATATCATGTTTCATAAGAGCCAATAATATGTGGAAAATAGAATGAATTTAATTTTCATAACACAAATTATTATCTCAAAATATTCACATCTATATCCTCAAGGGCATGTCCCACTGGAAGGAATCTTGCACACACAATGTTAAAAACCATCCTTGTTGTCAACATAGATACAAATTCAAATGAGGTACAATTTTTTTTGTCACTTGAAGTATTATCATGTCAAAAATATAAGAATATTGGGTTTTTCCTGAATGATTGAGAATGCAATTTTTTCTTTGTACCCTTTATGATTCTCATACAATTCATATTGTAATATTGCATCATACAATGACTTTTTCATGTATCCACTATTATATAATAAATCACCATACACATCAATCATGAGTTCTTCTAGATTTCTAAGACATATTAATTATCATGTGATTGTGAAGTTTTCCTCGCATTCAATAAACGAGAGTCACAACCTTAGTCTTGTGTCCATGTGTTATTATACTACTCAAAGAAATTAGGGGGTTCATATTAATACTTATTGAATTTCCTTTTTTGCATGTCTTTAGTATGAAATTATCATCTTATCCATTTTATCATGCATTATTCTCAAGAATATACTAAGATGTTCCTATTATTTATTTATTTTGGAATAGTAATGTGCATAACAACACATAATGTATTCATTTTTACATTTTTAAAACTTGTCAAATTTTGATAGTGTTTATGGGCATGTAGTGGATATATATTTGTTTTAAAGTTGTATACACTCATAAAAAATGGAAAATAAGTTGTTATTCATAATTAAAAAATCAAAAATATCTATTTCCTACAATTTGTGAAGTTGATTGTGATGTTGTATGTATATTCAATACCATAATGTCTTCATTACACTTCTTGTGGATTGAGGATTGAGTATCATATAATGAAAGGATTATAATAGGAATTTTGGTTCCATCATGTCCTACACAATCATTCAAATGTGTAATTATATATAATGTTATCTATAATATTTATTAAATGCTAACAACTATTATGACATTATTTGACCTTTATTAATGTAATGCAATTTTACCATTTACTTCCCACTACTAACCATTTATGCAACATATTATATAATTGTATTAGTTTATATTTTATATCCCAAAATATGTGTACCGTGCCTATTTATAGGTATGGAAGGGATAGGGGGTAGGTGGTAAGGAATTTTAAATTCCTTAAGAATTGTGGAAGCTTGATTAGTGGATAAATGACATGATAAGAGATTGATTAATTGACATGAGGGATGGTGTAAGGTTAGTGTGATGTGGGCTATGTTACGAGAATGTTAGTATTTTTTATGGATATGATTTTAATGTGTGATGATATTGATAATGATATAATTAGAAGAAGCAGACAATTTTACATGTATATATTTTGACGCTATTTTAAAGGGCATTGTGAGTGGAAGAAGTAATGGTGTTTCAAAAAAGTGAAAGGACATGTGGGTTAGTAAGTTATGAAAGTTGGTATGGGTGATGCTCCTCAAGGGGTCATGTAGGGATGAAAGAGATGGATGGGCACTCATAAGAAGGTGAAGGATTTAGCTAGTTAGATAGGATATGATGAGAGAGGAATGAAATGCCTGGATAGAAGAAAGAGGGGTTGAGATAGATGTGATAAATGGGATAGATATGATGTGATTTTGTCAATCCATGAGCTATAATTTGATCAAGATTTTTAATTAATGATACCCCTACAAAAGACATATGTAAGAGAGAAAAATACGATAAAGTTATGACCATGGATATGCCCAAAGTGAAGGGGGAATCCATAAAACTTGGATGATGAGACAAGTATATCCATGAACATATCTCAGGAAAATATGCACATTAGGTAAATTTATGGGATTGGATGATTTATAAATAATTCTACAAGCTTTGAACATATCCTAGAAAAGAATGCATGTTGGGGAGAACTGTGAGCTTAAATTGATAAAGAAGATGAAAATATTTAAACACATGTTGGGGAGAGTTAAAAATTAGTCCTAAAAATATTAGATCCAAATGTTGATCAGTTTATGCCTATGCCTCTCTTAATTTTAGCTTAGACATTTTCCTTGCACTTTTGGATTGTGCAAATTAGACTAACTCCTTGCTTGATTTAAAGATATTTTGTGCCTAGATTTTGAAAGTGGTCTTTTTCACGTGCCTCGTGTCTCTTTGGTAGCTTAGAACTAAGATCAAAATTATCTCTCCAAGTACATCCTTAAACATAATTAGTTTACATTATAGTATTGGTCATCACTTGGGCTTGAATGTTTTACTCCTCATCCTTATTTTTGCCTACTTGGAATTGATTTTACAAATTTGTTTTTTGCATATGTCTAAATTCCAATGTATTTTACCAATGGTCAATTTTGTGTTCAAATCCATATTCCAAGTTTGAGTCCAAATGTTCCAAATTATTTAGATTAATTTCTTTATCTTTTATACCTTATATAATCTAAGTCTAAATTTTGTATCTTGTTTTCAAAATAACTAGCAATTTACCTTTTATTTTAGACATAGTTATTTTGAGCCTAGTTTTGTGCCTTGTTCTCAAAGACCTAGTAACCTTTCCATTTTTAGACCTAGATCAGAGTTGTTTGAAACACTTTTTACTAAAATTGGCAATTGAATTTATCCATTCACTTGATAATTTATGTGATACATTTGACATTAGACCTTGAAAACATTTTAGATTGAGTACCTATTCCTAGACCAATGTCACTTTCAAACCTAGACCTTGACCTAGACTATTTTAATAGATCAAGACCTCCCTCTTTGGGCTAATTACCAAACCTACCCATGTTGATTATCATCTACCATGATCACCCTTATTTTTTCTAATTAACATACAATGTTTTCCATTTCAATGATAATAGTACCCCATACCTATACCATTCATCCTCCTTTAGTCTATGCGAGTAAACAAGTTCCATAGTGTCTAAGGGTTACCATTCTAGGACCTCATCCTTTGGCCTAAGCTAGTAACCAAGATCTGTAGTGCCCTTCCATTAACATTCCAAGCCCTCATCCTTTAGATTTCTCTATCAAACAAGCTTCGTAACTCCATTTCATTACCATTCTAATCTTTCCTCTTTTGGTATGTGCTAGCAAACAAGCTTCATAGTGCCCAAGGATTATCATTCTAGGCCCTCATCCTTTGGATTGTAATCAAAACCAAGATTCATAATGCCCTTTCATTATCATTCCAATCCATCCTCCTTTATTCTACGCTAGCAAGCAAGATTCACAGTGCCCAAATATTACCATTCCAAGCCCTCATCCTTTGTCCTGCATTAGCAACCAAGCTTTGTAATGCCCATTCATTACCATTCTAGGCCCTCATACTTTATCTTGTGTTAGTAACAAAGCTCCATAGTGCCCATTCATTACCATTCAAAGCCCTCATCCTTTAGCCTACGTTAGCAACCAAGCTCTGTAATGCCCATCTATTACCATTACATGCCCTCATACTTCAACCTACATTAATAACCAAGCTTCATAGTTCCCATTAATTACCATTCTAGGCCCTGACAAGTTTGGTAGCTCATTATACCAATAAGGTTGGATAATTATGATTAGATAGAGCACATATATCATTCTAGACTTGCATCATGTCTTTGTTAAGTGCATATTAGATGAGCCTATTTATAAAGAGATCATTATTGAACCACTTATTATTATTCATCTATTACCAACCTTACCCCACTTTAAAAAATCCAAGTTAGTCTTTGAACCATAACATATCAAGTCATTACCTCTCCATGAGCCTTCATTCAAAGATCAATAAGTGTCTAAATCTGATATTTTATAACCAATTATAAAACAATAACAAAAGAACCAAATAATCTGTGATGTTTTTGTTGAAAAACCTATTTGTGATGAGTTACCTGTGTTGAACCACCCTTTAACCATTACACTATTTTTAAGGAGCCTCACTTTGATGAGCCAGTCTCTATTGAGTTGCTTGGTTACCCTTTCCCTTTGGTTGAAGAGTCTCACTTTGACAAGCCAATATTTACTGAGTCACATATTAATGATTATAATCTCTTTTGAGAAAATCATAATCTTGACCATTGACCTATTTTTAAGGAGCCTCACTTTGACAATCTAATGTCTATGGAGTTGCCTATTGACCATTTTCCCATTCACCATTTTCTTTTTGTTTAGAAGCCTCACTCTGACAAGCCAGTATTTGTGGAGTCATTCTTAATTAAGCCTATTTATGAAGAGGCCATTGTTCAACAATAAGCCATAACTTTTCCAATACCAATAATTCAGCATATCATCTTTGCTACCACACTAGATGAAGAATCAACATTAAAGTTGAGTTATATTTTTGAATCGATATTAGATTTAGCATTAGAAGCAAACTCAATGTTAGTCTCAACATTGAATTCAGAGTCCCTTGAGTTAGACTTAGCTTCAAAGTTAGAGTACATTCATGGATATTAAAATATTGGTTACATATGCCTTGCAGATCAATTTGAATACATTTATGATCCTTCCATTGTTTTTGAGGATGATTACTTCAGCATTGACATAATTTCTCCTAGTATCTTCTACAAGTATTATGTTTCCTCTTCCCATTCCATTACCATTTCATATTCAATTAGTTTATCATGTTCAAATATTACCTATTATGGAAAAATATTAATTCAATCCAAGTCATCACAATGATTATTTCCATCTTCAGGAAAATCATTAGTTTGATCCACCTGCCCTGTTGGGGCACATGCCTATGCCACTGATTATAACCACCTTTGGTAAAATTAGTGTCTCAACCTCCATTAATAATTATAACTCCCTTTGGGAAAATCAATACTTTTAAATCAATGAGTGTAAGAATTATCTATATTAGATTAATCTCACCCATGGATTAGTTTCTTTACTCTTATTTATTCTTTTCAAGGGATTGTCCATTAATCATACATGTCGACCACTCCCTTGAGATGGAATCATCATAGGCTTCCCAAAATTTGTCTAGAGCATCATTTTCAATCATTATCTTCTTTTTAATCTTAATAGATTTTTCATTATGTGAAAAGATGTTACTTTGCCCATGTATTGTAATACCCTCTCAAGTAGGGGAAAAATGTAGACACTTCTTTTTGGCCACTTTCATGTCTAAAAAAACATCAAACTAATTTATTGTAAACAATGCAACTTAATCCTATAAATAAATATTCATCCCAAATTCATCTACACATTAGATGTAAATGCCTTGAATCATGTTGAGGCATCTCTGTTTGGGGTATTACCCTGTACACAATAATAATCTAGATCTCTAATTCATCCCCAATCAAATTATGACCTAGAAAATTGATGTTTTTGACCAAAAGTGAAGGATAACCTTACATAAATTTATAAAATATAATTAACCTAATCAAAATTACTTAATTGATTGAACCCAAATAAATGCATAGTTGAAAATTCCATGGCTAATTAGTGAATTTATATTTTTAGAAATTCATAAATCTAGATTTGATGACATCATCATGACATCACACAAATATATAAAATCCATAACTTTTGGAATTTTCTATTTTTAATTTCACTAATTAAAATAATTCCTCAACTCTCATGACGTGTGGCCAAGTGGATCATGGAAAATTAATAAATTTCTATTTTTGGAAATTCATAAATTCAACCAAAATATCTTCTAAGTTGTCAATTCACCTATAAAATATCAAGAATTTGGGTGGGAGACATAATAATTATTGACTCATGTATCTCACATGGCCCTCATGATTATATTTGACCCAACCTAGAGTTATCCTAACTCAACCTAGGGTTAAACTAACTTAACCAAGGTTAGTTCTAAACCTAAGCTCCCTAGGGTTAGAGTTAGTTTTGAGACCTATAAATACATGTTCCAAGACACCTCTAAACCAATATTTTCTAGTACAATGTTATTATACCAAAATACCTCCAAAAAGCTTCATTTTAGTGTTACCATGCCAACATGCCAAGCCAAGGTGAATGAAGGAGAGATTATGGAAGATCACCATTGATAAAGACTCTATTGTCCACAAGTTGAGTAAACCAACCATCTCAACAAGAAAATTTAGATATACAAGGAGGTTCAAAGGGAGTTTTTATTTTGTAATTTTAATTGTGTTTTCATTTTGTGATTTTTATATATGCTCACCCTAGTACATAGGAAAGAATTGTTAGTTTGCATTAAAGTTGTTTTTTTTTAATTTTATTCACTCAAAAGAAACTATCTTCTTCATAATCCTATGTTACAAAAAATATATTCCACCTATTTCATTAAATACAACATAATTATATCTAGGTATTACAACCCTACCACTAATACTCAAAGGTTAGCTGAACATAAAAAATAGGTGTCCAAGCTTTGTAACAAACCCTAAACATAATGTTTTAAGTGTCGGCCTTGGCCCCACTTAAAAAACATTCACCCAATATAGCTAACTAAATTATTACTATTACAACATCAAAAATAATTATGGATAGCTTGAACATAGAGATCCTAACATGCCTTCTTATTTGAAAATATTTTTCCTCAGAGCTTAATCAATGTAAAATGTTATTGAATTTGCTAGAGAAGTTACCAATTTTTTACTCATGGTTGTGTTGGCCATTTTGGCCCACATATCAAGCTTTGTCTGTAGTTAGAGGAAGAAGCCTAGAAGGGTCCTAATAAAGTAGAATATTCAATGGCTTATAAATGGGTCTAGTAATGCAAATTGAGGGATCCAACAAGGATATCATAGTGTTCATAAGCTCATAGGGACATGGACCAGATTGATAAAATTTTGGAAACTCATCAGGACCTTGAAAGATTGAATCAAAATGACTTGGGTAAGTCTAATGAACTATACCATCACCAAGACATCATGTAGAAAATAAATGAACTAGTTCACTTGTGCATTTAATAAATTCACCTTAAAAAGCCTTATGAGCCAAAATATTATAGTGCCATGAAGTAACCCAGATCAAGCAATAATGTGCTCTACAAATTTCAAGTCTGTATGAGTTTCTTAGCTTAAGTTATAAGTGTTCAAAGTTGGGCCCATAACATAAGACAATCTAGAGGTCATTAAAGCTTAATATAGACCTTTGGCACAAGGGTTTATATCATGCAGGGTTCAATCTATGATTGTGTTTTCCATTTTTAAAAGAATATCCCATGCATATGGTGAACTCTTGGTTCCCACAAAGATAAAGTGGGTGTATTTGGAACTAATATAATTAAGAAAGGGGGTTATATAGTTTATAGGTATCATCAACATAATGCCTATGGGAAAACTAATAGTCTGAGATTGGTTTTTCATCTATAGTGGACCTATGAACATGGGGATGAGTTTGAGCATGATCTAGTTTGAACAAGAGAGAATTTAAAAGGATGCCATTAAGGCATACATGTAGACCACAATGATTTCATCTTCAGGACCAAATGCATGACAAGGACCCTTCTCTCTACTTTTGCATGCCATGATAAACTAGTTAGGAGTAGTTAGCATAAGGACAAAGCTCTAATAGATTGATCTAATGCTTGTAACTACATTGGTGCTAGATCTTAGCTCTAAACAACTTGATCCTACCATTGTAACCATAAGGAACATTAGTGGAGGAAAAATGTAACTTCGTAACCACTTGAAGTAACCTGAATCAATCAGGGAGCTTGAATGAGCATAGATGTAGAGACATTTGTAACAAAGGTTCAAATAGAGTTGAGCTAATTGATCCCTCTTGTAGCACCAAAATATCTCTCTCTAGTATCCCTTTCTTCTATAAATATATCCTTTGAGCTATTGTTAAAAATCCCTTAGGCTGGTATAACTAGACTCTAATAGAAACTATATTTTACACTGCTTAGAGTAATGAATAGAGCATTTTATAGTTGTTTACTAATCTATGCTTAGTGTTTTGTATTTGCTTGATATGAAAAAGTGGTTTCCATCTTTCCTTTGTAGGTCCAAGTTCAACCTAATTGTTAATAAACTTTTCTTGCAAGTCATCTAACATGTCTTAATGTTGATGTCTCAGGTATAAAGTGGATAGTTGACTGTAAGTGCTTCCAATCAAGCCTTACCCTCATTTCCCTCTAGTGTAAGTCCATAAAATTGACCTCTAGGTGAAGCATTATTTTTTGGAAAGCATTATAGACACTACATTAATTCTATTCATAGTCTATTAGTGTGCTAATGAGTTTAATCTTGAGAGTGGATCTTTGAACATTTAGTGCATCACCACATGTTATAATAGGTTTTATTTTATGTAATCTCTTGACTCTTTTCACCCAAACTTGTTTAGGTATTATAAAGAGAGATCCAAACTATCATATCTAAGGAACTAGCCTCATTAAAAAACCCTAGAGGTTTGGTTTAGATATAGTTATCCCATAACCTTAGATCATTCCCATGTTAGTCTAGGTATGGGTCAAACTTGAAAAAATCTAACCTCTATTAGATGCTATCTAGAAATCTAATAATTTTGGCACATCTGATGGGACCACTTATTCACACAAAGTGAATCATTTTCAGGTTTGCATACTTTTTCATGCCACCAAGAGTTATTACAAGATCCTCTGCAAAAGAGAAAGAGATAAATTTCTTTGAGCTATCTTTCCAATCAACAAATAAGAATAAAACCTCTCAGTTAAATCCTACACCTACACCTATTGTTCCCCTTATTATTGCATTAAATCCTCTAGTTTAAGCCAATTTTATTCAACCAAACATTATTTTAAATCCCATACCTCAGATGGTCGTTCCCAAAAGATAAGCCTTTATGTCATTAAATGGTGGTAGTCCTCTGAATCTTATCCAATGGGATGATATTCTAGTCTCAACTCTGAAGGCTCTACCTTATTTTATAGGTGAAAATATAGTCACTGCTATAGAACATATCGTATATATTACTAACCTTTTTTTAGTACATCATGTAACTTAGGAAAATGTAGCAATGAGGTTGTTAGCAACTTCTTTCAAAGGGAAAACACTCCAGTGGTATAGAGGATTGGCTTATGGATCAATCAATAACTGGGATGAATTTGGAGAGGTCTTATGCAAGCACTTTGAATACAAAAGTGACCACCTTTTAGTTGTGGAGTAGCTTACAACAATCAATAGATTCAATCATGAATTCATGATGGATTTTAATTATAGGTTCTAGAATACTTGGGACATAATTGCTATCATGATTAATCCTACACCCAACTATGCTTTTCTATACTATTTAAAGTCCCTCATTTCAGATATAGCTATGATGATTGATACATGGGAGGGAACATTCTAGCTGAGGCTTTTTAAATAACAATCAAAGTTGAGAATTGCCTTATACAATCAGGCAAGTTATCCCCATAGCCACCAATACCCATCTTTCTAAAAATCCACCCTCCTACTCCAACTATTGCTCCACTTCCACATTCAACAAAGTTTTATCAAATAAAAGGTGATCAAGATGATAGATTGGGGAAGATAGAGAGTCTTCTCAAGACTCATAACAACAAGTTTGTTGCAATGAAAAAATAACAAGCTCCATCATATAAGCCATATCAGAATACTAATCGTAACTATTAGTATAATAGGACATCCTATCAGTCCAATAAGCAAGGGAAAACTACATAGTCAAGGTAATACAATCCTAATGCTCCAAGCAATTCTAGAGATGTTATGCCAACTCAGAACAACAATGCTTAAGAATGGAAATGAAATAATCAGTGGGATCAACCGAATGGCATGGTAATAGTGCCAACTGGTGAGAGAACACATTAATATTATATGTAATAGAGTTTTGTTCTTCCTCCACATGTAAACCATCCAAATAAGGAAGCCTCTATAACACATGGAGACATTCCTTCATTCACTCAAGCAAAAGTACCAAATCCACAAGGAGGAAAGAATGGTAAAACACCTATTGAAACTACATTTGTGAACTTTCAGGAAGGTGAGGATTCTTTTGAGCACATAGCTATAAATCAAAGTCAAAATATGCCTAACATTGATAATTTAGTTACAAGCCATACTAGATCTAAGAAAAGGGGAATTGGTAATGGTATAGGTCCTCATAAGGTAGCCCCTTTTCCTTCTCAGCCACTATAAAGGACCACCACTCATGAGTTGCCCTAAAATATATCAACTCAGTAGGTTCAAGATCCAAAGGGGTAGAATGTGAAAGGACCTTACATTCCTCAATTCACACAACATCTAGGATCCCCTCCTACTTCTAAGTTGTATTCAAGGATAATTACTTCTCCACTCAATATTATGGATCATATGAATAAAACTTTAGTATCAATTTCAATATGGGATACACTGCTAATCCTAGGATAAAAAGAGTATTTGCAAGAGGAGCTTTCAAAGATCAATATCTCTGATGGACCACCTAAAAAGGAAAGAGTAAGTATTTTTATAACTAACTCTAATCCATTTTTTGAGCCTCAAGCTCCTAAGGTGACTAAACCTCCTCCATTATAACTCTCAGTTGTCATAGGAGATTGTCTTTTCCATAATTGTATGATTAATAGTGGAGCTAGTACATATGTCATGACTACAAACTAGGGATCAAGTATGAACCTCATGGAAAAGGAGTGTTATACTTAGATGGTTATCCTACTAAGACTTTGGGCATCCTTAAAGATCTTAAGATTTTACTTATTGCTTGTCCCAATTTCACCATTTCACAGGATATAGTTGTTGTTGATTTACCTGCACACTTTTCACTTTGCCTATCTAGAGATTTTAATACTAAAATAGGAGGTTATCTTTCTTCAGATTGGTCATACATAGTTTTTAGAACTAGATATGAAACCAAAATCACTATAAGATATGAGCCTATTTCTAGATTTCACATTGAACCATATATGCCAAATATGTCTAATATGAATTGTAATATTTTAGAAGAAGATGAGGATATTATTGATCAACAACCTTCCAAGCCACTTGAAGGCATACTGTATCTACTCTTAAATGATTGGGCTACTAATAATTATGGGTATGACCCATACAAAGGTATTCAAGAAGCTGGTTTTGGTGTCTACTGCATGCATGAAGAAGGTGACTCATTACCTAGTCTCACCAACTCAAAACAAGATCAAGAGGGAGTATGGAATCTATACTTTGATGGATCTACGTCAAAAAATGGAAGTGGACCTTGTGTAATGTTGGTTTCACCTCAAAATCAAAGTTATTATTCTTAAGTTATATTTCAATTCAATTTTACATTAAATACTATAGAGTATGAAGCTCTCATTCATGGCCTTCAATGGGTTAGAAAGAGAGGTATTAATCTTTTGTAGGTGAAAGGTGATAGTGATTTGGTAGTGAAAAAAGTTAGGGGTTTAATTTTAGAAAATAACCCCATCTTAAAGGCCTACAAACATAGATTTTGGGACCTCATGGAGGATTTCCTAGCATTTGATATCTGCTCCATTCCTAGAGCATCCAATCAACATTTAGATAGGCTTACTGCCATAGGAGTACAATGTGATATAGCGGACCAAATCAAGGTTGTATGTAGGCCTTAAATCTCAAATAATGAATTAAGTTGACAAGTCTTTAATAGTGACAAACAAATAGCCTGTTTCCTATAAAATGAGGCAGGATTTTGCTCAAAGAATCAAAATAAATTACAATGCCAATATGAAAATCAGATTGTGCAATTTAGATCAAAAAGGATTCCTAAAGGTTTAGTAACTTTGGAAATCATTTTAAATGAAGATGATCAACTTAGAAAATAAAAAGTAAGCATCTCTTCCAAGGAAGAACATTATGAATAAGTTCACATAGTTGAAGGTAAGTAACTTAAGTGGGGTAAAGTGAACACTGATTTTGAGAGAGTAGCATTCATTTCATTAAATAGTGAGTTCATGCATGTATTTTCTTGGTAATACCATGACTTGAAGGGGTTTGAGCCCAAATTAACACAACATACTATTGAGCTTAAACAGGATGCAAAACTAGTAAGAAAGAAACAAAGGCCCATCAACCCCAAGGTTGAAATTCTCATGAGAAAGGAGCTTACCAAGCTGATTGAGTCAAGTATAATATTTCCTATTAAGTACTCAACATGGTAGTAAACCTTGTACTAGTGAGAAAGAAAAATGGAGAGATAAGACTATGTGTGGATTTCAGAGATTTGAACAAAGTGTTACTAAAAGGCCACCATCCTCTTCCTTCCATGGATCAAATCTTGTAGAGGGTATCAGGTTCATAAAGGTTCTCCTTACTAGATGGGTACTTAGGTTACAACCAAATTTTGATGAATTAGCAAGATCAATATAAAACAACTTTCACAACTAGATGGGGTACTTATGCCTATCAAAATATGACTTTTAGGCTCTCTAATGTTGGATCCACTTTTCAAAGGGGCAATGGATGTTGACTTTCAAGGTCTTTTGACTGAAATAGTCTTATTTTATCTTGATGACATTACTATATTTTCAAAGGATCCTAATGATCATCTAACATACTTGAGAGTTATTTTTGATAGATGTAGATAATTTAGTTTTATTGAATCCAAAGAAGTGTCTCTTTTTAGTACATGAGGAGAGACTGCTTGGGCATGTAGTGTCCAAAGATGTCCTTTATATTGATCAATAAAGAATAGAATAAATGTTTTCTCTATAATTACCAAAACATAAGAAAGGATTGTAAAGATTCTTAGGTAAGATCAATTTCATAAGAATATTTATTCCTGGATTTGTAGAACTAGTAAGGCCACTCACTCAAATGCTGAAGAAAAATTAAGAATTCATTTGGAGTAAGAAAGGTCAGAGAATATTTGATTTCATAAAATAAGCAATTATCCATGCTCCTACTTCACTTAATCTAGATTTTAGTAAGGACTTTTTTATGTATATTTTTTCTATATTTAGTATGATTTCAGCCATGCTTATGCAACAAAATAGTGAAGGTTTAGAGCAACCTATTATTTTTTCAAGTCAAGCTTTGGAAGACTATGAGGAGAGGTATTATTTTGTTGAAAATCATGTTCTTACTATTATAAGAGGTTTGAAAAAATTCAGACATTTGGTTTCAAATAACAAGATTATACTAATGGTAGCTCATCCTAGTGTGAAGGATTTCATCCTCAACAGATACTTAAGTGAAAAAAGAGTTGGATGGGTCACTAAGTACATAAAATATGATATTGAAATGAAGGTCACAAATCTGGTCTGAGGTAAAGGATTGTGTGAACATCTTGAAGAAGATGTGAAAGAATAAAAAGAGATGATTTTGACACTTTAAGACACCCAACAAGAAGCTGAAACTACTTCTCCATCTAGCTGGATACAAGACATTTCTAGATTCCTTCAAATAGGAAAATGTCCAAGGGTATTAGATGCATCAAGGAAAATACATTTCAAAACTACAATTAGTACCATGCATTCTAATTGATAGAGTGTTGTGTTTTAGTGAATTTTAGGTTATTATTTTGGAAAAGAAAAAGAAGAAACTAAGTATAGGTATGGTCAAAAAACCTATTTGTTATGCATACATTAAATCAAATAATTGTGAAGAGCTCCTCTATAGCTTGGGAGGATAACCTATTCATAAGAAAACACTATAGCAATTTTTTTTGTTAGATAGATAGTTGAGTGGATTGCTTGGCGGTGGCTAGATCATGAAAGCAAGAACTTTCTCAGGGGCTATCAATCTACACATTTTAAACAATTAAGTTTATAAACATAATAAAAATTACTTGTATCAATAATAAAAAGGTAATAAAATTGAACACAATAGATACTTTCTAAATAAATGGACTAAAAATAATTAAAATAATGATAAGCTAATTAATACTAGTGCTAGATGATTAAGGTCTGCTTCAAAAAATCTATGAGTCTATGAACAAGTAGGGACACAAAAAATTAGATTTGGTTGGGGGTAAGTAGGTGGAAACAACTTGCTATAATTTACTATCATAGTCACCATTGATGGTTGGCCTGATCATTGGTGGTTAAAGCGACCATCGATGGTCAGGGTGACTATCGATGATTGGGAAAACTATCAGTAGTTGAGATGGTTACTATGTGTAAATCTAGGTTGATAAATGGCTAGTTGATAGGATCACAAAGTGAGATTCTAGGAGATCGGTTGGTGCTAGGCTGAGTGTAAAAGGCAAATAAAGTAAATGAATATCAAAAAATAGATACTTATCTTATGAAAAGCTAATCGAGTGATTGATTGAGGTGGTTATCTCATTGCTAGAGTCTAACATGATTTTGATAGAGTAACAATACCTATCACTTCGATAGAGCTATAGTAGCAAGTTGTCTCTCTGATGTGGTAGCTAGTTCACTAGATAATTAATGATGGTTGACCTACAAAAGATAATTCTAGATGCACAAGATCTTGATATAAATTGTAGATGGATATCAAATTCTTGCTCCTCTCTTCTTATAAGTAAGGCAAGAGATTTACAATAAGATATGAACTGGGATTCCTAATTTTAAATCATCCATGTAATAGCTCACAACTAGATTTAGATGTGTTATTTTTAGAAAATCAAGGTGGATGGCTTGCATGTTAGAGGTTAAGGAGGCGGACCCTAATTTTTGGTGGTCAAGGTGATTTTTAGTAGTCAAGGGTGAAGGGTCAAATTGGGTTAAGCCAGTTTAATCAAACTGACTTGGGTTAAGTTTGGTTAGGGGTGGTAAGGTTTAATTGGTCTTGAGAGGCTCCCAAGGTGGTCAAAGATAATTAAAACATTTAGAACCATGGTGTGTGGATTTATAGTTTCTACATTTTCCCACTTTTTTAATGCAACTTTGAATTAACAAGCTACAAAACAAAAATGGATTAGTAGTCAAAGGTCTGGTTGTATCAAGTATGGGAGGAGGTTTTCCTCCTCAAATCAAGAGTTGATGAGGTAAAAAAAATTAGTTGTGGGTTTGAAAAGGTGGTTGATGGTGGAAATGAAGGTATACATCATGAAGGTAGATGATAGGTTGTGCATTAAAGTGCAATCAGGTGCATAAAGTGTGATAAAAGGTGCAATAACTGAGATCGTGCATAGACTAGGTTACCATAGTTGATAATAATAAATGTTAGTAGTAGGAGGATAATGGACAAGTAGAATGCATGATTTTATATAGGTGTGTGGCTAGGTACACTCATAATTCTCTAAAGTGATGTCTATGTTTTGATGGGTATCTAAGGCATGAAGTGCTCTTGGTGAAAACACAAATTGGTCAAGTGTCATAGGTATTTGAGGTAGGATTTACTCTTGAAAAGACATAAGTAGGTCAAGTAAGTGTGATGTGGCATAAGTTCAAAAAGGGTAAATATGGTAATGTACTTTTTGTGATCAAAGAAACAAGTAAAAAGTATCATAAAATGCACGCTAGATGGGCCAAAATGGACCAACAGTGAGATGATGAGGTGGTCAAGTGGGGTGGAGAAGGTAGTCTCCAAGGGTGGATAAAAATGGGTAGTTTTGGCTAAATAAGGGTCTACTTAGGTGAAAGAAACAAGGTGAGCATCCTGACCATTGATGGTTAGGGTACTCAAGGGTGACCATTGATGGTCACCTTGACCATCAATAGTTAAGGTGAAAACCCTAAAATCTTAGTGGTCAAAAGTGAAAATAAAATCACTTTGACCTCATTTTGAATTTTGCTTTTATTGTCTTTAAGATTTGGTGATTTTGACACTTTGTGGTGAAATTGATTATTGAGGGCATTTTTTTGAGGTGGAGGTTGACTGCTAGTTGAGGTGGAAGGTGGACCTAGAGGACCAATCAGGATGTAGGGAGTATGTGGGCATGAAAAAGGATGAATTTGTCTATGGCTAAATCTACATAGGTGATTGCAAAATGAGGTAAGGGGTGTAGATACCTAAAACTGGCCATTGATAACCTTCAAATGGGCTTTTGACCAATTTCTACTAAAGTGCATAATTTGGCTTAAAAACACAAAAATACATGAAAATAGTTGAAATTTTTATATTCAAGTGCTGATTTTTGCTAGGGTATCATTAAATGGGTCAATACAATTTATGAATTAGCTAAATTTGATTAGATTATTTTGAGTTAAAATGACATTTTCACACTTGGGTGCTCTAGATTACTCTTTTCTATCAAATTTCTTGCATGAGACACATGCCTTTGTTATTTTGTTTTGGAAATATCCTAAATGGTAATATGGTTCCAATGCATCTAACATCGACTTCCAATTCCAATCTAGTCAAATTTTGAGTCAATAATATTAAAATTTGACTAATTTGATTAATTTATGCACAAATTGCCAAGGTTTTGCATCAAAGTTGACTAATCATGTTTAAGGCTAATTAAATTAAATCAAGAGATTAAGTTAATTTTCCATGGAACTTTTTGAATATTTATTTTTAAAAATTGATATTGAATATCTACATCATCAAATCACAACATTTCTTGGAAAGACATCCCTAGGCCATAAATGCATAAAATATCTCATCAAGCCACCCCATGCCTCATTAAGACCCTCCCATGCCTCATCAATGCCTCCCATGCCTCTTAAATGCCCCTTCTTTCCAAATATTTATGAGGGATATTTATTAATTTAATTACATAAATTGAATTAATTCATGGCCACACATCTCAATCTTGAGATGGATGGTCATGGTTGATCCTAAACCATTTCAAAAATCTATAAATAGGAGGCCTTGCCTATTAATTTTTAAGATTGGATAATGCAATGTTATAATTCACAAATAATTCCAAAAATCATTACAATTAGTGTTATAATGCCAAATTGTTGAGCCAAGCCAAAGCCAAACATGGTGCTAAGGAGAGATGAAAGTAGCCACACTTCATTGATGAAGACTTCATGAGCATAAACTGAGCAAACCATTACAACAAGTATTTTGGAGCATTAAATGAAGGTGAAGGAAGGTCTTTCTTTCATGTTTTAGTTATGTTTTTCATTTTTGTTTTATTAACTAAGTTCCTCCTTTGAGACATGCTTAGGGTGTTAACTATTAGTGTGTTATTTTGAGTTTGATTTCATATACTAACACAATACTCATCTCCCCTTATTGAAATCCTATGTTCATAGGGGGTACCCTTAATTTGGTAGAATAGATTGAATTTTCAAGGGCATTGGGGTTAAGGGCAGGTGAGTAACTATTTGGGTTAAGCCCTAGGTAGGGTTTTTATGGGTTTCAGGTAAATTGGTAGGTAAAATTAGAAATTGATAAGGTGGGTAGATACGTTGGGGTGGTTAGGGATGAGGTTAACAAGGTATGCTTGTTTTTTTACATTTTGGGTAAATTCTAGGGTAGATAGGGTTTGGGTGTTTCAACTTTGAAACACCTATAGTGATCATCGATGGTCAAGTCTGACCATCAATGGTCAACATCCTTGAGAACATGGATGTTTGACCATTGATGGTCACCATGACCATCAGTAGTCAACTAGGGTAGAATATAGGTTTGGAGGGAATGCAAAAAAATAATAAGGCAAAGTGAGTGTTTATATGTTAGTTATAGGATGGTGTTATAGGTTTAGAGGGAAAACTTAATGGGTATTGGGTAGATGGGTAGGATGGATAAGGAAATAGGTCAGTTACTTAAGGGGTAAGGTAGAGAATAATGGTGTAGGTGATTAAGCCATGTTTTTAAATTGGTGCAGGTCAAGGAGCAAATGTAGATGCATGATCGAGTACCACATATCTTCACATAGATCCATCAGGGGATGACCCCAACTGATTGGGCCCATATGGAGGAGGTTGAGTTGGGGGTGATGAGGTATTATCAACATATGCCTTGGGATGCATCCATGATCATAGTGCTCATCAAGAGATGGGATCCCACTATAAATACCTTCATATTACTGATTGGATAGATGATTATCTTACTAGAGGACATTCATAAGATCACCTGAATTTTCCTTTGAGGTGACCCGATCTACTATATAGATCATAAGGAGTGGGAGGAGCTCATAAAGCATCTATACAAAGATGACAGTGATTAGGTCAGATGTCATTATGGGGGGTTTAGGTATAATGCTTTATATTAGAGGGCTCTAGGTGAGAGGAGACTCATGACCATGCTTATGATCACCATTTCATGCTTTGCACTTCTCAACTCAAGTAGTATGAGGTTCCCATACTTATTACTAGGGGTTTTAGTCGAGCTATTACTGGGGCAAACTATATTCAATTGGGTACCTATTCTACTTGTATAGATATACAAGGAGTTATGGGGGTTTAGGGCCCATAGGAGGTATGGTATCATTTTCAACTTAGTTCTACAGTGCTAGGCCTATGAGCATATCTAAGTGCTAAGGTCAATGGGATTATAGTGGGTAGGTTTCACATAGATTGAGTTCCCTATTGGCTTTATGTGGTGGATGGATGATTTTGTTATGTTAGGTGTAGGAGGTGGTGCACATGATGTGGAGTGGTTCAAGGGTTCACTGGGTGTACTAGTGATACGAGACATCACTTGGAGGCCTTATGTATATTTTTTAATATGTCCTTGCTATAAGAGGTAGACACTCTCCCTTTAAATCTATAGATGGATACTTGGTAGGTAGGATGGGGAGGTGGATCTCATCCCATTTTAGAGGGTGAGGAGGCAATTTAGCCTTGTACATGGTATTCTAGGTATATTCCCTAGATATAGTTGAGAGGATTTAGAGATCTTATTTTTAAAGCCACATCCTATGCCTACTTTTCTATATTATGAGGAGTTGTCAACCAGGTTGCAAGTAGATGACGCCAAATTTGTAGATGGGTATATGGCATATTACCAAACATTATATGTAGCTAGAGATGTTGGTGGGGATGATGGAGGTGTGAGGCCAATGGGTATGGATTTAGTTGGCCCTAATGGATAGGTAGGAGTGACTTTAGCCACTACACAGGTACATGTTATAGTGTAATAGGGGTGGGTGGCCACCTTACAAGGTTAAGTTGCTACTTTATAGGGTCAGGTCGCTACTCTCATACGTGACAAGGACAAGGCATGATCTTCACTCACCTTGGTTACTTAGGAGAGGGAATCTTTGAGTTAGAGAGGGGAAGGATAAACTATAACACAAATAGGGCCACCAACCATGATCCCCATGGCATGATACCTGGCTATAGTGGAGGAGCTATGGTAATATGAGGCCATAGTTTTAACATAGTGTCCATAAGAGCCTTGATGGGGTGAGTACAAAGTTATCTTGGTAGGTGGTGCCAGTGTAGTGACACTAAGATAGTGGGTAGAATTTTTAGCTGGATAGATAGGTACATTTGGGGGATTTATAGGTACATAAGGTGGGCAAGCACCAGGATCTAACGGTGCTCCAAGAGGAAGTGGGACCCTTGGGGCATGAAATAGTTCATAGAATTTATATATTATTATATATCATTTTGATTCTAACCTACAAGCCGATGTTGTGAGATGTACATTTTGATAGAGAGACATGTATATATATTGTTTGTATACCTTATGTTATTTGACCAATGAGATATATATGATCTTTGTTTATGCTCATGTTCATGGTTTATGGCTTATGTTGATGCTTGATGCTTATGATGTGATGCTTATATTTTTTATGGATTATGGATGCTAGACACTGATGTAGGCTTAGATAGGAATGAGATGGTTTTCATATATGGGTATGCTTCCTATTTACTTATGACATGTTAAATATTAATGAGTATATGCTTCATCATTTAGATTTTAGACATGTGGTGGAAAATGGTTGATTGTTTTAATGCTTATGGATGTTATGTTTTTGATTATGCTTGTCATGGTTGTGATTATGATTATGATGTTGCTTATGACACACATTGATATCCCTATTATGATTATGGTTGTTGTTATCTTGATTAAGGTAAAACACATGAGGTAAGGTAACTAACAATATTAGATGGGATAACAAAGAATATAATCAAGAGATAAATGCCTTAATGAAAATATCAACTAGACATGATAGGATAAAAAGAGGGCACAATGCTTCTTCTTTGACAAGGACTTAAACAATAGAACCAAAGTTGGATTGGCTTAATGAATATAAGCCCTTTGAATGCTTCATATTAGCACTCATTAGTTGGTTAAAAGGTGTCTTGGCCACATAATGTTAAGTAAGCTCAAAATCCCTTGCTTATAGTGAGTAAAGGGGAGATGGGTGAAAATAGAACCTTATTGTGAGACTAACATGCCTCTTTTGTAGGTGTCCAAAGAGTCAGTATAAATAATTATATGCCAAATTATGTAGACTATCAATTCAAGAAGTCTACATATGAAATTTGATTGAGGTTTTCAAGATTAGTTTATTTTTGTTATGGTTGTGATAATGGGTATTATACTTTGTTATTGTATATGGGAAGTTGATCGATGTGGGAAGCTTCCAAAAAATTGCTATGATTTTGACAAATGCTTTACTCAGTCATCTTTCAAGGGAGTGGTCTAAGTTTATATGCTTTGTTCAAGGATTTGTGATAGTTGTCCTTCAAGGGAGCAGCCTACCTTATATTTTTGAAATTTTAGATATTCTTATGTAGTTGTCCTTCAAGAGAGTAGTCTATGAATGCTAAGAATGATGTATGATTTCTATTGGTTTGGATTTTGCTTTTTACTTGTTTGATTATTCTAGACATAGACATGCTTATATAAGCTTAAGGGTTCACCTTTATGAGGGAAAAACTATAGCCACATGAAGGTTGATTAGATGTGAAGAGGTTTATATGACAATGATCATGGGAATCTATCCCTGGAGGGGTAGAAAGTACCATAAGAATCATGCCATGGGTAGAGCCATGGTACCCATTATTCAAGATAAGTCCATGATTGTGATGGATAATCACATGATTCAGTTTTAATCGATTACCCCTAAAATGGAGAGATGAATGTGGTTGAAATCAAGGATGAGATTAAGTTAAACAAAAGGTGAACTTGATCCTTCTTAACAAAATAATAGACATAGATGTGAAGCATTGAGGGGCTCAAGTTCTGGGTGGCCTTCAAGAGAAGACAATTGGTAAGCTCCTGATTCATACTTGTGGGTTATGATATAAGATCCAAGCTAATTGAAAGCAAACTTGACCCACTTGCTTTTCTCCATATTAGTTACATGTTGATTTTCCTTTAGGATGAGGTCTCTAATGTTGAATTCTCACACTTTAAGGTGTTTATTATAAGCATGATTGATGTGCTCTTGATAAACATGGAGATGGGTAAGGGCTACTAAATGATACTCATCAAGTATCTCAAGTTAAGCTAAATGGTGTTGATGATAATCATCCTAAAAAATAAGCTCTTGAAAATATATGCAAAGAGATGGGATTTGGACTTCAAGAGGCAAGATATCCTCTACTCCAAACACAAGAGAAAAAGGTGTAACACCCATATGGGTTCTAATGATAGTATGATATGCCCATAAGGTGAAGGGGATGTGAAAATACCAATCTTGACTAGATGCATAAACCATTTTAGTAAACATGTTATTAAGAGTTTTGTTAAAGACTTTGGCCTATCCATTAGTTTGAAGTAAATAGGGCAATGAAAAGCAACTTACTGCTAAAAGCATCATAGAAGCCCTGGACTTGCTTGTTTTTAAAGGATTTACCATTATCGATGATAATTTTTTGAGGAACATCAAAGTGACAAATGATATGATGGTTGATAAAGTTGATAATATTTTCCACTTTGGTCAAGATAAGAGGGATAGCCTCTACCCACTTGGTAATGGTCGTAGTGATAATAGAATGGTGTAGTTGTGAGGAATGGGGATTCATATCACCAATGAGGTTTAGACCCCACTATGAAAAGGGCCAAAAATCATTAGAAACATGAAGACTATGACTAGGTGCATGATACAAATTTGTGTGTTACTGGCACTTAACACACTTTTTCACATAATCATAATAGTCTTGGTAAGGGTAGGCTAGTAATAACCGAGGTGAAAGATGCATTTAGCTATAATGAGGCCATTGAAGTATCCTCCACATATTCCATCATGTATTTCTTTGATATCACAAGAGGCTTCTTGACTATGCAAGAAATAAAAGAGAAGACAATAAAAGCCACATTTATAAAGGATACCCCCTAGTATGGTATAATGTGAGGTACTCTAGGTAAATGCTCTTTGAGCATTCCTATAAAGACTAGAAGGAACTATGGTAAGGTTGAGATAGTTGAAGGTTTGATGATACCAAATGTCAGTTTGGGTCTCCTCCTTATTAAAAATGGTGGGATAATCTAGTTTGATATAGGAAGGTTGGGTGAGTCTATTAATAATGATAGATAGCTTAGATTATGAAGGTGTATATGGTATCTGAGAGGCAAGGGAAGCCATAATGTTGTCAAACTTATTAGTAGATCGTGGGGTTGATTGGATGCGGTAGTGTTCAAATGACACTAAGAGTTCATTAACTAGTTGTTTGTACTATTTCAAAATGTCATTCTTACACTAGTAAGAGCCATTGATTTGATTGACCACAAGCTAGGAATCACTGAAGATATTTATTATTTTGACTCTTAGGGCTAAGGCAGTCTAAAGGCCTATCACTAGGGCTTCATATTTGGCCATGTTGTTGGTACATTCAAAATCAAGCTTGAAAGATAAAGGAAGAGGTTCATCATCAAAGGGAATAAGGATGATACCCACTCCCCCACCATGCTAAAACTTTAACCCATTAAATAACATGGTGATTTGATAGATAAAATATGCTTGAGAGAAGGTCATGATGGACTCATCAGGGAACTCAAGAAGAGGAGGTTGGTTGTCTTTTAAATGTGATTCTACTAATTGGTTAGTGATGACTTATCCCTTAATTGGCTTTTACTAGAGGAACTCAAGGTAAAACTATACTAAGAGCATGAACCAATTATCCATATGCTAGTTTTGGTATGGCTTGGAGTGCATGTAGTTGAGTGGGTCAGTATTCGTAATGACATAGGTTTTATGGTTAAGAAGGTAGTGGAGAATCTTGGTGGCCATGAAGACTAAATCCAAGAAAAGTTTCTTAGTATGGATATACCAAGTTTCATACTCTACAAGCATGTGGCTAATGTAGTAGATGGCTTACTCTTTGTGTTGATCATCTCGGTGAGCTAGCATTGCCCCTAGGGAATGGTCAGTGGCAAAGATATATAGGTAAAAAGGTTGATCATCCTTGGGATGGGTAAGGATAGGTGGAGACAAAAGGTACTTTTTGAGTGAATCAAAGGCCTTTTGATAGTCATTATTCCAATTAAAAGAGATATCCTTCTTTAGAAGGTGGTGGAAAGGTTGGCATTGGTCTAAAAGTTGGGAGTTAAATCAATGAATGGATTGAAGCTTCCCTTGTAAGCTATGGAGTTGCTTGAGGTTGACTGGAGGAAGCATGTTGAGGATGGATTTGATCTTGGTAGGATCAAATTTGATTCCATGAAGGGAAATAATAAAACCAATAAGTTTTCCCAACAAGATCCTAAAATTGCACTTCTTGGGGTTAAGGCAGACATGGTAATGGATGAGGCGTTCAAAGATGATCTTAAGAACAACCAAGTGATCCTTTCAGATTTTGGATTTGCTAAGAAAGTCATCTACATATTCATTGATAATCTTATGGATAAGGTCATGGAAGATATAAGTCATGGCATATTGGTAGGTTGTACCAACATTTTTTAACCCAAAAGGGATGACCCTATAGCAGAAGGTTCCCCATGTGGTGGTAAAGGTAGTCTTGTGCTGATCTTCAGGGGCAATTAAGATCTAATTGTATATCAAAAATCCATCCATGAGAGATAACATCTCATGGTCAGATATAAGATCAAATAGCTGGTTGATGCTTGGTAGGAGAAAGTTATCTTTGGGACAAGCAAGGTTGAGGTCATGAAATTCTACACAAATTTGTAGTCCCCCTATGGCTTTGGTGATAAGTATGACATTCAAGACCCATTGGGGGTAGTTAATGGGTTGAATAAAGTTGACAAATATGAGGCATTGAAGTTATTCTTTGATGAGAAAGGTTATGCGAGGATGTATGTGTCAAAGCTTTTGCTTGACAGGTTTAGCATCACAATGGGTGACCATGTTATGGGTGGAAATGGTGGAGTCAATTCTAGGCATATCAATGTAAGACCAAGTGAAGGTTATGCTATGGTCTTGGAGGAAAGAAGGGAAGTCTTGAAGTTCCTCGAAAGTTAGTGATTGGCCAAATTTGACAATACAAGGGTTATCTAAAGTTCCCAAGTTGATATCCATGGTGGATTCATTCAACATGGTCGAGGTCTCAGGAGGAAGGGATTTGTGGATGGAATCTGAGCACCAAGGTAGGTGAGAATGAAATAATTATCTTTACACTAAATAGTGTTAATGGTAGGAGAGTCTTCTCCTATCATCTTAGTATGGGTCAAAGGGATGGTTATAGTTGCCCCTTCCTTTTGATAAGTCAGGGGTCTGAGGCTAATCATGTTGATGAAAAAAAAGTAAGCTAGGATGATGTCATTATCCTCACACATAGATGGAAAAGAGGTGGGTGTGAGAGGGGTGTCTTCTTCAATAATTGTAATGGTAGGTGGTTTGGATTTCTTCTTTTTAGGTAGGATGAAACCAAGGCCATGTTTCTCATGAGGATTTCTAGTTTAAATGGTGATCAATTCATTTGGGCCATGTTCATAGTGTCCAAGGCCAAAGTCTTTCCAAGCACACCGATAGAGGTATGTCTTGGCGAAGCTTAGTTTATCTAGGTAAAAGAAACCAAAAGTAAATGGTCAGGGTAGAAAAGAGGTGGTAGAAGTACCAAAGGGCCTATTTAGTCCCCCATAGATGAAATGGGTTTGGCAATAGGGAGGTTCAAAGGGAACAACATTTTTGATGTTGGGGTCATAACCGAATTGGTGGTTAAATTTCCCATACTCTTGAGGAGTAGGGAAAGCATTAAGGGATAAAAGGCAATATTCCCTAGTGAAATATGATGGAACATTGATTCCAAAGGGTCCATGGTGGGGATTTTGTCTGAAGGGATAGAGCAACTAGTGGATGCCTCATCAATAGAAGGGGATACAACATCCACTTTCATGGTTGAAGGTTATTTTTTGGTTGTTGAGTGTGTGCTAGATGGGGGTATGAGGAAATCAGTGGGGTGATAGGTCATGTTGCATGTCAAGAAAGGACATATGTTAGCTTGGATGGTGATGACTTGGCCTTCATGATCAAACTTGATGCAATGGTGAAGGGTGGAGGGGATGTAACCCATAGAATGGATCTAGGGTTATCCCAAAAAACATTGCATTAGAATTCACCTTCCACTACATAGAAGAGTTCAGGGAGTATGCAGGGTCCTAAATAGATATGAATGATGATAGTTCCCAAGGTAGTGGCCATGGTATCATTGAATTATTGAAGGATGATCAAGGTTTTAAACATGACATTATCTAGTAGGTTGAGTTGGTTGTAGGAATGGGAGGAAATGAAGTTAATAATATCTCCCCCATCAATCATGATCTATTTCATGTGGGTTTAGTTGATGTATGCGGTAATAAAGAGAGGGGGATTTGGGTCCTCAGGATGTATGAAAGGTATTTTTGAATCCTTGAAAGTAAAAAGGTTGGAAATTTGAAGTACATTGACAATAGATGCTAAAGGTTAGGGATCTTTGGGTTAGACCTCTATGGATTGTAAATCCTCTATGTGTGTTTGGTGGTGATGGGGAGAGGTAGAAATCAACTCGTATAAGCTCATCTTCACTGGGTTTTGGTGAATTTGTTTGAGGATAACTCTTCTCATGGATTCTGAGGGGTTAGATTAGGAGGCACCTAAAATAAACACCTTGGGTTTGGTTGAAGGTGGAGATGGTTGGGTGTGGGTTGATTGGGAGGTGGAAGAGGGATACATCTAATTAATAGACACCTTAGCCTTCCCCTTATCCTTCTACTAGGATCTCATGAACACATTGATAGTATGGATAGGAGAGGTTAGGGTAGGGTATTGGTTCGACCCATCCTCACTGTGAGGTGAGAGTGGAGGAGTAGGTAGGAGTTGGGTAGGTGTGGTTGTTGGTGGGATCAACATAAGGATCATGGGAGGTTTTTATTTTAATAGATCATCCTCATTGTAAATCTGATGGATAATGGTTTGAAGAGCTTTATAGTTCTCTGTGTCATGCCTGGGTGTCCTATGATAAGAACACACTTGGTGGTCATTATACCAGATGAGTTTTTAAGTAAGATGGTCAAAGGGTCTGATGAGAAGTAAGGATAAACAATTTTTTTTCAATAACCTATGGAAAATGGTCAAGTAGGATTCTGATAAAGGTGTTAAAGGTGTAGCAGTATTGGCTTTGGTTGTTGAGGTGGAAGGTCATTTGGAAGCAGGTTTGGTGATAAGTGTCTTAGGTAAGTGTTGACCAAATATGAATTATATTTATTTTTATCAACCCATAATAATTTTAACTTTTAAATAAGGTTTCATGTATCCTGTGGGGCCTCTTATTGTCCTATATATCTTTCTTATCCTTCCCCTAGTCTTTGTCTAAGCTCATCTCTCTTGAAATGGCCTAGTCAACCAAAGTCAAAGTTGATCAACCTTGGTCAAAATTCTTAAAAGGATAATATTGTGTTTTATATGTCCTAATAGGGTCATTTAAATGTTTTAAAGTGTTTTCAAGTCATTAATTTATCATGTACTATGTCTCATATGTAAAAGGAGTCCTTTTGGTCACATTTTAGCCCATTTAATGACTTGTATGAAATTTCAAGGGAGAAAGTTGGTCAAAAAGGTAAATTTAAATGTTTAAGAGGTCAAGATATTTTCAGGAGTGGTTAGATGTCAGCCAATAAGTAGTTATGTGCATAAAGAGGGAGTTGTCCTTGATTTTAGGCCCCTTTAGGCACTTATACAGACTTCTTGAGTTTTATTGCAACTAAAATCATGGATGGAGTGTATATTCACCTCCCAAAACCCATTTACATGCTTGGAGTGTAGATAGTTCATCAAAAATTCCATATGTAACTTTTTTCCTTCCTTCTTGTCTTGACAAGTAAAAAAATGTCAAATTCAAACACTTGGTGTGGACCGTATAGGTGGAGTTGGGAATAATGGTCTTGGGGGTGGGTATTACTCTTAGTGCACTTAAATTTCATATCAATATTTCTTATATTGGTTCCTCCTCTTTTATGAAAAATTTCTAACACTCTAGGCAACTTTTTATGTATATGTAACCATGAGGGGGTCATTGTTTACACTTCAGTTGTTCTTACTTTGGTTTGATGATTTTATTTTTTCCATGTTTTCTTCCATGCCTTCAAAAATATTTACATTATTCTCTTGGTTTTTGAAAACTCAAGTGCCTAATGAAGCCTCTTATAGGCTTGTGTATGCTTGCAAACTAGTCCATGATGCACTTACAGTTGCCTTAGATGCTTTCAAAAGTGGAATTCAAGTTGAAAAGGGATTATTGAAATTGTTTCATATTCTTATATTTTGAGAATGTTTTTGAGGTTATTTAGATAGGTTCTAACTCATTTGGAACCTTGAAACCATGTCATAACTCAATCCCATCTTCCTGAAGGAATGAGCAGGAGATACACAGGATCCACAGGATCAATCCAGGAGAGAGAACCCACAACAAATAACCTGCAAATATTTCCAGAGAATAAATAAATTTGTCACACCTAAAAAATAGGTGGTAATCCACAAATTTCTTTGTATATTCTCAATAATTTCTCGTTAATTTCTCATATAATGCAAAGTATTTATAATACAAATAGTTTGTTTCATGTTAACAAACTATTTGTAATGATTACAAAATAGAGAAAACAAACTATTTGTTTTCTCATACTACGAACAAATATATTGTTGAGAAATTCTCAACAATAAAATAAATTAACCGAGGTAAATAAATTTTACCCTCGGTAATAAATAACTTACCCTATTAACCCTAGGTAAGCTTAAATATGCATTATTCCAACACCCTCCCTTAAGAGAAACATAGGGAGAATGACAAACAAGGATGGGTCCCGGCTACTAGGCCTGATAAGGTACCCATGTACAAACCAATCAAAATATATGAAAAAATAAAGGAAGGAAGGACTTCATGGGAAATCCCCCCAAGGACAACTTCCTTCACCCCAAGCATCGCTCATAACTGAAGATAACGAGGAGAAGCCAAAGCTTTAGTGAAGATGTCTGCAATCTGCTTAGCTGTAGGCACAAACTCCAAAGAAAGAACTCCATCCTGAATAAGATGTCGAATGAAGTGCATGTGAATCTCAATGTGTTTTGTCTGCTGATGCTCAATAAGATTGCGTGAAATAGCAATCAAACTTTGGTTATCACACCAAAGAGTAGTAGGACCCTGCTGTGTGAAGCCAAACTCTCCAAGCAACTGTCGAAGCCAAAGTATCTCCTGACTAGCTTTGATAGCACCTCGATACTCAGCGTCAGTAGAGGACAATGCAATAGCAGTCTGCTTTTTGCATGCCCAAGCAACTGGACCTGAACCAAGTGTGAAATCAAATCCACAAGTGGACTTTCAAGTGTCAACATCACCAGCCCAATTAGAGTCAGTGTATCCAACAAGCTGTGTAGAACTCTGTGGTGTGTAATGTATACCAAACTGAGTGGTGCCCCAAATGTAACACAAAATACGCTTAGCTGCTTGCCAATGACTCTCATGAGGCTCATGTGAGAACCGAGAGACAAGGTTCACAGCAAATGTGATGTTGGGACGAGTATGAGTCAGGTATAAAAGACTACCTACAAGTTGCCGATACAAAGTGGAATCAACAAGAGGAGTCATACAAGTGGCAGACAACACAATACCTGACTGATATGGAGTGGGGGCAGGCTTACAATCAACCATGCCAAATCGATGAAGAAGATCTATCGCATACTTCTGCTGTCCAATAGAAATGCCCTCAGAAGACTGAAAAACTTGAAGACCAAGAAAATAATGTAGAAGTCCCAGATCTGTCATATCAAACCTATCTGCCAACTTGTCCTTGATGTCATGTATCAAGGAATCTAAACTACCAATGAGGATGAGATCATCAACATACAAAACCAAAATGACAAGCTCCTCACCTTGCTTTAGGATGTATACATTGTGATCTGACTCACAACGAATAAAACCAGAACTCAAAAGAAAACTATCCATCTTCTCGTACCAAGCTCTAGGAGCTTGTTTGAGGCCATAAAGAGAACGACGGAGTCTACAAACTAAGGATGAGTCCTGCACAAATCATGGAGGCTGCTCCATATAGATCTCCTCATGGAGATCACCATGTAAGAAAGTACTCTTCACATCCATCTGAAAAATAGACCAAGAATGTGAAGCAGCAAGAGAGAGTACAAGCCAAATAGAATACATCTTAGCTACAAGGGCAAAGGTCTCAGAGTAATCAACCCCTTTAACCTGTGAAAAACCCTTAGCTACTAATCTAGCTTTGTACTTATCTACTGATCCATCTGCAGCATATTTGGTCCTATAGACCCATTTACATTTTACAAGTTTTCTTCCCTTAGGAAGAGGGACAAGATCCCAAGTATCATTCTTCATCAATGAAGAATACTCATCATACATAGAAACATCCCACTCAGGTGTACCAATAGCCTCAGAAAATAACACTAGATCATCTGTACAAGCTTGTCCCAAAAGATCAACACCAGATGTCTATGAGCGAGTGCGATGAGAATCAGATGGATCACCAACAAAAGAACCAGCTGCATGTAGAGTGCTCTTTGCCCATTTAGGCAAAGGTGGTGAAGAAGATGGCTGTGGTGGCTGAATAAGTGCAACATCATCATCATCAACAATAGAAAGCAAATCCTCACTATCCTCAGTAGAAGGAGGGGGAGAAGAAGAACTAGATGTACACTCCTGTGGAGTGGGTAGCTCATCAACCTGAACATCCCATCAAAACAACACATCATGTGTGACAGGATCAAAAAGACGGTAGGCTTTTACATCTTCACAATAACCAACAAAAATGAGTGGTTGGCTTTTCTTCTCCAATGCTTTACGTTTGTCATCAGGAATGAATGCCCATGCTTGACTCCCAAAGATACGAAAATCTGAAATATCAGGCTTGATCCCAGACCAAGCTTCTTCTGGTGTCATATTTTGCATAGCTTTATGAGGCATACGGTTTTGAATGTAGTTTGCACAATTTACAGCTTCAGCCCAATATTGTGGACCCAAATTTTTAGAGTGAATCATACAATTAGCCATCTCTTTCAATGTTCAATTCTTCCTCTCTGCTACACCATTTTGTTGAGGAGTGTGTGGTACAGTGAACTGATGTTGTATCCCATGCTCAATACAAAAATCATAGAAAGCATTACTGTCATATTCCCCCCCATTGTCAATGCGTATCTTCTTAAGAGGAAGAGATGATTGTTTTTCAACAAAGGCTTTAAAAGCCTTAAAAGTTTCAAAAACTTCACTTTTCAACTTGAGAAAATATACCCAAGTTTTACGAGTGAAATCATCAATGAATGTGAGTGCATATTTAGCCCCTGAAAAAGAACGAGTTGGAAAAGTCATCAAATCACTATAAACCAACCCTAAGGGTGCATTTGCACGTGTGGCCTTACCAACTGGAAATGGATCCTGGTGCTGTTTACCAACTAGACAACCAGGACACACCCCATCAATACATGAGACCTTAGGAAGGCCTTTTACAAGATGTTTTGTACTCATTTGTTGCATATATCCATAACTCAAATGTCCTAATCTCTCATGCCACAATTTGCTAAGATTATTACCATGTGCTATAAGTGAAGAACCAGAAGACACAAAAGACTCAAACTTATCAAAAGTATAGAGTCTTGCAGTATGGTCTGCTGTACCTGTAGCAACTATCTCACTAGGATCATTACATTCTCTTATTACAACATTATGTGAAGTAAACTGCACAATTTTACCAGTACCAAAATTACATATTTGATATATAGAGAGAAGATTAGAAGAGATTTGAGGTACAAGCAATACATTGTTAAAACATCCATCTTGTTTATCAACAGTACCTGATCCCAAGACTTCAATCTGTGAGGAGTTACCCATAACAATATGTGATGTACTACAATCTGTAAGGGAAGACAATAGATCCTTAGAATGTGTGAGATGGTGAGAAGCACCTGAGTCAAAAATCCACTGATCCTGACATGAAGATATAGCTCTGGCTGAAAGTGCTTTCCCTTTTCCTGCAGAAGTAGAAGGAGATGGAGACGGAATGGAAATTTTGTGTTGTCTAACCACTACCTCTAATGCTTCCATCTTCTTAAAACATCTACTTTCATCATGATTAGGACCACCACAAAAATTACATGGACCAAATGTTTTCTTCTTTTGCTTAAAGGACTTTTTGGTCTTAGTAGATTTAGAATGATGAGGTGATTGGGTGGTGGACTCTGGAGGGTTATTTGAAGGTGCTTGCTTTTTAGACTTAGGTGAAGGTTTTCCTTTAGAAGAATTAGCAACTAGAGCATGACTAGGACCAGGTAGAGCATCTAAGGCCATTAATTTTGTTTGCTCCCTAGTCAATCTTTCACAAAAAACTTCAAAGGAAGGCCATTTGAATTCATCACCTAATGTATCCATCATAGTATAAAAAGCAGAGGAAAAAACACTATATGGTCCTTTCAACTTTGACAAAATCATGAAAATGCACTCCTGATCACTTTTATCCTTGTCACCAGCTTTCAAATGTGACCTTATAAATTTGAATTTTGCCAAGAATTCATCTATTGAAGGGAAATATGATGGAGAGAGAGTACTCAATTCTGCATCTAATTCCAAAATTTTAAACTCATTAACTTTGCCAAATAGGTTTTTAAATTTCTCCCATACCTCTTTTGGCATAGTAGCATCTGCAATGTGAAATTGAAGATTATCTGAGACATTGAGGCAGATCAATCCAAGAGCCTCATCCTGCTTACAACCATATGCATATTTGTCTTTTTCAGTGGTGAATGCTGCAGGTGTCGTTTCAGAAAAAATTCTCCATAAGCCCTTTGATTGAAGGAGTTGTTGCATTTTCGGCTTCCAAACATGGTAATTTGTAGAATTTAGAGGTTCAAACAATCGAGATTCCATTCCTGAGGAAGATGATGAAGTTGACAAGAACAATCTAGACATTTGTTTTTCCTCAAAAAACACCCCTCCCGTTACAATTTAACGTCTCCCGACGAAAAAATAATAATTTAGCCTTGGCTTATACAAAAATTGAAAAATGTATTTATGCAAAAAAAATGTAGGGAGATTTGACTCCAAGACCTCCTCCCTACAAATTTTTAACAAAATATCTCTAGCCGTTTTAGCAAAGTCAAATTTGAACTTTCAAAGCTAGAGACTTGCATTTAAACCACTAAAAATTAAAATAATTGATTAAAAAAGGCCAAAAATGACTCTCACATGTGAGATATCAGCTGAATAATCTTTGGCTTTATCAAAAATAATTCTTTTTCCAGCAAGGCGTGGTGGTCAGGAAAATATTTGAGAAAAATAGCCAAGGAAAAACACCTTTCAGCAATGCAGAATGGCTCCACTTGATCTGCCAAAAAAGACTGTACGGCCTGCTCCAAATCCGTCCTTCTCAGCATGAAATGAAATATTTTGAAGTCTGATATCACATGAAATTTCAATATTTGGATTTTATATATAATAAGGCATTCAAAAATGAGAAATCCGTACGGCTATACAGCAGACAAAAAAATAGTTTTTAATTTCCTGTTGTTGGCTTCCAAAACATTGTACGGCCTGATCCAAATTTGTGAAAATTTATATGTATAGAAATATATAAGAGTAATATTTCATTAACAGGTCTCATATTTGAAAAAAGTCAACCGTACGATCTGCCACATCAGAAAAACAGACAGGTACTGCAGTCTGCCAACAGTCTGCCAACAGGGACCAGTCTGCAATTTTTTGCATGAAAGAGCTGTACGTCCTAATCCAAATACGAAAATTCAAATTGAAATGGATTCCTGACTTGATTTCCTACGCCTAAATGAAAAAAAATCTGATTTTTGAAATCTGTACGGTCATTTAATGATCATAAAGTACAAAATTTTTCAAAAAAAACTAATAAATAAGAACCAGAATTTGAGAGAATTAAAAATATCTGTAACACATCAATAAAATAATATTTTTGAATGTGTTAAAAGATGAAAAATTTCAGGGAAGAGGATCTTCAACTGGAACTCCAAGCTCTGATACCATGAAGGAATGAGCAGGAGATACACAGGATCCACAGGATCAATCCAGGAGAGAGAACCCACAACAAATAACCTGCAAATATTTTCAGAGAATAAATAAATTTGTCACACCTAAAAAATAGGTGGTAATCCACAAATTTATCTGTATATTCTCAATAATTTCTTGTTAATTTCTCATATAATGCAAAGTATTTATAATACAAATAGTTTGTTTCATGTTAACAAACTATTTGTAATGATTACAAAATAGAGAAAACAAACTATTTGTTTTCTCATACTACGAACAAATATATTGTTGAGAAATTCTCAACAATAAAATAAATTAACCGAGGTAAATAAATTTTACCCTCGGTAATAAATAACTTACCCTATTAACCCTAGGTAAGCTTAAATATGCATTATTCCAACACTTCCCTACCTGCACATCCCAAGCCTTCATCTACAAGACACTGATGATGTATTGGTGATGTAGGGAGAAGAAATAAAATTTTAAAATTTATTATCATTGTTAAAAGTGAATTTATATGCCCAAGGGAAGGGCACAAGGTTCACTTTTATGAAAAGTTTCAACTTGCCCATATCATAAGTTCACTATGGTATATCAGAACCCCACCTACAGGTGGTCTAAATAGGGGTTTGAAATAGTTATTTGAGTGTGTTTTATGACTTTAATTGTAAACCTTAAATGATGTAATAATCTAGGACAGAGTCATACAAGGTATAATATGAATGAAGGTCACTCCAAGAATGTTGAATGTAGTTTCAGGCCTGTCTACCTAGAAAACATTAAGCAAAGGGCTAGAAACATTTTGGGATTATCATATTTCATTGTTTAAATGACCTTTAAATTATACTAGTAGCTTGATATTGTATTCCTAATGTTGTAAAATAACTATGCCAAGGATGGGGTCAAAGGGATTAGTGGATGTTAAAGTTTGAACACCTTGAAAATGGCCAAAAAACCACTTAATCCCAATAATGAGATCTACAGGACATTGACAAAAGGGTGACCTTTTAATTAATTTTGATGGTTTTATAACATGTTACCAAGGTTAAATGATGATAAGTGGTTCAAGTGTCACTTATATCCCAAGATATCATAAGGATAATGAATGGATGTTTTGATATCTCCCCAAGCTTACTCCCTGTCTGTACATAGGACTAAAACAAACACCTACAAATAACATATTAAACAGTGATGTAATTTAAAATTTACATGGTGATTTTAAGGTTTAAAGGTATTAATTATGATTCAAATCAGGATTTTGTGATTTTAAATGTAATCCAATAGGTTTTATCACACCAAAATCAAAGGGCTAAGGATTATAGGCCTGAGAAGTGCCACCTACAGTTGAGACAAATAATAAGATGAAAAAGAGGGCTTAGGTAGAGATATAAGGTATTAAAAAGTAAAAAAATAGATCTTAAACACATACTCATTATATTATAAATCATGAGTAATTACTATGCAACATCTACAAGGCCTAACTCTTGCCAAGAATATACCTACAGGGGTCAGAACATACACAAGCACAATCAAGGCAAGGGTGTCCTAATCAAGGACCTAAACATAGGGTTGACATTATATTGAGGGTTTATAAGTGAAATAAAAAAATTAGGTGAGTCCAAGACAATCTCAAGATATCATACCACACCTTAATAAAATTATAAATGGCCTATAACCACCTACAGGTCTGTATGGACCGAGACAGGAAATGGACTGAGATAGGGGTTTTAAAGAGGTTCCAAGTACTTTCAAGTTGAATAAGGGGGGACATAAAATAAAAATATATTATATTTATTAATTAAGGTTTCCAAACACCATTTAGGACCTATTACCATGCCAATAACCACATACAAGCACAAACAAGGGTGTCTCTTAAGGGAAACATAGTCATGTTGGACATATAGGCAGTAGGTTGGAAGCAAGGTTTCTTAGTACCAAATGAGATTGTGTTGATGGAGTATGACTTGGAAAAATTTAAGAGTGATATAAAGATACCCTCAACATATTTTCAAACACTTTTATAACCTTTATTTTTATCAAATGACCTCTAAAACACAGTCTCATACCCTAAGTACCCTAACAGTCACCTCTTCAAAAGTCTGCTTCAAGTTCTTTGAAATTGGATTTAAGGTATGAAAATTGGTATAAGGTTTCCTCATGACCTAATAATTCCTCTAATAGCTTCAAAAATATTTAATGAATAGGGATAATACTCTCTATTTTGTCTCAGAGGAGGGATAATTTTCCCATACACAAGACTGGTCGTTTTGAGGAAAAGTGATGAGTAGGTGACAAGAAGACAAGGAGAGCTCAAATAAAGGTTTTTGAAGATGGATAAAACCTAAAAAAATCTATAAAAACATTTTATAATGTTATAAGATAGATAAAGTGGTATGGATAAGGAGGTATGTAGGTAGACCTAATGAACCAACAAGCAAATTTAGCTCCCAATACAAGGTCATTTCAAATTACAACCCTTGCCAAGAATTATAATGTTTTGAATAATTATTATTTGGGTGAAAATTATGTTTAAAATCTATGAAATTTCATGTTAATTTCAAATAATATTCATTTGGCTCAAAAGTGCAAGCAGGCTCATTGGCAAGGTATAGACCTAGCCTCAAAATAGGGGTTAGTTTCATTCTAAACTCTTGGTGAGATATTATATGGATTGTAACATGTTCATAGGACATTATTATAGGTTATTAAACCTTTTTTTTTGTATTAAATATTTAAAATAATACATATTTTGACTTGAAAGCTCCCAGACCCCACAAAATGAATGAAAATGGCTCGATTAGCCAAGTTGAAAAGCTCGGGACTCCCTTATACTTTGCATGGGACCCTAAGGTGATTAGAAAATTTAGATAGGGTCCCAAGTAATCCATAAATTAAATCTAATATGTCCAATTTATTTTCTTTATGAACAAAGTTTAACACCCAAAATCACCTCAAAAACCTTATAAAGCCTCCTCAAGGACCTGATTGGGAAGATAAGGAAAATGAAGCATTTAGATGGGGTGGAAATGCTATGAAACCACTTGTATGATGTAGAGGACTCTCCATGGATTATCCACATGTGACTAAGGTGTATGGACCTATATGAAATAGGTCAAAACAAGGATCTTTTTGACCTTTTTGTGTGTTTTATAGGCATGGAAAACTTTCAAGAGGCCAAATCATTTTTAGAGGAGAGTTTAGGACTTTTTCTAAGTCCTCATATCCATTTTATCAGCCATTTAAACTCCTAAGCCTATATTTTATCTCTTTCATTTTATCTAATCTAGTTGGTAGATAATGATCACTTAGGGAGAAGTAGTGAAACTCAATCTGGAAAGCCTTTTAAGGCTAATTTATTAAAAATAATACTATAGAAACGTTGGACACATGTCACCCTTCCTTTTTCATGGATCATATTGCATATTTAGGAAGGTTTTGGGTGCTAAATGTGAGAGGTGCTTGGAAAGAGCTCATTTTGGGACTGCCAAGGATGATTGTGCATGGCCATAATGATATAAATAATTAGAGGATAATACAATGCATGTGAAGGATTTTTAGTGACCCCTCCTACTCAGACCCATCACCATCCTTGATCAATTGCAATGATAGGGTAGTTTTGGAAAGCAAATCATGAGGGGTAGTTTTTTGTCAAAGAGGAGTTTATAAACCACATTTTAGGTCTTGAATGATTGGAGATGACACTTATATCTCCTAATATTGCATGGCTCACCCCATTTCTTCATCCACATGAATTGTAACTTATTTTCACCTTTTGACACTTATCTTTATGCCTCTTGAACTTGTCTTTTCTCTCTCTTCTTCCAAGTTCTATAAAGTGAGCCTTTTGGCTATTATATGAATTAAATCATAGTTGGTATGGTGAAACCATACTAAAATGACATCACACTTTGTATTTGAACATTGAATACAAGTCTAAGTCTAAGTTGTGAACATTTTGTCTAAGTGTATGAGTGATGAATAGTGGAACTAAGTGATAGTATCATCCTTACTCACTTTATCCTTCATGTTTAGGCAAGAGTTTTGATTTTAATAGGTCATATGAAGTGTGTTGATTTTACTAGTCCCTTATTCATATAAGCAATTGTCTCTATGGTGTGAAATCTACCCCTATGTTAGTTATCTTATTGACTATCCCATGTATGCTACCTTCACATTGAAGCAATTATGTTAGAATCCTATAATTGGTCTTGGAAAGATTTGTGCTTAGTATAAGTTTGATAGTATGTGGTATATATCTTGGTAGATAACCTCTTTAGTGTAGTTTTCCAATTTATGTAAAGATTCTAACTCTTTCCCATGAATAAGTATTAGATTAGGTGATAGGCATTCAAATAATAATTTAGGGAGTTAACCCTTATAAAATAGAGATTCATCACTCTTATAAGTTCCTCACAAATTGAGTGATGATTCAATGTTGCATTAAATTTTAGGAGCTAAATAGAGTGTCCTAAGGTGCAGAATTTGATGCCAATAGTTCTAGCACACCCGGTGGGACCACTAGTCTTAATTATTTCCATGTCAAGTTGAATGTTGGTCTTGACAAGCCCAAGGTTGTAGAATTGTTTCTAATTCAACATTTGGTGACTCCAAAAGCTTATAATCTCTGGTTATAGATCAAGTTCTTCACATTATACTTCATGGTCTTCACTAGATCATCTTCCAGTAGAGAATTCAATCAAGTCCCTTTATTTGAAGATCCTATTGAAGAACATCCTAAACCATTCTTAACATTTAGAGATCCCAAACAAGAAGGTTTTGAAGAAGAAGAAGAAGAAGAAGAAGAAGTTGAGGGGATAAGAGATCAAGAGGAGGAAGAAGAGATGGTTAGGTAGAATCCTTTCCTAGCCTTCAACACCCAAAATCCAATCAATCTTCCCACATATGACCCTATTCCTCCAAATGCTACCAAAATTCTCCTTAGATTTAATGGAGAGGACCCTATTACCCCATCTGAGCATATTAAGGACATTTCAATTTTTTGTAACTTGCACAATATCACTCAAGATAACATAGCTATTATACTACTTGCCATGTCTCTAAAAGGTAAGGAACTTGATTGGTATGTGACATTGGAGGGTGGTTGCATTAATAATTGGGATGAATTTGGAAAGTTTTTGGTGAATAGGTTTGAGAATAAGAGTGACCATACTTCACTAATTCACTAGCTCAATGTGACAAAAAGAGGTCTTAATGAATCTATGAGGGATTTCAAGGAAAGGTTTCAAAGGACATGGTATAGATTGCCACCTATCATGAGACCAACTCCAAGATTTGTATTCCCCACTTATCTCAAAGCTATTGGCATTGATGTGGCAGTAATGTTGTAGTTAGTGAGAGTATTTACTCTACTTAAGGCATATGAGATAACTATTAAATCTGAAAATAGTTTGATACAAGATGGGAGATTACCCTCAAGAGTTTGTATGCCTTTGTTGTCTCTTAGTTTAGTTAAAAATCCAAGTGTAGCACAAGTTCCCAATGTCAATTCCAAGTCTAGAACCACTCCCAAGAAGGTCGATAGTGATATAGACAAAGATGAAATGATTAGGTCATTACAAGCTCAACTCAAACAAACTCAATTGTATGCAAGTTATCCATCTAATCCCCAATATTATCCTTCACAAACTCATAGGTCTCCACACCAATACAATTACCAAGGAAGAGGACAAGGTCAACAAGGTTTAAATAGGCATCCCAATGTCTATAATCCTAACTCCACTCCATCCATAAGGGTTGTTGTTCTAATCCATACTAACTTAGTTTAAGGAGATGAACATTTCAATCATTGGGGACAATATCAAGGTTAGTTTGTGTATAATGGTGGAGAAGGTTGTCAAGCCTTGGTTGCACAAGGAGTTACTCCTTTTATTACATTAGAAGAATAAAATCTCATGCAAAGGGATACTCATGGAGAGGGTAGTAGCCAAAGTACCATTTGTATGAACTTTCAAAAGGAGGATAACTATGTGTTAAACCAAATTACATCAATTTAAGCCAACACAAGAGCCAAAAAGAGATATTTTAGAGATGTTTAAAAAGCACATGTGACTCCAAGTAATGCCTCTCCTAGGCCACAAAGTGTGAATCTTAGTGTAATACCTCTTACTAGTCACACTCCTCAAAGTCAGAATGTGAGTAAGATTGTCAAGCTTACAATGCATCAAGTTAAAGCTTCCTCACTACCTTCAAGAATGAAATAAAAGGTGAATACTCACCCTCTAAACATTATTGATTCTTTTAATAATACCAAGACAAGTATATCTCTTTGGGAAGTCTTGCAAATGCCTGGTGAAAAGGAACTCCTACAAGAGCAAATTTCAAATATCCATGTAGCCCCTCAAGCTCCAAGACATAATAGTGTAGCCCTTACCAATACACCAAATTATGTCCTATAACCTTCCACAAAATCTGAAAAGCCTCCACCTTTCTATCTCACACTCATTGCGGGAGACAAATTGGTTCTCAATTACATTGTGGATAGTTGAGCCAGTACCATGGTTATGCCTAAGGTAGTTGCAGATAAGTTGGGATTAAAGAATGAACCACATAGAAAAGGTGTGGTGTAGCTTGATGAAACTCCAACTGAGATAATGGGATTGCTTAGAGGATTGAAAGTCTTCCTACATGATTGTCCAAGTTTCCTCATTATGTAAGACATTGTGGTAGTAGACCTTCCAACTCATTTTGCTATTTGCTTGTCAAGGGAATTCATGGATAAAATAAGAAAAAACCTTTATTTTAATTTTTATTTTATAGCTTTTAGGACAATATATGGAGCTAAGGTAACCATAAGAACATATACCTTGGCAAGGTTTCATATTGAAACATATGTGGAGACAAATTCAAATCAGAATTGTGTAATTAGTGAAGAAGAAGAACGTGTCATGGTTGGTGAAACATCCTCACCCCTTGAAGGTATTTATGATATTTTAATTTATTATTATGGTACTAAAACATATGAACATGATCCCTATACATTTATAAAAAAGATTGATTTAGGAATCTATTGTATGCATGAAGAAAATACTCCTATACCCTCACTCACTAATAAAAATCATGAACTTAAAGGGATATGGGAAATGTTTTTTGATGGTTTAAGAAGCAAAGTAGGTGTAGGGGATGGTGTCATGTTAGTATCTCCATCAAATAAACAATACTACTCTTCATATAGATTCCATTTTTGTTGTACTTGCAATATGGCAAAATATGAAGGTCTAGTTCATGACCTCCAATAGGCAAAGAAAAAGGGAATCAATAATTTAAAGGTTTATGGGGATAGTGAATTGGTCATACACCAAGTGAGAAACCAAGATACAGCCAAGAATCCTTTTCTTAAATCCTACAAGCATAGGGTATGGGATCTACTTGAACATTTTAATGCTTTCAACATACAACCTATACCAAGAGATTCAAATAAACATGCTGATAGGTTGGCTATCATAGGAGCACACTTTGACATAATTGATGATGTCAGTAGAGAGAAGGGTCAATCTCATATCAATATCATTATGATTCCTTCTATTCCATATAATGAGGTGTCATGGTAAGTGTTTGAAAATGATAAACACATTACTCAGTTCTTTCAAAATGAGGCAGAATTTTCTTCAAATAACCAAAAGAAATTTCACAATCAATATGAGGATCAAGTCATTCAGCTGAAGACAAATAGATACCTAAGGGCTGGTCAACTTAGAGAGTGTTTTTAATGAATTTTATCAAAGGAGGAAGGAAATGGTGAGCATTACCACAAAAGAAGAGAACTATGAAAGAGTCATGATCTTCAAGGATAAGCTTCTAAAAATAGGTAAGATATGTTCTCCATCTAAAAGACAAGCCTTTATTGAATTATGTAAATTTTCATGATATATTTTCTTGGGAATACAAGGATTTGAAAGGGTTTGATCTAATTCTAGCTCATCACACCATTGATTTAGAACCTAGAGCTAAACTAGTTAGGCAAAAATAAAGGCCTATCAATCCCAAGATAGAAGAACTCATGAAGAAAGAGCTTACCAAATTGATTGTGTCTAGGATTATCTTTCCCATCAAACACTCAACTTGGGTAGCTAATCTTGTACCTATCTAAAAGAAGAGTAGAGAGATCAAACTTTGTGTGGATTTTATAGACCTTAATAGGGTGTCTCTCAAAGATCATTATCCACTACCTTCTATGGAACAAATTTTACAAGTTGTTTCAAGTTCTTAATGTTTTTCACTTCTTCATGGCTATTCAGGGTATAACCAAATATTGGTGAATGAAGAGGATCAGTTTAAGATATCCTTTAATACAAAATAGGGAACATTTTCCTATAGAAATATACCCTTTGGTTTGTCTAATGTCGGATCTACCTTTCAAAGGGAAATGGACATCGATTTTAAAGAGTTGATCAAAGAGATATTGCTTATGTACCTTGATGATATAACCATTTTTTAAAAAGATGCTAATGATCATATGAAACATATAATACAAGTTTTTGAGAAGTGTAGAGAGTATGGAGTGTCTCTTAATTTAAATAAGTGCATCTTTGATGTCCTGAAGCTAAGCTATTGGGTCATATTATTTCAAAAGATGGTTTATGTAGTGACCCTGAAAGGATTGAGGCCATTTTAGGCTTGTCTTTTCCTCTACACAGGAAAAAATTAAAAATATTCTTGGGTAAAATAAACTTTGTAATAAGGTTTATTCCAAGTTTTGCAACTTTGGTGAAACCTATCACAACGATGCTAAAAAAAATCAAGCTTTTTCTTGGACAAAGGAAAGCAAGAATAGTTCTGAGGCAATCAAAAAAGCAATTGCACGATATCATACTCTCTTAAACCCAAAATTTGCCAAATATTTCATACTTTATACCTTTGCTAACCTTGATACAATCTCAACTATGTTTATGTATACTTGTGTTAAGAAACAAGTCCTATCTATGATAAGAGGATTGAAAATTTTTAGGTACATGGTTTAAAATAACAAGATACATGTCATGGTCTCTGTTTCTAGCACCAAGGAGTTTATTCTAAGCAAATATCTCAATGAAAAGAGAGCTAGGTGGATTACAAAGGTAATGGAGTATGATGTTGATATCAAGGTAACAAACTTGGTGAGAGGGAAGGGGTTATGTGAGCATTTAGCTTCAAATATTCAAGGTCAAAAAGAAGAAGTCTCGATAAATCAAGCTCACCCCTAATCAACTGACCACATACCAATTCAAAGTTGGACACAAGATATCATTAGCTTCCTCCAAAATGGTGAGTGTCCCAATGGCTTGAACAAGTCTCAAAGAAGGTATTTTAGATTGCAAACCATTCCTTATTATCTTGTAGATGGTATTCTCTTTTGGAAATATGTGAATGGTGCGCTATTAATGTGTGTTAACAATGATCAGTTTGGTATGTTGTTGGAAAAGTTTCATAATGGTGTAGATGGAGGTCATTTCTCCCCTAAAATAATAGCTACAAAGATAATGAGGGTTGGCTATTATTGGCCTATCCTTTTCAAGGATTTATACAACTGGGCTAAGATGTGTCCTCAATGTGCCTTCTTTATAAGCAAACAAAAGCTTGTAGCCCTTCTATTAAATCCTATCCAAGTAGACTAGCCCTTCATGCAATGGGGCCTTGATTTCATTTATATGATCAACCCTCCATCAAGTGATGGACATAAATGGATATTGACTACAACTGAATACTTCACAAGGGGGGTAGAGGCTGTTGCATTGAAAGAGGCAAGTGAAAATTCTATCTTAGAGTTCTTTGAGAGCATCACAATAAGGTTTGGAATTACCTACACTATCATTTCTAATAATGCACTTGCTTTTATGAGTGCTAAAAATTTTGATTGGGAAAATAAGAATGGAGTTTACTTGAGCACTTCATCCAACTATTACCCTCAAGGTAATGTATTGACTGAGTCTACCAATAAGAATCTCATCAAGATTATCAAGAGGACATTGGAGAAAAATCAAAGGGCATGGCACATCAAGTTGAAGACAACCCTATGGGTTGATAGGATTATTCCCAAGCAGTCAACTGGAAATTCTCCTTTTGTGCTTTTTTATGGAAGAGAAGATAGATTTTCCATATCTCAAGAAATTCCTACTCTAGAACTTGCACATTAGTTGGAGCTACTTGAGAATACTCCAATGAAAGTTAGATTGATAGAACTAATGCAGCTACAAAAAGCAAGGGACAATGCACATAAAACCATGGAACACCACCAAGTGCTCATGAATAAGTATTTTGACAAGATAGAAAGCACAAAAGTGTTCAAAGAAGGTGACTCAGTTTTGAAATGGGATGAGGATAGAGCAAAACTAGGTAGACATATAAGTTTTGATGCCTTGTGGAGTGGCCCTTACATCATTAGCAAGTGCAAGAAAAGTAATTATTTTCAGATAACCAAGATAAATGGAGAATATTTTCCTATCCATGTGAATGGGATACATCTAAATCTCTATTATTAGTCCTTGTAAGGTCTATTTTGTAAATAGTAGCATAGGTGTGTGCTTTTCATGTTTTGATTGTGTTTCCTAAGTGTTCTAGTTGAACACATGTGTGTTTCATTTGAGTGTGTGTTTTACTTTGGTTTGGTGTGTTTTTCAAATGCATTTGAGTGTTGGGTAGGTGTTAGAGAGACTCCATGACCCAATGGATAGGATGAGGCTACCAATCCTTAACATAGGCAAACATGTTACCCCTAAGAGTTGCCAAGAATGTTGACCAAATATGACTTCTAGTTATATCTGATCAAACCCTAATATTTTAAATATTAAATAAGTTTTCATGTATCCTCTAGGGCTTCTTATTGTCTTATACATCTTTCTTATCCTTCCCCTAGTCCTTGTCTAAGCTCATCTCTCTTGAAATGGCCTAATCAACCAAAGTCAAAGTTGGTCAACCTTGGTAAAACTTATTCAAAGGATAATATTGTGTTGGATATGTCCTAATAGTGTCTTTTACATGTTTTAAAGTGTTTTCAAGTCATGAATTTATCATGTGCTATGTCTCATATGCAAAAGGAGGCCTTTTGGTCACATTTTAGCCCATTTAATGACTTGTAAAGACTTTCAAGGGATAAATTTGGTCAAAAAGGTAAATTTAAATGTGGAATAGGTTAATATATTTTTAGTATCAGTCATATGTCAGCAAAGAAGTAGTTATGTGCACAAAGAGGGAGTTTTCCTTGATTTTAGGCCCCTTTAGGCACTTATACGAACTTATTGAGTTTTCATGCAACTAAAAACATGGGTGGAGTGTATATTAACCTCCCCACACCCATTTACATGCTTTTAATTTAGATATTTCATCAAAAATTTCATCTACAACTTCTTTTCCTTCCTTCTTGTTTTGACAAGCAAAAAAGTGTCAAATTCAAACACTTGGTGTGGACCATACAGGTGGAGTTGGGAATAATGGTCTTGGGGGTGGATAGTAATATGAGTTCAATTAAATTTTATATAAATATTTATTATATTGGTGCCTCCTCCTTTATGAACAATTTCTAACACTCCAGGTAGCTTTTTATGCCTATGCAACTATGAGGGGGTCACTGTTTCCACTTATTTCAGTTGTTCTTACTTTGGTTTGATGGTTTTGTTTTTTCCAAGTGTTACTACATGTCTTCCAAGACATTCAAAATTTTCTCTTGGTTTTTTAAATATCAAGTACCTAATGAAGCCTCTTATAGGCTTGTGTATGCTTGTTAACTAGCCTATGTTACACTTACAGTTGCCTTAGATGCTTTCAAAAGTGGAATTCAAGTTGAAAAGGGATTATTGCACTTTTTTCATATATTTATAGTGTTATGATTATTTGGAGGTTATTTGGATAGGTTCTAACTCATTTGGAACCTTTAAACCATGTCATAACTCAACCCCATCTTCCCTACCTACACACAACCAAAGTCTTCATCTACAAGACCCTGTAGACATCATGGTGACGTAGGGAGAAGTAGGTAGATGTTCAAATTTATTATAATTTTTAAAAGTGTAGTGATATGCCCAAGGGAAGGACACAGGTTTCACATTTATGAAAATTTTCAACTTGCCCATATCATAAGTTCATTGTGGTATATCAGAACCCCACCTACAGGTGGTCTAAACAGGAGTTTGAAATAGTTATTTAAGTGTGGAAGTCATGTAGTAATTAAATTTTAAACATTTAATGATGGATTAATCTATGATATACTCATACAAGGTATAATATGAATGAAGGTCACTCCAAGAATGTTGACTGTAGTTTCAGGCATGTCTGCCCAGAAAACATTAAACAAAGGGCTAGAAGTATTTTGGGATTATCAAATTTCATTATTTCAAGGACATTTCAATGATCATAGTAGCTTTATCTTGTATTAATAATATAGGAAAATAAATATTACAAGGATGGGGTCAAAGGGATTATTGGATGTTAAAGTTTGAACACCTTGAAAATGGCCAAAAAACCACTAAATCCCAATAGTGAGATCTACAGGACATTGATAAAAGGGTGACCTTGCACTTAATTTTGATGGTTTTAGATTGTGTCACTAAGGTGAAATGATTATAATTGGTTCAAGTGTCATTTATATCCCAATATATCATAAGAAGATTGAATGGATGTTTTGATATCTCCCTAATCTTATTCCCTGTCTATACACAAGCATAAAATAAACACCTACAACCAACATATTAGATAGTGATCTAATTTTACATTTACATGGTCATTTTAAGGTTTAAAGATATGAATTATTATTTAAATCAGGATTTTTTGATCCTAAATTTAATCCAATAGGTTTTATCACATCAAAATCAAAGGGCTAGGGACTCTACACATGCACCTACAGGCCTGAGAAGTGCCACCTATAGCTGAGACAAACAATAAGATGAAAAAGAGGGCTTAGGTAGAGATATAAGGTCTTAAAAAGTAAAAAAATATATCTCAAACACATAATAATAATAATCTTGGAAATCATGAGTAATTCCTATGCAACATCTACAAGGCCTAATTCTTGCCAAGAATACACCTACAGGGGTCAGAACATACACAAGCACAATCAAGGTAGGGGTGTCATAATGAAGGACCTAAGCATATGGTTGACATTATATTGAGGGTTTATAAGTAAAATAAAAACATGATGTGAGTCCCAATACAATCTCAATATATCCTACCACACCTTAATCAAATTCTAAATGGCCTATAACCACCTATAGGTCTGTATGGACTAAGACAGGAAATGGACTGAGATAGGGGTTTTGAAGAGGTTCCAAGTACTTTCATGTTGAGGAAGGGGGGAAATAAAGGAATAACATATTATAATTATTAATTAAGGTTTAAAAACACCATTTGATACCTATTTACATGCCTATAACTACCTACAAGCACAAACAGGGGTGTCTCTTAAGGGAAACACAGTTATGTTGGACATATAGGTAGAAGGTTAGATGCAGGGTTTATTAGTACCAAATGAGATTGTGTTGATGTATTATGACTTATAAAAAGTGAATATTTATCTCAAGAGAACATAAAAATGTTTTCAAACACTTTTCTAACCTTGAGTTTTAGCAAACAACCTCCAAAACACAGTCTCATACCCTGCCTACCCTAACAGTCACCTCCTCAAAAGTTCACTTCAAGTTATTTGAGAGTTGGAAGTGAAAATGCAGGAGTTAAGGTCTAAAAATTAGCACAGGGTGTCATAATTAACTAATAAATCCTATCATACCTTTAAAAATATTTATTGAATAGGGATAATACTTTCTTTTTTGTCATAGAGGAGGGGCATTTTTCCCATGCACAAGATTGGCAGTTTTGAGGAAAAATGATTAGTAGGTGACCAAAAGAAAAGGAGAGATAAAATGAAGTTTCTAAAAAATATGTGAAACCTTTCTAAAATTTTTTAATATAGATGAAGTGGTCTGGATAAGGAGGTCTATAGGCAGACCTAATGAACCAACATGCAAATTTAGCTCCTAATGGAAGGCCATTTCAAATTAAAATCATTGAAAAACATTATAGTGTTTTGAATAATTACTATTAGGATGAAAATTATGTGTCAAATATATGAAAGTGCATGGTATTTTCAAATAATAGTTATTTGGCTCAAAGGTGCAAGCAGGCTCATTGGCAAGGTATATACCTAGCCTCAAAATAGGGGTCAGTTTCATTCTAAAATATTGGTGAGATATTATATGGATTGGAACATGTTAATAGGAAATTATAAGAGGTTATTAAACCTTTTTTTTTAGGAAATATTTTTAGTAATCCATCTTTTGACTTGAAAGCTCCTAGACCCCACAAAATAAATGAAAATGGCTCAAGTAGCCAAGTGGAGAAGCTTAGAAATCCCTTAATACTTTACATGGGACCCTAAGGTGATTATAAAAGTTAGATAGGGTCATTAATAATCCCTTAGTGGAATTTTATTATAGGTCTAATGTTTTTTCTTTATAAACAAATGTTAAGACAAAAAATCACCTCAAAACCCTTGCAAACCCTCCTCAAGGACCCAATTGGGAAGAGAAGGAAAATGAATCATCTAGAGGGATTGGAAAGGCCATGAAATAACTTTGATGATGTAAAGGACTCTTCAGGGATTCTTCACATGTGATTGAGGTGTATGGACCTGTATAGAATAGGTTAGAACAGGGATCTTTTGACCTTTTTGTGTGTTTTACAGGTATGTAAAACTTTCAAGATGAAAAATAACTTTTGGAGGAGTGTTTAATTTTTTTATAAGTCCTCATGTCCATTTTATGAGCCATATAAACTCCTAAGCCTATCTACAATCTCTTTCATTTTATCTAGTCTAGTGGGTAAATAGTGATCACTTAGGGAGAAGTAGTGAAACTCAATTTTGAAATCTTTTTAAGGACAATTTATTGAAAATTATTTGATGGAAACCTTGGAAACATGTCACCCCTCCTTGTTCATGGATCATATTTTATATTTGGCAAGTTTTGGGTGCCAAATGTGAGAGGTGCTTGGAAAGAACTCATTTTGGGACTGCCAGGGATGATTGTGCATGGACATAATGATAAGAATAATTAGAGGATAATCCAATGAATTTTATGGATTTTTAGTAACCCCTCCTAATCAGAAACATCATCAAAATTTATCAATTTTAATGATAGGGTAGTTTTGGAAAGCAAATCATGAGGGGTAGTTTTCTATGCAAGAAAAGGAGTTTTTAAACCACTTTGTAGGTCTTGAATGATTGGAGATGACATGTTTATCTCTTTATATTTCATTTATTACCCCATCTCTTCATCCAAATTCATTTTAACTTATTTTCACCTTTGGACACTTGTCCTTGTGCCTCTTGAACTTCTCTTTTCTCTCCCTTCTAAGTTCTATAAAATGAGCCTTCTGGCTATTATATGAATCTAATCATAGTTGGCATGGTGAAACCCTTATAAAATGACATCACACTATGTCTTTGAACATTGAATGCAAGTCTAAGTATGAGTTGTGAACATTTTGTCTAAGTGTGTGAGTGATGAATAGTGGAGCTAAGTGATAGTATCATCCTTACTCCCTTTATCTTTCATGTTTAAGCAAGAGTTCTAATTTTACTAGGCCATGTGAAGTGTGTTTATTTTACTAGGCCCTTATTAAATTAATAAATAGTCTCTATGGTGTGCAATCCACCCCTAAGTCAGTTATCTTATTGACTGTCCCATGTATGCTAACTTCACATTGAGGCAATTATGTTAGAATCTTTCAATCTTTAGAATTGGTCTTGGAAAGATTTATACTTAGTATATTTTTGATATTCTATGGTATATATCTTGCTGTATCACCTCTTTAGTTTAGTTTTCCAATTTATTCAAAGCTTCTAACTCTCTCCCATGAAAAAGTATTAGATTAGGTGATAGGAATTCAAAGGAGAATCTAGGGAGATAGCCCTTATAAACTAGAGATTCATCTCTCTTATAAGTTCCCCACAACTTAAGATATGATTCAATGTTGCATAAAATTTTAAGATTTGAATAGAGTGTCTTAGGGTACACAATTTGGTGCCAACATTAAGGTGGTACACTTGGTTGATGGTTTTGGTTTAGATAAGGAGGTCAATGAGCTAGAGGTGGAAGATTACAAGGTAGTTAGCCTATGTATTATTGGTGCAGTGAAGATAGGTGAATCAAAAAGAAAATATGAAGGTGTAACCAAAATAGGTAGTGGGATTTTGGTATAGATAAGGGGCTTCCTACCCAAGGTAGAGGAATGAGGTCCTAAAATGGAAGGCAAGGCTGAGGGAGGTAAAATTTAGACCTTTGAGCCTTTGGGTGGCTTTACTTCCTTGGTGGATTTAGTTTGGTGCTTGGTTTGGGGGTTTTAAGATGTTAGGTCCACTTTCATAGGTGGTTGATTAAGGCATGGTGTAAGAAAGGTGCTAAGGTTCTTAATCGGTATGGTTAGTTTGGTTTGAGAAGGTGATTTGGTCACTTGGGGTTTATGTACTTTAGATGGCTGAAGGATTGTTGGATTGGTAGAAGTTGCTATTGGTTTGGTTGATAGGGTAGGAGTTCAGATAGAAAAAGTGGTGAGTTGGTCTACTAAAGGTATGGTTTGAGGTTCTTGCTTGGTGATATAAGGGAGCCCTAATTGCCACTAGAAGGTGGCTCGATCTATGTTAGGGTTGGGGATAAATTCTAATTTCTACACTAATTTAAAGAATGGTTTGTATGTTGGTTTTATTCCCTAAATAGTGGACCTAAAAGATAAGCCCCTAGGTGAAGACATAGGGATGGTAACCTCATCCTCTTCCTCAATCAAAGGACATGAGGTTTGAATGGGTGATTCCTCCATGGGAGGAGTAGACATGGGGATTTCCTCCTCGAGAATGATTTTCAAAGGGATAGGAGGTTGTTTGGTGGTTGATAAGAAAGGTAAAATGGGTGCTTGGTCTAGTATGTAAAATAAGGGAGGGGTTGATGGATCCACCACTTGGATAAGTGGAGGAGGAGAAATGGGGGTTTCCTCAGTTTGGGTTTCCAAAAGAGGAGAAGATAACTCTGCTACCTCAATAAGTATAGAGGGTGAGGGATATATAGGTTGATCAATAGGTTCTTTAGTAGTGACTGTGTTATGAACCATGTTAATAGTATGGGCCTCATGAGAACATTCAACTGTGTTTCTCTCATTCTCAGTAGGAAGATGGTTGGGAAAAATTTGCCTAAATATGTCAAGGGCTTGGTTTGATGGTACATTAGGGTTTTCTAATGAGATCTCCCCCTTGTCAATGAGGGATTTGACAAGGCTCTTGAAGGTATTGCATCTACTAATGTCAAGCCCTATTACCTAATGGAAGGCACATAGATCATTCTCATTATACCAACTAGGTGCAGGATGAGAAGAGTCAAATTACTGGGGTGGTTTAATAGGAGGAAGTTGAATGATATTAGCTTTTAATAACTTCTCCAAGATTTAAGCATAAGATTTTCCAAGTAGAGTGAATTGCTTCTGGTTGTTATATTTTTGGTTCTTCATGTATTTCTTTCAGTAATTAGAGTAATTTGATTGGTTGAATGATGGTAGAGGAATGGCTTTAAGGACCACTACATTCATGGTTCCTTTGCCCTTGTCATTGGTATTGGACTGGTTGTTTGCTTTGGAAGAAGAGGCCTCATTAGTTTTATAGGTGGAGTTCTTGTTCTTTAGTTTTATCTTCCCTTCATTAATAGCTCTATTTTATAACTTACATGCCATGGTAAAAGCTTTATCAAAGGTGCAAAAGCTTTGGACATGAAATGTATAGGATATATGCTTGGCACATGCTTGAGAAAATATCTCTATGAGTTTAGGTTGAGGTAAGTGTTGAACATTTTTTGCCCAACATGCCAAAAATTGGTCCCCTTCTATCCCTGTTATTCTAGGCCATTTCATTTTTTAATTTTGCATGAATCTGTCCATATCTATGAACTTTGCAGGAGAAGTTTTTCTACAGACTTTGCAGGTAAGTCTTTTGGTGCATGAAGAGCCAGTTCAGAGAGTGTAAGGTTTTGTAAAGCTTCTTCAGACTCTTGTTTGAAGGAAATCATGAGGAAGGTTGGCATCATTGAACCATTGAACTAGTTCAATGCCTTGGTTCAGCGCCTTGGTTCAATCAGCCTTGTTTCATTGCCTTAGTTCAATCGGCCTTGATTCAAGTGGCAGGTTCATTGCTTAGTTCATCGGCAAAGTTTAAACATTTGGTTCAATGCTTGATTCAATAAAATGGTTCAAACACAAAGTTCATCACATGGTTTAAAAAAAAATTCAGTGCAAGGTTCATCGGCAAGTTCATCGACGCATAGTGTTGAACCGGTTCAATGCATTGGTTCAACGCATTAGTTCAATCATTCAGTTCAACACTAGGTTCAACATTTAAGTTCAAATGACTTTAGGTTCAATGTTTGGTTCAACCACTTGGCTTAGCATGCAGTGTTGAACCGTTAAACCGGTTCAATGAGTGGTTCAAGTGAATGGTTCAATGGGGTGTCCCAAAGTTGAAGGGTAAGTGCTCTTATGGAGGATAATTGCAGGTTCAAAGAGCCCTTGTGGAGGGCGTGAAGCATTTCAAAGGAAAAGAGCTGCAAAATCAAGTTCTCTTCAGACTTAGCTTTGAAACAAATTCTTTCAAACTTTTTGTTCAAAGGAATTCCTTCGAACAAAAAGCCTGAAGGAATTCAAGGAAAGGCCGCCGATTCAAAGCACAAGCCCTAAGCAATTCAAAGTGGCCAATTCCCGTGGAATTTTTGTTCATGATAAAAAATCCTGAAGCAAACTATCTGTGGACAAAAAGTCTGTGAAAACTATCCACGAACAAAAAGTCCACGAAGACCCAGAGGAACCTGCCAAAGAGCCGAAGTCCCCCAAAGGGCAAGTGCCCTTACGGGGGACTCTCAGCCAAAATGAAGGGGCTCTTTCCAGACGCTAAATGGTCACCTTCCCTTCGAAAAGGTGCTAAGAAGGGAGTCCACAAAAAAGGGCAAAGCAAGAAGCTGAAGGAGAGTCCAAGGGTGACGGGCTCGAGGACATCAAATTTAAGGCAGTGAGGTAGCCATTTGTTTTTTGAACTGCCTGAGCACCAACCATGGAAAGAGCCCAAGGAATGTAGTGACTCACTAGAAGATCACCCTTGAGGGCTAAAAAGGTGCAGAATGAGACAAAACCAGAATAAGATAAGGTGAAGGAAAAGATAGAGTGCCCAAGTGACAAAGGGAAGGTGATTTATTTCTAGCTGATCACCAAACAACGTGAATAGTAAATGACATGACCTAAGGGGACAAACCACAGTCTATTTATAGGCCTTTTCTAAAGAATGACATCAGCAACAGTGACTTCCTCTTCCCAAGGTCTAGAATGCACATGGGCCAGTTGGTAAAAGAGCACAAAAATCTTGCCCAAAAAGTGCCAAGTTCTCTTCCTCTTCCTATATATTATAAAAAATTCTCATTTGAGAAGGATCCATTCTCGTAGCCTTAAGGCAAAACTCTGCCCCAAAATCTCTCGGGCTTGTAAGGCAGAACTCTACCAGATTTTAATTTCAATCAAGACTTAGCATTTTTACCTCCATTTGGACTTGCACTCATGCATATGTCTATGTTTTATTTTATGTCAAGTCATTTTCTTTGATGCTTTTCACAAAACGACTCTAGCATGTCTAGTGCATTATGAGTTTCTCTTTTGCAGGTTTGCCAAAAGTGTCCCTAGAGGAGTATAGGTGCCTATGAATAGGCTATCAAAGTGCGTCTCAGAACACCTTTGATAGTTCCTTCCTCCCTGTATCTCCATGGACCCCTGACTCACTAACACAAAAGAGTTTTCCCACATTAGATGAAGTGTATGGGCACTTCTTTCCTTTTGGTGAAAAGTGTATATTCGGGCTGGGTGGGTCACATTTTTTTGGTGTATCACCTTTTCCTTTTTAGGCTTAGGCTCTATTTTTAGCATCTCTCTCTTCCTTTTCATCCCCCCCTTTTTCATTTTATTTGTTAGCAGTAGGAGAAACCAGGGCCTAAAAGATACATCAGAGGGAGCTAGCCCTCATCTAGAGACTCTCCCCTCCAGCTTTGCTGGTCCCATAGGTGAGAGGGGAGTTTTCCATTATTGTGTGTGGGAAGGCAGGAGCTCATCCTCTTGCCCTGGGTACAAATCCACTATGTCAACAATTTTTGGCACGCCCGATGGGACCAACTAGGACAAGTTATGTCCAAAGAGTTGAATAATTTTTGGTGTGTTCTTCAACTGACCAGCCTTCAAAAGATTTTGCATCAACACTAATGGTGACTCTAAGTTAAATCAATTGGTTAAGTAGTTCTAGTACTGTACCATAAAGAAACAATATTTTGGTATGTATAGTCCCATCGTTTAGAGCTATGGACCCTATTTTCCTTGCCCAGCATGGCTATGATCATCACCAGTCTTATGTTGATCATTATCAGGTCTAATATAACTGGTCCCAGCCCTATCATAAGCTATATCAGCCTTATGCCTTGTCTTCTCAATATGTCACTTCTCCCACTCAACCCAATCTCTTTGTTAATCAACCCATTTCCACTTTCAAATGAACACTATTGGGATACAAAAAATATGTAATAGATCTTGACAATAGAAGGGGATGTGGCCAACAAATTCCGGATCACGTTGTCCATCAAGTGAGTAATGCACTGGATCAGGTTAAGAATGAATGGGCTCCCATTGAAAGAGCCAATTGGCATAGGCTTACAAGTGAGATGCTGGATGTGAGTGGTTTGATTGCATCTTTGGAAGAGAAGCTAAGTATTCATGAGAGGCAGCCTTACCAAGTCTATCAACCTACATACGCACTATCCCAAGTATCATATCAGTCATATACAACCCCTGCTTATGAGCCAAGTCAAACCTGTCAAAGTCCTTTCCCCAATCATGTTGAGGAGAGTTCTAAAACAACAAATCTTGTGTTTAAGGCTAATCTTGATAAACAGACCGAATTGGCAAACCTTTAGATGTAGCAGTCCATTTTGGTAATGAGGCAAGTGGAATCTAAATCTTCACTACCCTCTCATGTTGTGGCCCCATCACCCCCAAAGGAGATGCCCAGTCTGAATAGCTTGAGCTAGAATAAAGTGGTTGAGTCATGGAGTAGCAAGGAGGAAAAAGACATTGTCCAAGAGTGTGAGGTACAAAATGAGGTTAGTCCTTTTCAAGTCCCTCCCACCCTTCCTTAGGAAGCTCTTTGCATTTCATGGCAATCTTCATGCACTCCCCATCTCTATGATGATTCCCACGTGCTCTAAGAGGTACAAAATGAGGATGATCTGGCCAAGTAGATTGAGGAATTAGAAAAGAAGATGAGACTACTTGGAGAAAGAGAGATGGAGTTTTCAGACTTTGTAGAGGAGCCGACACCAAAAGACACCCCTTCCACCAATCCATAAGCTAATTTCAATATTGATGAAGTGTTGGTAAAGTGGAGGGACAAAAATCAAGAAATCTTGGCCCAAGGTCTGTCCTCTCCTATTCTAGAGAAAACTCCCTCTTGTGTGCCAAATCCTTTCTATTAGATGGCACTTGCTCATTCTAACTCATCCGATGCATCAATCGATCCTACCCTCAATCTCGTGTGCCTAGCTTTTCAACATGCCTCTTTTTAGACAGCTCTTCCTATACATGAGCAGACCCTCCCAAATCTTCCCCAACCTGCTCAAGTCTTTCAACATGATCTCCAAATTCTGAGCTGGAAGAAGGAACATCATGAACTAGCTCAGGACCTTGAAGAGGATAAAGTTGCTGCCTATTCACAGGAGCAAGATTCCAATCCCAAGATCATGAGTTGGAAGCAAATAGTGGAATCTTGGGGCAGAAAGGAAGAGGAAGAGAAAGGTTATGCTCAAAACCTTGAAGAAGATGAGGCTGCTCCTGCTCCCAATGATGACTATGACCTCTAGGAAAGGCTTTTCTAGGAAGATATGGATAGGTGGATTGCAGAGTTGGAGTCTAGGGCAGGATTCCTCAACAAATGTGTGATGGATGTTTCAAACCAAATATCAGTTCCCATGTCTGAATACACTCCATCCACACACTTCCAAGAAAGCTATCAGGCCTTCCCTAATATAGATTATGCTCAGTTTATGACTGACCAGGGAGACTTCATCAGTATAGATGAGGAAGAGATCACCTTAGATGTCATGGAGGAGCATGGACAATCTCTTATTCATGTTTTGAATGATTCATTTGAAGTCATTGGGGCAAGCTGCACTATTCTTCAAGGAGGCTATGAGCTGGATAAGAGTGGAGAGGGTAGCATTGGGACTCAAATAAGTATGCAAAGGGCTTGTATGTTTTTAGATTTACCCCTTCAAGAGGTTAATGAATCTAAATATACCTCCTTTGAAATTATCAAGGCGGATGGTCATACCATGGAACTTGAGCATGAGGTAAAAGAAAAAAAGCCAGTCAATGATGCATATCAAGGGGCTTATGGTGATGAGCCAACAGTGATTGATTTCTTGATGAGATACACCAGCCTGAAGAACCAATAAGAGGCAAGATTCCAAGAATGAAAAAATTACGTATATGTTGGAAGCATGTTTGAATCTGATCCACTCAAATACAAGCCAATCCAGGTGACAGGCAAGAGGAGCAGGTCACCAAACTCCTTTTCATTTAGCCACTTGTCTGGCACCATAAGTCTTCTTGCCAAGAAGGGGACTTAAGAAGTTTTCCCTTTGATCTAGGAGGGGAGCAAATGTACCTGGTTAGTTGTATATAGTAGTTGTTTTTAGTTTCTTTCCTACTTTCCCTAAGTGCAGTTTGCACAAGTAGTGTTTTTAGTTTTGTGTGTGCTTTCCCTTGTGTCTGGGGTAAAAATCTTCATGTTTGATTCTAGGATTTTTTGGGGTTGTTGTTGATCTTTGTTCAATCTGCATCTGACTCCATGCCCAATAGACTACAAGGCAATTGGTCTTTAAGCATAGCAGGTATGCTTACCCTGGGAGTCACCAATTTGTTGACCATTTTTTGCCCAACAGGCCAAAAATTGGTCCCCTTCTGTCCCTACTATTCTAGGCCATTTCATTTTTTAATTTTACATGAATCTGTCCATATCTATGGACTATGTAGGAGAAGTTTTTCTATGGACTTTGCAGGTTAGTCTTTTGGTGCATGAAGAGCCAATTCAAAGAGTGCAAGGTTTTGTAAAGCTTCTTCGAACTCTTGTTTGAAGGAAATCATGAGGAAGGTTGGCATCGTTGAACCATTGAACCAGTTCAATGCCTTGGTTCAATTGGCCTTGTTTCATTGCCTTAGTTCAATTAGCCTTGGTTCAAGTGGCGGGTTCATCGCTTAATTCATCGGTAAAGTTTAAACATTTGGTTCATCACTCGATTCAATCAAATGGTTCGAACACAAAGTTCATCGCATGGTTCAAACAAAATTTCAACACAAGGTTCATCGGCGTGCAGTGTTGAACCGTTGAACCGGTTCAATGCATTGGTTCAACACGTTGGTTCAATCATTCAATTTAACGCTAGGTTCAATGTTTAAGTTCAAGCGGCTTTAGGTTCAATGTTTGGTTCAACCACTTGGCTCAACACGCAGTGTTAAACTGTTGAACCGGTTCAATGAGTGGTTCAAGCGAATGGTTCAATGGGGCGTCCCAAAGCTGAAGGGCAAGTGCCCTTGCGGAGGACAATTCTAGGTTCAAAGAGCCCTTGCAGAGGGCATGAGGCATTTCAAAGGAAAAGAGCCACAAAATCAAGTTCTCTTCAGACTTAGCTTTAAAATGAATTCTTTCAGACTTTTTGTCCAAAGGAATTCCTTCAGACAAAAAGCTCGAAGAAATTCGGGGAAAGGCCATTGATTCAAAGCACAGGCCCTAAGCAATTCAAAGTGGCTAGTTCCTACAGACTTTTTGTTCACGAGAAAAAATCTTGAAGCAAACTGTCTGTGAATAAAAAGTCTATGGGAAATTGTCTGTGAACAAAAAATCCACAAAAATTGTCTACAAACAAAAAGTCCACGGAGACCCGGAGGAACCCACCAAAGAGTTGAAGTCCCCTGAAGGGTAGGTGCCCTTGCGAGAGACTCTCGACTAAAATAAAGGGGCACTTTCTAGAGGCCAAAGGGTCACCTTCCTTTAGAAAGGTGCTAAGAAGGGAGTCCATAAAAAAAGGCAAAGAAGGAAGCTGAAGGAGAGTCCAAGGGTGACGGGCCCGAGGACGTCAAATTTAAGGTAGTGAGGTAGCCATTTGTTTTTTGAACTACTTGAGTGCCAACCATGGAAAAATCCCAAGGAATGTAGCGACTCACCAGAAGATCACCCCTGAGGGATAAAAAGGTGCAAAATGAGACAAAACTAGAATAAGAGAAGGTGAAGGAAAAGACAGAGCATCCAAGTGACAAAGGGAAGGCAATTTATTTCCAACTAATCACCAAAGGACACAAATAATAAATGGCACAGCCTGAGGGGACAAACTCCAGTCTATTTGCAGGCCTTTTATAAAGAATGACATCAACAATAGTGACTTCCTCTTCCCAAGGTCCAAAATGTGTTAAGTTGTGGAGCTAAAAGCTTCACTGATGCAAACAGGGGAGGAGGTTGCTGAGGGTTGCTGAGTTGCAGAGAAGCTGGGGTCGGTCTGATCAACCGACGTTGGTAGGATAGCAAGGAGAAGCAATCGACGTTGGTCAGGGATCAGCCGACGTCGATCACCTCCAGGCAGACAGGGACCGACATCGGTCACCTATGTAGTTCAACTGCGAGCTTATTACGGGCAGTTGGTTGTCGAACCAGGTGTTTGCATGATGAGTGCTAATTTTAGACTCATAGCTGTGAATCTAATTATTGTAATTAGATGTCTAATTATTGTTTGATGAGATCTATATAATAGACTCATGGTTGTATTGGAAATGGGGGCTAGTTTGAGTTGAGCAAAGTTTACTTCTTCTGTGTGTGAGGTGAGCAAGGGCGTTCCTCCTAGTTCCACAGTAGTACTAGGTGTGTTGGTGCTGGATTGGAGAGTCAGCTGGATTCTTCATGTATGTATGATCTTGGTCATCAGGTGAGCATGGCTTATAGGAGATCTACATGGTAAGTAAGATCGTTGATCTGTAGGTGTGTGTGTGCGCAAGGTCAAGGTTCAGAGGTGTGTAAAACCACTTATTGATCTATAGGTTGGAGATCAGATAGAACAACAACACAACAGGGAGCAGGATCAGGCAGGATCTACTTGGAGTACGGTGTGTACTCATTGGTATGTACGTGGAGTACATGAAGAGCTAAGAGGAAGGCATGGCAGTTCCTTCCATAAGTATGGTCTATTGAATAGCAGGTTGTTGCAGGTTCATGGGAGATCTACTTGAAGTACTTTGAGTACTTGTGGAGTGCGTGGAGCACTTGTGGAGTGCGTGGAGCACAGGTGTAAGGTGAACACCAACTCTGTGTTTGAGTTGGGTGTTGGGACCTAGTAGAGAGAGCTTTGAGGAAAGAATTACTGTTCACTTGAGGTGTGGGAAACCTCTGAAGAGGTGGTGGAGAAGAAGTGGCATCTTCTTTATTGTATTCTTTTCTGTAAGAGTTATTAATACAAGTTGTGTATTGTCTCTCATATTCTGTGTTATTCTGAATTCTAGTTACTTGTTGATTCTGGTTATTTCCGCATATTAAGTTGCTTGAAGTTGGTAATCAATTGTGTGCTTCCGGAGTTGGGTTCTTATTTCCCCAACAAGTGGTATCAGAGCTAAGGTTGCAAGAAGCAGGTTTTGTGTTTTGGTTACAGGGCACTCTCAGGGGTTTCTGATTGAGTGGGAGTAGAGCAACGGCAAATCAAAGTAAGCTAAGGATGGAGGAGTTGAAAAGCACAGATGGTTACTTAAGGTCCCATGGAAAGAAAGAGCAAGTAAAAGAAGATTGTTGGTTGGTAGCAGATCAGCATGAAGAAACTGAAGATACAGATGGAGCAGGTGTTGTTGCACAAGATGTGTTTGCAGGTTTCTTGGATAAAGTTGAATCTTGGATAAAAGATTCGGTTGCCTCTTTCCATGCAGCCCCAGGTAGAGGAGCTGGTGAGCCTTGCCAAAGAATTGGCAAAGGGGAAGTGAAGCTGAAATTGCAGGCGGCCAACACACAGGTGTTGATGAAGGTCATGCAAGTCCCAGGTTTGGAGATATGGCTAATTTCTTCAGAAAGATTGGGTGATGAGAGATGCACAAGAACTCTCACAGTGGGTGCACTTGAATTAGCTGGTGGTAAGAAAACAAGTACTCTTTATCTACTTGTTTATATTACTATTTCTTCTTCTGTAGTGGAGATGTGGCTTCGTAGCCTTGGTCACATGAGCAGGGAGGAGATGCATGTTCTTAAGCGGAAGACAGATGTATTTGACAAGCTTAAGAACTGGAAATCCTTGGTGTTCTTGGAGGAGATGACAGACAAAAATCAGTGGATGGGCTGGATACTTCTGAGCAAGAGCAGTTTGGACATGGAGATTGATTCAAAAGAGCTCACGGGTAAAAAGTCATCACTCACAGGTGAACACAAATACCGGCGTCGGTTAAGAGGAACCGGCGTCGAACAGACAAGTGCCGATGTCAGTCATGTGTAGACTGAAGCTGGCAGTGTCAGGCAGGGTAAGACCGATGTCGATTAGTAGGACCGACATCGGCAACAGGGACACCGATGACGGCAGGTTGATAGTCAGGGACAGACGCATGGGAATCGACGTCGATCGGATGCAGACTGTGGGGTGGCTGAGGTCGGTCACTGTAACAAATTTTGGGTGGACAGCGTGTTGTCAAGGAGTCTCAAACACCCATATGGAGGACTGAAGATGTAAGTAGGCCCTCAAATTCGTGTTCCTCTTCTTTATACTTGTTGTTTATTATAGAGCAGGAAGGATCCAGGAAACAGGGGGAGCATGGCAGGATTATGATGCAGAACCAAGCGGGAGATTTGGTAGGTTTGCCAGCTGGATGAAAGCACAGAGACGAATGGATTCCTTAGTAGAAGAATAGAGAGAACGGATACATGAGACAGAAGACCAGGCATATGGTCTTGAGGAGCTGCAGGACAATGGTACAGGTTTTGACAGGTGGAGGACGAAGCACGGCTTCAGTCAATGTCAGGGTAACTACTGTGGTTTGTCTTACCAGGTGGATGATGAGTCATGACATCATTATGTTGCTGTATGTGGATAGTATGCTAGCTAGTAGGGGTGTACATACAGGGTTTTGCTGAGCTAAGGGTAAGATTAGTTCAGTGGCATGTCAGGAGGAGTTTGGAGCAGCGAAATTCTTTGACATGGGAGGCATGGAGATCACAGGTAGATTTTGTCTCCAGTGGGAGCTGATGTGAATCAGGTGTTGGCAAGGTTCAGGATGGAGAGCCGGAGCACACTAAGGGCTGGATAGGTATAGTGTCCCAAATCACATGAGGTCTGGTATAGACCTGAGTTTTCCCATGCAGTGGGAGCTGTCAGAGAGTTAGGAGCCAATTCGGGGAAGTGAGTTCTCAGGGATTTGAGAGGGACTAGCAGCAGGGATTCATGCTATGCAGGGTCAGGACTTCACTACATGGGTTTGTAGGTTTATATGTGGTAGGGTACTCGGATGACAGGTGGTACACCACGGGATGTGTGGTGGGATGTCTTTAGGATTGAGCTTGAAGAGGGATACAAACCAGGAAACAGATTAGACGGAGTACAAGTATAGGTACAGTGCAGCTGTTTATCTCCAAGTGGGAGATTGTTAGGTTGTGAAGCTAAAAGCTTCACTGATGCAAATAGGGGAGGAGGTTGCTGAGAGTTGCTGAGTTGCAGAGAAGCTGGGGTCAGTCTGATCAGTTGACGTTGACATGATAGCAAGGAGAAGCAACTGACATCGGTCAGGGATCGGCTGACGTCGGTCACCTCCAGGCAGATAGGGACCGACGTCGGTCACCTGTGTAGTTTAACTGCGAGCTTATTACGGGCAGTTGGTTGTCGAACCAGGTGTTTGCATGATGAGTGCTAATTTTAGACTCATAGCTGTGAATCTAATTATTGTAATTAGATGTCTAATTATTGTTTGATGAGATCTATATAATAGACTCATGGTTGTATTGGAAATGGGGGCTAGTTTGAGTTGAGCAAAGTTTGTTTCTTCTGTGTGTGAGTGAGCAAGGGTGTTCCTCCTAGTTCCACAGTAGTACCAGGTGTGTTGGTGCTGGATTGGAGAGTCAGCTGGATTCTTCATGTATGTATGATCTTGGTCATCAGGTGAGCATGGCTTATAGGAGATCTACATGGTAAGTAAGATCGTTGATCTGCAGGTGTGTGTGTGCGCAAGGTCGAGGTTCACAGGTGTGCAGAACCACTTATTGATCTATAGGTTGGAGATTAAATAGGACAGCAACACAATAGGGAGCAGGATCAAGCAGGATCTACTTGGAGTACGGTGTGTACTCATTGGTATGTACGTGGAGTACATGAAGAGCTAAGAGGAAGGCATGGCAGTTCCTTCCATAAGTATGGTATGTTGAACAACAGGTTGTTGCAGGTTCATGGGAGATCTACTTGAAGTACTTTGAGTACTTGTGGAGTGCGTGGAGCACTTGTGTAAGGTGAACACCAACTCTATGTTTGAGTTGGGTGTTGGGACCTAGTAGAGAGAGCTTTGAGGAAAGAATTACTGTTCACTTGAGGTGTGGGAAACCTCTGAAGAGGTGGTGGAGAAGAAGTGGCATCTTCTTTATTGTATTCTTTTCTATAAGAGTTATTAATACAAGTTGTGTATTGTCTCTCATATTCTGTGTTATAATGAATTCTAGTTACTTGTTGATTCTAGTTATTTCCGCATATTAAGTTGCTTGAAGTTGGTAATCAATTGTGTGCTTCCGGAGTTGGGTTCTTATTTCCCCAACAAAATGCACATGGGCTAGTTGGTAGAAGAGCACCAAAATCTTGCCCAAAAAGCACCAATTTCTCTTCCTCTTCTTATATATTGTAAAAAATTCTCATTTGAGAAGGATCCACTCTCAACCTTAAGGCAAAACTCTGCCCAAAAATCTCTCGGGCTTGTAAGGTAGAATTGCCAGATATTTTACCTTGAATCAAAACTTAGTTGTTTCTACCTTTATCTGGACATGCACTTTAAAGTATATGTTTGTTTTCTCCTTTTGTGTTAAGTCATTGTCTTTCATGCTTTCACAAATCAATCACAACATGTCCAGTGCATTGTGAAGTCTTCTTTCTTTAGGTCTGCCAGAAGTGTCTATAGAAAGAATACAGGTGCCTGTGAATAGGCTATCAAAGTGTGTCCTAGAACACCTTTGCTAGTTCCTTCTTGTACTCCCACAGACCCCTAGCTAACTATTGCAAAAGAGCTTCCCAATTTAGATGAAGTGTATGGTTGCTTTCCTTTTGGTGAAAAGTGTATATTCAGGCTGGGTGGGTCACATTTTTCTGGTGTATCCACTTTTCCTTTTTAGGCTTAGGCTCTATTTTCAGCATCTCTCTCTCCCTTTTCATCCCCCCCTTTTGCATTTTATTTTTTAGCAGTAGGAGAAACTAGGGCCTAAAAGATACATCAGAGGGAGTTATCCCTCATCTAGAGACTCTCCCCTCTAGCTTCGCTGGGCCCACAAGTGAGAGGGGAGTTTTCATTATTACGTGTGGAAAGGCAGGAGCTTGGCCTCCTGCCTCAGGTGCAAATTCACGGCATCAACAGTAATGAAAAGGAGATTTGGTTAATTAGGATCCTCCAATAAGCTAAAAAATAAGCAACTAATTCATCTTCAAACTACTGGATAGAGTAGAGGTCGGTGATATAAAATTTCATGGAGATATTGATCAAAAAATGATCCAAGAAGGTTTGAACTAGTTGGGTAAAGGAAAAAATGGAGTGCTTGGGTATGGTACTATACCAATACAATGTTGGATTAGTTAGGGACATGGGGAAGATGTGGAGAAGAAGGGCATTATCATAGGTAATTAGATAAAAAGCATACCTAAATGTGCTAAGGTATTGTTGAGGATCCTCCTTACTTTGGAATTTAGAGAACTTGGGAAGTTCCATTGGGGAAGATATCACTTGATAGGTACAGATGGAATGATTGGCTCATTATATATTTGGTCATATGATAAGATGTTGTGAGCACCCAAAATAGATGACTCTAAGGTGGTCATATTTTTCATAAGCATATTCATTAGGTTTTCTTGGGGTTTTGCACCTAAAATGCTATAATATGCATACTTCTATGGTGGGTGGGTGACATATTGATAGTGGGTAGGAGGTTAGGAGGCTACCACATATTGGTGTGTGGATGTCAATGGTTAGGTGGAAGATACATAAAGGTAGGTAGATGTAGGTGGTTGGGTAGTGGGTAGGGGTACATGACCTTGTAGGTTAGGGATGTATCTAAATTTTGGTGAAATGTTCACTTGTTAGATAAGATTAGTAGTTGGGTTGGTGAGCGATGGAAGGGTGGTGACCCTTGTGTTGATTAGTGGTAAGGTAGAGGGTATGAACACCACCAAGATTTGAAGTGGAGTAGTGGTTGATATATTAGGGGTAGCTAAAATATGGTTGGTAATGCTAGAGGTAGGCACTCCTATTATGGAGGGAGTGTAGGTGGTCAAAGGTTGGCTTACTCCTAAGGTGGAGGATTTGTTGGTAGGAGTGGAAGGTATAAGGGCATTCATAGTTTGGTTTTTTTGGTTTTACATGATAGTCTCAAAGGGATTGTTGGTGGATGAGGAGGCTTGATTAGCCAACAATTGGATTATAACTATGGAAATAGAGGTGTTCCCCATGAGGTGGAGAGGCATTCCATAAGGTGGATTTATGGGTGGTACCAAAGTCAAGATACGGTAAGACATGGTTGTAAGATAATGTTGCAAGGCTATGCGATTCTTATCTAAGAAGGTGGAAAAATATACATCTCCTTAGGGAACCTCCTAAGGGAAAGTAGGACTTCTTGAAGGATAAGGAGAATTTGTTGGTTTAGAGATGTAATCCATGGATGAATAAGTGGAAGAGGTAGGTTGGTTTGGTGATTGTTTTTATTCTGCAAGGCTCCTTCATTGTTGGTGAGTGAGAACCATATGAGATAAGGGAGAGAGAGATCACAAACAACCTCACTACTCAAACAAAGAGAAGATAATAAATGCTCAAATAAATAAAATAACACTCTAAAAGAGATGTCAATCCTTAGAGTTTTTATTTATCTCACTTTTGGCTTATACCTTAAGAAGTTGTGTGACTAAAATTGGTTTGTAGAGCAAGTACTAGAAAGTAAGTTTAGGGTTGGTTTTAAGTTGTGTTTAGGCACTTAAAAACAATCTAATTTAGAATCAATACATGTCTTGGTATTGGGGCCTACCTTTTCACTTCATACATCATAGTGATAAGGGTGTTGGGTGTTTAGCCAATATATATTGATATCCAGAGTTTATACTCAACCAAAGAGCCAAGTTGGTTCTCCCCTTGGTAATGACCTCCTAGTAGGATCATTAGGAAAAGGTAAGGTTACCACTAGGAAATGAAATATTAGTTGGGCCTTTTCTCAAGTTTGTTTGATGTTTAATTGATAAAAGTGAACTGGTTGAGTGTGTGAAACAAAGAGTGAAGCTACAACATATTACTTTACTTTTAAGTTAAGCTATGTGAACTAAACTTTCAAGTAGTTGATGTATGCACTTAATTTTAAGCCAAAATAAAAAAATTTATTTCATTAATGAGTATGGAATAGAGATAAGATGCAAGCAAAGAAGAACCCAAGTAAATACATAAGGGTCCTATCAGGCATGCTGAAATGTTTCAGTGAATTTTAGCTTATTATTTTGGAAAGGAAAAAGAAGAAAATAATTATGGGTATGGTTGAAAAACTTATTTGATTGTGCATGCATTAAATCAAATGATTGTAAAGAGATCCTCTTTGGCTTGGGAGGATGACCTATAGATAAGAAAGCACTAAATCATATTTGTTTGTTAGATAGATAGTTAAGTGGATTGCCTAGCGATGGCTAGATCCTAGAAGCAAGAGCTTTCTTGTGGGTTGTCAATCCACATGTTTTAAACATTTAAGTTTATAAACAAAATAGAAAGTACTTACATCAATAATCAAAAGGTAAAGAAATTGAACACAAGAGATACTTGCTAAAGAAATGGACTAGAAAAAATTAAAATGGTGATAAGATAATTAATACTAGTGTTAGATGATTGGAGTATACTTTAGAAAATTAGGTAGGGGTCAATAAACAGGTAGGGACATAGAAAATTAGATTTGGTTGGGGGTAGGTAGGTGGAAATAGCTTGCTAAAATTTACTACCATAGTGACTTTTGATGGTTGCACTAACTTTTGGTAGTTAAGGCGACCATCAACATTCAGGATGACCATCGATGGTTGAGATAACCATCAATGATTACTATGTGTAGATTTGGGTTGAAATATTATTGGTTGATGAGATCACAAAGTGAGATTCTAAGAGATGGGTTAGTGTTAGGCTTAGTGTAAAAGGAAAACAAATAAAATTAATATCAAAAATAGATACTTATCTTGTAGAAAGCTGATCAAGTGATTGATTAAGGTGGTTGACTTTTTGGTGGAGTCTGACATGAATCTGATAAAGTAATGGTACTTGGTACTTTGGTGAAGCTACGGTAATAAGTTGGCTCTATGACATAGTAGTTGGTTCACTATATTATTGATGATGATTAACCTACAAAAGAGAATTATGGATGCACAAGATCTTGATAACAATTATAGATGGATCTCACCTTCCTGCTCCTCTTTTATTATAGGCAAGGCAAGAGATTTACAACAAGACGTAAATTGAGCTTCCTAATTTTAAACCGTCCATGAAATGGATTACAACTAGATTTAGATGAGTTATTTTTAGAAAATCAAGGTAGGTGGCTTGCATGTTAGAGGTTAAGGAGGTCGAACCTGACCATCGATGGTCAAGGTGATCGTTAGTAGTCATCCTAACCATCAATGGTCAATGATGAAGGGTCAAATTGGGTAAAAGGTTATGCTAAGCCAGTTTTATCAAACTAACTTGGGTTAAGTTTGGTTAGGGGTGGAAAGGTTAGATTGGTCTTGAGAGGGTTCCAAGGTGGTCCAGGGGAATTATGACATCCAGAATTGTGGTGTGTGGATTTTTGGTTTCTACATGTTGTTCAAAAGGGACATTGAAGGTATGCTTTTAAGGTGTGTTGAAGTTAATCATTTTGACAAGATTTTAAAAAAAAATCATGATAGTCCTTCTAGAGGCCATTTTTTAGATAAGATAATAGCTGAAAAAAATCATTAGATCTAATTACTTTTATCCTGATTTATTTAAAGATGCATACGCATGGGTTAGGAATTGTGCAAAGTGTGCAATGTTTACAGGTAAGCAAAGACTAGTTGTTATGCCACTAAAGCCTATTTAGGTTGAGAAACCTTTCATGAAATGGGGTTTAGACTTCATTTGTATGATATATCATCCATCTAGTGGTTGTGATAAGTGGTTCTTAATAGCTATAGATTATTTCACCAGGTGGGTGGAAGTAATGCCTTTTAAGGAGGCAAATTAAAACTTTGTTCTTGAGTTCTATGAAAGTCTAGCCACCTATTTTGGAGTACCTTTCACTATAATATCAAACAATTCCTTAGTATTCAATAGTGAAAATATATGTAAATGGGCTCTTGAGAAAGGTATTTATCTAGATATTCATCAAATTACTACCCATAGGGTAATAGACTAGCTAAGTCCACTAAAAAGAACCTAATTTGGATCATCAAAATAACATTGGAAGATAATCGAAGATCTTAGCATACAAAGTTGAAGACTACTTTATGGGATGATAGGATCACCCCCAAGAAGTCCATTGGTTATTCACCTTATCTCTTAGCTTATGGAAGAGAAGCAAGGTTGTCTATCTCATTGGAGCTCCCAACTTTGGAGCTTGCACACAAGCTAGAGCTTTTAGAAAATAATGCAATGGAGGTTAAGATGAATGAACTAAGAGAATTGGAGGAGATAAAAGATGATACCATACATACCATGTGATCCAACCAACACCAAGTGAAGAAGTCATTTGACAAAAAAGATTCTTCAAGGACATTTTAACAAGGTGATATAGTCCTCAAATGGGATGAGGACCGTGTAAAATTAGGAAAACACTCCAACTATGACAGCCATTGGAGTGGACCCTATGTAATCACAAGTTGTAAAGAGAGCAATGATTTTAAGCTTACCATATTGAATGGAGAGAGCTTTCACATTCCTTTCAATAGGAAGTATCTCAAGTTTTACTACTAGTTTGATCTTTTTCTCTTTGTACATAGGTAGATAAGTCTATTTTCAGCTCTAAGTAATTTTGCACATTGCTTTGTTTATAGTTTCTTGATCTATTTTGTTAATTTCTTATTGTTTGTTCCCCATTGATAAAAAAATAGGTTTCCAAAAATCAAGCAGAGTCTTTTTGTAAGTAAAATTTCATTTGTTTAGTCATCTTGAAAAATCTTGATCAAAGTCTAGGTCCCATGACCAACACGCTGGTCAAGCCAGCTAAGTCACTAGAAGTGTTGGCCATTTTGGCCCACATATCAAGCTTTGCCTGTAGTTGGAGGAAGAAGCCTAGTAGGGTCCTAATAAAGTATAATATTTAATGACTTAGGAATGGGTCTAATAATGCAAATGGTGGGATACAATTAGAGTTTCATAGTGTTCATAATGTAGTAGGGACATGGACTAGATTGAAAAAATCTTGAAAACTCATCAGGACCTTAAAATATTGAATCAAAATGACTTGGGAAAGTCTAATAAGCTAGACCATCAATAAGATGTCATGCATAAAATAAATAGACCAGTTCACTTTTGCATTTAATAAATACACCTTAGAAAGTCTTTCGAACTAAAATATTATAGCACCATGGAGTAACTCAAATCAAGTAAGAACATGATCTATAAATTTTAAGTCTGCACAAGCTTCTAGCTCAAGTTATGAGTGTTCAAAGTTGGACCTACAACATAAGATGTTTGTTTTAACATAAAGTTTGAGCTCTATAAAGTAACCATTTGGGTTCAAAATTCCTTAAAAGGTTTAAATTTGATCAAGATATAATAGTCTACGTGAGCTTGCATACTGACATATGAAATATAATGGTTTGTGCTAGGGTGAAACACATCAAAGGGTCCCAGGGTTAAAGCCCTTTAAAGAGCTACAAATTGGATGAGATCCTATGGTATGGGTTTATCAAGTAGATGATCCAATGGTGCATGATCACTAACAAGAAAGTGGGTCTAATCTAAATCAATAATTAGCATTCAATTGTACCAATGATCTAATGACACAAGCTCAACTGATAAGAAAGTGGGTCTAATGAGATCTATGGCTAGAATTTACTCATACATCTTGATCTAATAGTGTAAATAAAAGTCAACATGTCAAAGGATCTTCATGGAAATAAATCAATAGACCACGTTCATTCATACCAAAGAGATCAATGGTACATAATAGGTCAAAATGTCAAGATCTGATAGCGAAGATCTGTGAGGCCAATGGGAATAAAGATAGGTTGGAACATTTTGATTGGTTTGAATCAATTTTTGATGGACAAAGTCAAACCAAAGGGTAGTTTTTTAACCAAAGAAAATAGGTATTACAGGGTCATCCCATCACCATTTGAGCTTGACTAAATGCCATTAAAGGGACACATTGATGCAATTAGGTTAAAAGACATAAAGGGACCACCATTAAAGCTTAGTATGGACCTTTGGCTTGAGGGTTTGTGTCATGCAATGTTAATTTTGTGACTATGTTCACCATTTTTAAAATAAATGTCCATGTATATGGTGAACTCTTGGTTCCCAAAAAAATAGAATGGGTCTATTTGGACCTAATATAATCAAGAAAGGGGGATATATAGTCTATAGGTCTACATCAACATAATGACTATAGGAAAACCAATAGTTTGAGATTAGTTTTCCATCTATAGAATACCTATGAACATGGGGATGAGTTTGAGCATGATCTATTTGAAAAAGAGTTAGTATTTTAAAGGATGCCATGAAGGGATACATTTAGACCCCAATGGTTTCATCTCCAGGACCAACTGCATGAAAAGGACCTTTCTCTCCACTTTTGCATGCCATGACAAATCAATTAGGCATAGTTAGCACTAGGACAAAGCTCTAACAGATTGATCTAATGGTTGTAACTAAATTAATGCTAAAACCCAGCTTAGAACAACTTGATCCCATTCTTACAATCATAATAAACATCAATGGAGTAAAAATGTAACTATGCAACCACTTAAAGTAACCTAGATCAATCAAGAAGCTTGAATGAGAATAAATGTAGAGACAATTATAACTATGGTTAAAATGGATTTGAGCTCATTGATCCCTCTTTTAACACCAAAATCTCTCTCTAGCATCCCTTTCTTTTATAAATATAACCTTTGAGCTATTGTTAAACATCCCTTAGGCTAGTATGATTAAACTCTACCAGAAATTGTATTTTTCACCTCTTAGAGTAATGAATGGATCATTTTGAATTTGTTTACTAATATATGCTTAGTGTTTCATATTTTTTTGATATGAAAAAGTGGTTTTCATCTTCCCTTTACACATCTAATTTCAACCTAAGTTCTAATAATTTTTTCTTGCAAGTCATCTAACATGTCTTAATGTTGATGTCTTAGGTATAGAGTGGATAGTTAACTGTAAGTGCTTCCAATCAAGCCTTATCCTCATTTCTCTCCAAACTAAGTCCATCAAATTGACCTCTAGGTGAAGCATTGTTTCTTAGAAATCATTGTAGACATTGCATTAGTTCTATTCATAGTCTATTAGTGTGCTAATGAGTTTAATCTTGAGAGTGGATCTTTAAACATTTGATGCATCACTACATGTTATAATAGGTTTAATTTTATGCAATCTCGTGACTTTTTTTAGCCCAACTTATTTAAGTCTTAGAAAGAGAGGTCCAAATTATCATATCTGAGGAACTAGCATCATTAAAAAACCATAGATATCTGGTCTAGATATAGGCATCCCATAGCCTTAGATCATTCCCATATTAGTCTAGGTATGAAAAGAATTGAACAAAACTAACCTCTATTGGGTGTTATCTAGATGGCTAATAGTTTTGGCATGCTCGATGGGACCACTTATTCACACAAAGTGAGTCATTTTCAGGTTTTTATACTTTTTCATGCCACCAAGAGTTGTTACAAGATCCTCTACAAAAGAGAAAGAGATAGATTTCTCTGAGCTATATTTTCAATCAAGAAATAAGAAGAAATGCTCAATGGGACCACTTATTCACACAAAGTGAGTCATTTTCAGGTTTGTATACTTTTTCATGCCACCAAGAGTTGTTACAAGATCCTCTACAAAAGAGAAAGAGCTATATTTATTTGCGCTATATTTTCAACCATACATTATTGTAAATCCCATACCTTAGATGGTTTTTCCCAGAAGACAAGCCTTTGTGTCATTTAATCATCGTAGTCCTTTGAATCTTACCCAATGGGATGATATTCGAGCCTCAACTATGAAGGATCTTACTTAATTTATAGGGGAAAATCTAGTCACTCCTATAGAACATTTTATAGATATTACTAACCTCTGTTCAGTGCATCATGTAACTCAAGAAAATGTAGCAATGAGGTTTTTAGCAACTTTTTTCAAAGGGAAAGCACTTCAATGGTACAAAGAATTGGCTCATGGATCAATAAATAACTGGGATGAATTTGGAGAGGTCCTTTGCAAGAAATTTGAAGAAAAAAGTGACTACCTTTCACTTTTGGAACAAATTACAACAATCAGTAGATTCAATAATTAATTCATAGTGGATTTCAATTACATGTTCCAAAAGACTTGGGATAGAATTCTTGTATTGATTAAGCCTACACCAAACTATGTTTTTCTATACTATTTAAAGGCCCTAAATTTAGATGTAGTTGTGATGATTCAATCCATGAGAGGGAACACTCTACCTGAGGCTTTTTAAATATAAATCAAGGCTAAGAATTACCTTATATAAGTAGGCAAGTTGTCCCCAAGGCAACCAATGCCCGTCTTTCTAGTAATCCACCCTTTTTCTCCAATTATTTCTCCACTTCCACATTCAAAAAAGTTTTATAAAATAGAACATGATCAATATAATAGATTGGGGAAGATAGAGTCTTCTCAAGACTCATAACAACAAGTTTGTTGCAATGGAAAGACAACAAGCTCCATCATACAAGCCATATCAGAATACTAATTATAATTATCAATATAATAGGCCATCATATCAGTACAATCAACAAGGGTAAAATCTTTAGTCAATGAAATAAAATTCTAATGCTCCAATAAATTTTATAGATAATGTGCCAAGTCATAACAACTATGCTCGGGAAGGGAAATGAAACAATCAGTGAGATCAAGCAAATGACATGGTAGTGATGCCAATTGATGAGAGCACACATCAGTCTTATATGCAACATAGTTTAACTCCTCCTCCACATGAAAACCATCCAAATAAGGAAGCCTCTATACCACATGGATAAATTCCTTCATTCACTCATGCAAAAGTACCAAATCAACAAGGAGAAGAGAATGGTAAAGCACCTATTGAAACTACATTTGTGAAATTTTAAGAAGGTGAGGATTCTTTTGAGCACATAGCTATAAATCAAAGTCAAAATATGCCTAACATTGATAATTCATTTGTAACCCATACTAGATCTAAGAAAAGGGCAATTGGTGATGGTTGAAATCATGATAAGGCAGCCCCTTTTCCTTCTCAACCACCAAAAAGAACCACCACTCATGAGTTTCTCCAAAAGACATCAAATCAATAGGTTCAAGATCCAAAGGGGCAAAATGTGAAAGGGCCTTATATTCCTCAATTCACATAGCATCTAAGATCCCATCCTACTCTTAAATTTAAGTCAAGGATAGTTACTTCTCCACTCAGTATTCTGGATCATATGAAGAAAACTTTAGTATTAATTTCAATATGGGATACACTTCTAAGACCAAGACAAAAAGAGTATCTACAAGAGGAGATTTCAAAGCTCAATATCTATGATGAACCACCTAAAAAGGAAAGAGTAATTGATATTATAACCAAATATAATCTATTTATTTAGCCTTAAACTCCTAAGGTGACTAAGCCTCCTCAATTCTATCTTTCAGTTGTCATATGAGATTGTCTTGTCCGCAATTGTATGATTGATAGTGAAGCTAGTACTTCTATCATGATTAAATCTATAGCTAAAAAACTAGGGATAAAGTATGAATCTTATGAAAAAGGAGTGCTAAAATTAGATGGTTATCCTACTAAGACTATGGGCATCCTCAAAGATCTTAAGATTTTACTTGCTGCTTGTCCTAATTTCACCATTTCATCGGATATAGTTGTTGATATACCTCCATGCTTTGCATTATGCCTATCCAAAGATTTTACTTCTAAAATAGGAAGTTATATTTCTTCATGTTGACCATTTTGGTCCTACAAGCCAAAAATTGGTCTCCTTCTTTCCTTGTTGTCCTGAACCATCAATATTGGATGTATTCCCCCCACTGCAATTATGCCATTTCCCTTTGTAGTAGACCTATTTTGTAAAGAGCCAAGTGACTTGAGCTTTGTAGATGTTTCAAGTTGATCTAGAGGTTTATTTCACTGTAGGTAGCTATTTTTCACAAGCCTTTTGGCAAAGGAATGGGCCAACTTCAAAGAGATATAAGTCTTTTACAAAGCTCTGAGGATAGAGTGCCCTTACGGAGGGTAGTCAGGTTATGAATTGGATTGTTCTAGCAGGTTGTGGAGGGAAAAGAGTTTTCCTTTGGAAAAATGACAAGGCAAAAGGCCGAGTGGTAAGTTTTCATTCAAAATAGATCCATGTAAAAGACAAATGATTTCCTTCAGACTTTTATCCTGAGGGAAATCCAAAGGAATTGAATGCAAAGGATTTCTTCAGACTTTTGGTCTAAAGAAAATCCACATGGAGCCAAAGGATGAATTCCTTCAGACAAAGTGCCTGAAGGAATTCCTTCAGACATTTTATCTGAAGAAATTCACAAGGAATTTGTCAAAGGAAAAGACCGAAAGAAGAAAGGGACAAAGGATTTCTTCAAACTTTTTGTCTGAAGAAAATCCATGGAAAAGACAAAGGCACATTTCCTTTGGACATTTTGTCTAAAGGAATTTACAAAGAAAAAGACCAAGACATGAAGACTAAGACATGAAGAAAGATTTCCTTCAGACATTTTGTCTAAAGGAATTAAGAAGACCAAGGCAGCCTGAAGGAATTTGAAGGGCAAGTTCCCTTACGGGGGACTCTCGACTACCAAAAGGGGGACCTTTTCCAAGATCTGTAGGGACACCTTACCTTCAAGAAGGAAGAAATACAAAAGGCTGAAGAAATTGCCAAAGGGGTGACGGGCCTAAGAACGTCAATTTCAAGGCAGCAAACTAGCCATTGGCTTTCAAATGGTGACGGGCCTGTGGACATCAAATTTATGATGATGAAATAGCCATTTGGTTTTTGAATAGTGATAGGCCCACAGATGTCAGTTTTGACAAGATGCATCAACCGTTGAGGACAAGCTGAAAGATTAATGCCTTCATGACAAGTGGCTTGAAAGAGCTCGAATGTCGCAAACCCAATGAAATTCAAAGGGGCATAAGACCCGAGGAGTAAACTCAGTGACCCACTGAGAAAGGAGCCCAAAGAGCCAAACAAAAGATGAGAAGGGATCCTGAGAGCTCAAATTGCCAGAAAGAGATAAAAATATAGAAAGGAAAGAGGGAAAAAAATAGAGAATCCAGAACACAGCCACACACACATATGATAACATTTGGAATGTTCCAAAAGATGCACCTAACCAAGCACAGACATGAATCAGATCAGCCCAGGTGGCAAAAGAAGGTATCGGTAGGAAGTTCCTAGATGAATGAAAAAGTCTCCACTAAGTGGCTACCAAGGGGAACATTAGCATTCTATAGAATGGCCCATTTTTCCTCATTTTGCATTAATGAACATGCAGTCACGTGAATTTCATGGAGAAGCGGCCTAGTCATTCAAATAGACAAAGCGACCCATGCTCTTGCAGTGATATTTAATATGATTTAAATGCCAAAGTCAAGACTAATGACTGCCATAGTATGGTTCCTTCAGTGACTTCTTCTTCCCAATGTATTCAATGTAGCATGGGCCACTTATTTTGAAAGGTGCCAAAGTCTTTTCTTTTATGCTATATATTGTAATCTCTCATTTTAAGAAATATATCTCTTAGCTTGTAAAGTGGAGCTCTACCAAAATTTAACTTGAATCAAAAAGAAGCATTTTTACCTCCATTTGAGGTTGCACTTTTGCATATGTCTATGGCTTTGTCTTGTGTTAAGTCATTTTCCTTCATGCTTTCACAAAATGATTCTAGCATGTCTAGTGTATTGTGAGTTCTTCTTTTGCAAGTTATCCAGAAGTGTCCACAATAGAGTATAGGTGCATGTGAATAGGCTGCCATAGTGTGTCTTATAACACCTCTGGTAGTTCTTCCTCCTTGTATCTCCAAAGGACCCATAACTCACTGATGCAAAAAAGTTTCTCGTGTCAAATGAAGTGTATAATCAGCTTGTTCTTGGTGGAAAGTATATGTCAAAGATAAGTAGATCAACCATTTTTTTGTGCATCACCGTATTAGTTTAGGTTCTATTTTTAGTAATCCTTCTCCCTTTTCGCCCCCCCCCATTGGTAGAAGTAGGAAATCCAAGACCACAGAGATGCATCAAATGGAGCTAGACCTTATCTAGAGATTATCCCCCTAGTTTTGATAGATCCATAGCAAGAGGGGAGTCTCCATTGTGTTGTGTGGAAGAGAGGAGCTGAGCCTCCTCTCAAGGGTGATTTCCATAGTGTCAATAGATTTTGGTACACTTGGTGGGACTCATTTTAATGCTCAAAAAATTTCTAGGAGTGGTGTTGGTTCTGTTACAGTAAGAATGAACCACTAATCCAAAATCTGACTTTTAATCAGGTGATTGTGGGACTAGTTTTTATCTAAAGATTTGAAGAATTTTGGTGTGTTCTTCAACTAGCTAGCCTTTAGAGGCTTTTCATCAACACCAATGGTGACTCTGAGTTGAATCAACTAGTTAAACAATCCTGGTGCCATCAAAAAATTGCATTTTGGTATGTATACTTCCATTGCTCAGAAGCATGGGCCTTGGGTTCCTTCATATAACTTTGATCAAGCTCAGGTTGGTCATGGAATCACCTCAAGCAACAAGGATGCATATGGTTGAGTTTTTCCCTTTGAAGGTTGGTGAAACATTGTAGGCTTTGCCTCTTCCTCCTTAGTTTGAGCAAGTCCTTGGCCATCCTGGCTATGATCCTTACCAACCTTTTGTTGATCCTTATCAGGTCCAATATGACTAGTCTCAGCCCTATCATGAGCTATATTAGTCTTATGCCTAGTCTTCTCAATGTGTTACTTGTCCTACTCAACCTAATATTTTTGCCAATCAGCCCATTTTCACCTTCAAACAAGCACTGCTGGGGTATGAAAAGTATGTAGTGGAGATTGACACTAGAAGGGGATGTGGCCAAGAAATTCCTAATCATTTCATCCATCAAATGAGAAATGCATTAGATCTGGTTAAGAGTGAATGGACTCCTATTAAAAGAGCTAATTGGCAAAGGCTTACAAATGAGATGCTAGATGTGAGTGGTTTGATTGCATCTTTGGAAGAGAAGCTGAGTATTCATGAGAGGTAGCCTTACCAAGTCTATCAACCTGCATACCCACTGCCCCAAGTTTCATATCAGCCATACGCAGTCCCTACTCATGAGCCAAGTCAAGCTTGTTAAAGTCCTTTCCCCAATCATGTTTAGGAGAGTTTTGAAATAGTAAATCTTGTGTTTAAGGCCAATCTTGATAAGTAGATTGAATTGGCAAATCTTCACATGCAGTAGTCTATGTTGGTAGCAAGGGAAGTGGAATCCAAACCCTCACTACCCTCTCACATCGCAACCCCATCAACCCAAAAGGAGACTTCCAGTCCTAAGATCATGAGCTGGAGTAAAGTAGTTGAGTCATGGAGCAACAAGGAGGAGAAAGGCATTATTCAAGAGTGTGAGGTACAAAATGAGGCTAGTCCTTCTCAAGTCCCTCCCACCCTTCATCAAGAAGCTTCTTGTACACCATGGTAGCCTTCATGCACTCCCCATTTCCATGATGATTCTTAAAGAGCTCCAAGAAAGACTCTTTTAAGAAAATCTAGGTAAACAAATTGAGGAATTAGAGGCAAAGGTGAGATTTCTTGGTGAAAGAGAGATGGAAGTTTTAGACCTTAGAGAGGAGCCTATGCCAAAAGACACCCCTTCTACAAATCCTCAAGCTAATTTTGATATTGATGAAGTGCTGGTCAAGTGGAGAGAATAAAATCAAGTGATTTTGGCCTAAGGTCTGCCCCCATTTTCTTAGGAGCTTTCAAAAAGATCCCCTGCTTTCCATTCCCATCCTGATTTTGACAATCCTTGTGTTCCACCTCCTTGCCTGGTAAATGAAGAATGTTTCTCTTGTATTGAGGAATCCATCTTGAAGGAAGGAAGTGAAGAGGAGTATGCTTATTTTGTGACTAATCAGAGAGACTTCATGAGTTTAGATTAGGAGGAGACCGCCATAGGTACCCCCCTTAGTGAACAAGAAGATAGGTCACAAGTTTTTGCCTCTATCCCCGATGAGGAAGAGATGATCTTTAACTCTTTTCTCACTTTGCAAGACACCATGGAGGAGCATGGATAGATTCTTGATCATATTTTGAATGATTTGTTTGAAGTCATTGGGGCATGTTACACTCTTCTTCAAGGAGGCTATGAGCTGGCTAAGGGTGGAGAAGGCAACATTAGGACTCAAATAAGTATGCAAAGGGGCAACAAGCTTTCAAATTTATCCTTTCAAGAGGTTGGTGAATCTGAAGATGATATTTTTGAAGTCATCAAGAAGGAACCTATTTTGAAAGAGGCATATGAAGAAGAGAGGATCCAATTTGTAGCTACCTAAGAGGCTATCATGAGTGATAATGAGGAGGAAATCACCATGGATGTTCCTTTTGAAGACATCATCAACAATGGGGAAGACACAGGTCATGTATACATGTGGATGTTCTAGCAATATGAACATGAAAGTAAGTATGGTGAGCTCTCTCCTCCCTTGTTTGATGAACTTCCTTGTCGCTTTGATGAAGAGAATGACCATGGTATGGAACCCGAGTTGGAGGAGAATCAGGAAGATGTCTTTAAACAAATAGAGACTATGGTCTTTGAGTAAGGAAAGAGGCTTGTCCATCTTGATGAAAGCTTTGAAGAAGAGAGCCTTGAGCAAGAAGGTGATGTTTTGTGGGATGAACAAGTAGTTTGTGATCTCATTTCAGACATCACAACAGTCACCCTTCTTCAAGAAAGCCATGAGGAAGTAGAAGATCAGTTTGATAGTCTCTTCAATGAGGCAAAAGGGAATAAGTCAATCCATGATGCATATCAAGGGGGTTATGAGCTAGATGATCCCTTTGGTGATGAGCCAATAGCCATTGACTTTTTGGTGAGATACACTAGCATGAAGGGCCAGCATGAGGCAAACTTCCAAGAGCAAGATGAATACATATATGTTGGAAGCATGTTTGACCCTGATTCATTTGGATACAAGCTAATTAAGGTGGTAGACAATAAGAGCAAGTCACCAAGTCTCCTTTCCATTTAGCCACTTGTCTGGCACCATAAGTCTTCTTGCCATGAAGGAGACTTAAGAAGTTTTCCCTTTGATCCAGGAGGGAGACAAATGTATCTAGTTAGTTGTACATATTAGTTTTCTTTCAGTCATTTTTGTTTTACCTAAGTGCTATTGCACACATGTGTGTAGTTTTTTTAGCCTTTGTTGTGTGTGTTCTCCTTTGTGTTTAAGGTAAAATCTTTGTTTGTTCGTAGTTCCTTACAAGGTTGTTAACTTCTCCAAGATGTGTCCTGACTCCATGCCCAATGGACTTAGAGGCTACTAGTAATCCCAAGCATAGCAGGCATGCTTCCCCTAGGAATCACTAGATTTGTTGACCATTTTAGTTCTACAAGCCAAAAATTGGTCTCCTTTCCATGCTATCATGAATCATCAATATTAGATGTATTCCCCCCACTAGGACTGTGCCATTTCCCTTTGTAGTAAACCTATTCTGTAAAGATCCAAGTGACTTGAGCTTTGTAGATATTTCAAGTTGATACAGAGGTTTATTTCACTATAGGTAGCTAGTCTTCACAAGCCTTTTGGTAAAAGAATGGGCCAACTTCAAAGAGATATAAGTCTTTTACAAAGCTCTAAGGATAAAGTGCCCTTGCAGAGGGCAGTCGAGTTACGAATTGGACCGTTCCATTAGGTTGTAGAGTGCAGAGAGTTTTCCTTTACACAAATGACAAGGAAAAAGGCCAAGAGGTACATTTTCCTTTGGAAGAGATCCATGCAAACGACCAATGATTTCCTTCAAACTTTTGTCTCAAGGGAAATACAAAGGAATTGAATGCAAAGGATTTATTTAGACTTTTGGTCTGAAGAAAATCCATGTGGAGCTAAAGGATGAATTCTTTCGGACAAAGTGCCCAAAGGAATTCCTTCAGACATATTGTCTGAAGAAATTCACAAGGAATTTATCAAAGGAAAAGAACGAAAGAAGAAAGGGACAAAGGATTTCTTTAGAATTTTTGTCCAAATAAAATCCATGGAAAAGACAAAGGCACATTTCCTTTGGACATTTTGTCCAAAGGAATTTATAAAGAAAAAGACCAAGACATGAAGAAAGATTTCCTTTAAACATTTTGTCTGAAGGAATTAAGAAGACCAAGGCAGCCTGAAGGAATCTGAAGGGCAAGTACCCTTGTAGGGGACTCTCGACTGCCAAAAGGGGGACCTTTTCCAAGTTCTAAAGGGACACCTTCCCTTCCAGAAGGAATAAATACAAAAGGCTGAAGAAATTACCAAAGGGGTGACGGGCCCGAGAACATCAATTTCAGGGCAGAAAACTAGCCATTGGCTTTCAAATGGTGATGGGCTTGCAAATGTCAAATTTATGATGATGAAATAGCCATTTGGTTTTTAAATAGTGACAAGCCCATAGACATCAATTTTGATGAGATGCATCGGCCGTTGAGGACAAGCTGAAGGACTAATGCCTTCATGACAAATGGCCCAAAAGAGCTTGAATGGTGTAGAATCAATGGAATTCAAAGGGGCATAAGACCCAAAGAGTAAAATTAGTGACCCATTAAGAAAGGAGCCCAAAGAGCCAAGCAAAAGATGAGAAGGGATCTTGAGAGCTCAAATTTCCAAAAAAAGACAAAAATATAGCAAGGAAAGAGGGAACAAAATAGAGAATCCAGAACATGACCATGCATACATACGATGACATTTGGAATGTTCCAAAAGATGCACCTAGCCAAGCATAAACATGAATCAGATCAGCCCAAGTGGCAAAAGAAGGTGTCAGCAGGAAGTTCCTAGATGGATGAAAAAGTCTCCACCAAGTGGCTACCAAGGGGAGCACGGGCATTCAATAGAATGGCCCATTTTTCCTCATTTTACATTAATGAGTAGGCAGTCACGTGAATTTCATGGAGAAGCGGCCTAGTCATTCAAATAGACAAAGTGACCCATGCTCTTGTAGTGATATTTAATATGATTAAAATGCCAACGTCAAGACTGGTGACTACCACAGTGTGGTTCCTTCAATGACTTCCTCTTCCTAATGTATTCAATGCAATATGGGCCACTTGTTTTGAAAGGCACCAAAGTCTTTTCTTTTATGCTATATATTATAATCTCTCATTTTGAGAAATATATCTCTCAGCTTGTAAGATGGAGCTCTACCAAAATTTACCTTGAATAAAAAAGAAGCATTTTTACCTTCATTTGAGCTTGCACTTTTGCATATGTCTATGGCTTTGTCTTGTGTTAAGTCATTTTCCTTCATGATTTCATAGAATGATTCCAACATGTCTAGTGTATTGTGAGTTCTTCTTTTGCAGGTCAGCCAGAAGTGTCCATATCAGAGTATAGGTGCATGTGAATAGGATGCCATAGTGTGTCTTAAAACACCTCTGGTAGTTCTTCCTCCCTGTATCTCCAGACGACCCCTAGCTCACTCATGCAAAAGAGTTTCTCATGTCAAATGAAGTGTATCATCAGCTTGTTCTTGGTGGAAAGTGTATGTCAAAGCTAAGTAGATCAACCATTTTTTGGTGCATCACTGTATTAGTTTAGGTTCTATTTTTATTAATCCTTCTCCCTTTTCACCCCTCCCATTGTTAGCAGTAGGAAATCTAGGACCACAAAGATGCATCAAAGGGAGCTAGCCCTTATCTAGAGATTCTCCCCCCAGTTTTGCTAGACCCACAGCCAGATGGGAGTCTCCATTGTGCCACATGGAAGAGAGGAGCTGAGCCTCCTCTCAAGGGTGCAATCCACAATGTCAACACTTCATATTACTCATACATGGTTTTTAAAACCATATATGGAACCAAAGTCACTATAAGATTTGAGCCTATTTCTAGATTTCACCTTGAACCATATATGCCAAATATGTCTAATATAAATTACATTATTTCAGAAAAAAGATGAGGATACTATTGATCAAGAGCCTTCCAATCCACTTGAAGGCATACCAGATCTACTTTTGGATGAGTGGGCTATTGATAATCATGGTTATGACCCATATAAAGGTATTCAAGAAGCTAGTTTTGGTGTCTATTGCTTGCATGAAGAAGGTGACTCATTACCTAGTTTCACCAACTCAAAGCAGGATCAAGAGGGAGTATGGAATCTATACTTTGATGGATCCAGATTAAAAAATGGAAGTGGAGTTGATGTAATGTTAGTTTCACCTCAAAGTCAAAGGTATTATTCTTCAGTTAGATTTTAGTTTAGTTGTACATTAAATACTGTAGAGTATAAAGCTTTCATTCATGGCCTTTAGTGGGATAGAAAGAAAGGTATTAATCTTTTGTAGGTGAAAGGTGATAGTGAATTGGTAGTGCAATAAGTCAAGGATTTAAGTTTAGCAAATAACCCCATCTTTAAGGCCTATAAACATAAAGTTTGGAACCTCACGGAGGATTTCCTAGCATTTGATATCCTTCTCCATTTCTAGAGTAGCCAATCAACATGTAGATAGACTTGTTGCCATAGGAGCACAATGTGATATAGTGGACTAGCTCAAGGACCAGTTTCAAGTCTTTGATAGTGACAAATATATAGCCTATTTCTTACAAAATGAGGAAGAATTTTGCAAAAATAATAAAAATAAATTGTAATGCCAATATGAATATTAGATTATGAAATTGAGATCAAAAAATATTCCTAAAGGTTTAGTAACTTTGGAAAGCATTTTCAATGAATATGATCAACTTAGAAAAAATAAAGTAAGCTTATCTTCTAAGGAAGAACATTATGAGCAAGTTCACATAGCTAAAGTTAAGCAACTCAAGTGGGGTAAGGTGAACATTGATTCTAAGAGAGTAGATTTCATTTCATTATGTAGTGAGTTTATGGATGTATTTACTTGGTAAAACCATGAATTAAATGGGTTTGACCCCAAATTAACACAACATACTATTAAGACTGAATAGGATGCAAAACCAATAAGATAGAAACAAAGGCCCATCAACCCTAAGGTTGAAATTCTCATGAGAAAGGAGTTTACCAAGATGATCGAGTCAAGTATAATAGTTCCTATGAAGCACTCAACATTGGTAGAAAACCTTGTGCTAGTGAGAAAATAAAATTGAAGAGATAAGACTATGTGTGGATTTCAGAGATTTGAACAAAGTGTCACTAAAAGAACACTATCCTCTTCCTTCCTTAGATCAAATCTTGTAGAGGGTATCAGGATCACAAAGGTTTTCCTTACTAGATGGGTACTCAAGTTATAACTAGATACTATTGAATGAGCAAGATTATTATAAAACAACTTTCACAACCAAATAGGGTACTTATGTCTATCAAAAGATGCTTTTTGGGCTCTCTAATGTTGGAGCCACTGTCCAAATATGGTATTTATATTGGTCTAAAAATAATAGAATAAATCCTTTCTCTATCATCACCAAAACATAATAAAAGATTGCAAAACTTCTTAGGCAAGATCAGTTTCATCATAAGATTTATTCCTCGTTTTGTAGAACTGGTAAGGCCACTCACTCAAATGCTAGAGAAACATCAAGAATTCACTTGGAGTGAGATATTTAGGAGAATATTTGAATCCATCAAAAAATCAATTAGCCAAGCTCCTTCTTTGCTTAATCCATATTTTAGTAAGTATTTCTTTATGTATGCCTTTTCTACATTTAATACAATTTCAGCCATGCTTATGCAACATAATAGTGAAGGCTTAAAGCAACCCGTTGCTTTTTTTAGTCAAGCTTTAGAAGACTATGAGGAGAGTGTTTCTATGCAAAATTGCTTTCTACATTCAAAGAAGAAATAGGAAACTAAAAGAAATGGTCAAGGCTAGAAAATACCTGATAAAGTCGTGCGCACCGAAATCAGACGGTGGAAGATTCTCCTCTTTGGCTGTGAAGGAATGACACCTGCAAAGAAAAGAGACTGAAACACGGAAAAATGTTAGTCAAAGATATGGTGGGTTGTCAGGCGAAATCCCGATCCCGGAAGCACGAAGACTTCCTAGAAGGATATCAACCCACTGATAAAAAAGTAGAATATTGGACTGAAGTAGATATAAAAGATAAAATGACAAAAAATAAAATGCATACCTGATAATGAAGTAAAATGTTCTGTGCAGTTGCCGATGTCGGTCTCTGTGGTGCCGGCGTTGGTTAGGGAAAGTGCCGACGTCGGTTAAAGTGCCAGCGTCGATCGGGGCAAGTTCTGGACAGAGTCTGGGTGAGTTGCAGAAGGTCTGGTAGAGTCAGGATAGGGTCTTGGTCAGGTTCGAGACAGGGTCTTGACAGGGTCTAATCAAGGTAATGTCGAGTCTGGACAGGGTCTGGGGGTTTTGGTCGAGTCTGGACAGAGTTATAGATTGGGGTAGTGGGCAGGGATGTAAAGAAGAGATTCAGGACTTGGGTCTATGGTTTGAAGATTCGGGATGATAGAAATAATGAATAAATAATAATTAGAAAGAAATGAAAATAAATAGAGAAAATACTTACCTGCCAGAAGACATGATAAAAGCCATGATTGAAGTTGTTGAAGCGTTGTCGTAAGTTGATCGAAGCGAATGCAGATTGGTTGAATGCTAGAGATGATTGATCGCCAGAGTTGGTTGGTTGCCTGAGTTCGGGGGTCGATTGATTGATTGATTAGTTGATTAGCCTTCGGGATTGACCAGCGGACGCTGATGAAGGCGAGGGATGGTTCGAGAGACGGTTTGATAACCATTCAGAAAACTGATTGGGAACTGAATGATAACTGATAACGGATAACGATAAGGTGACCGACATTGGCAGGATTGCCAACGTCGGCCGATAAGTGACTGACATCGGTGACATCAGTCGGGTAACGACCGTCATCGGCAGATGCACAATGGGGATAGAGTCTAGCTTTAGCTCTGCGCTCATTGTTACATGCTGCCAAGGTCAAGGCTAATGGAAAAAGTGATCGACAAGGGTTAAATAGGCGAAGAAGAATAAGATGGGGGATGACCAGGGGAGTCGACACAATTTTGATGTCTACATTTGCCCCTTTTTGTCTTGTTGGTTGTTCTGGACGAACTGCAAGACAAAAATAGGAGTGATTGCCCCAAGTGTGGGATAAGGTTGATTTCATCTTGTTGGTTGTTCAAATGAACTACAAGACAAAAACAGGAAGCGGATTGCCCCGATTATGGATGAGGTATTCCCCCTCAAAGCAGGAGTCGAGGGAAGGGAACCGGGAATTGGGTGTTGATTTGACAAAGAGTGGATGAAAAAAGGGGTGAGGGTGAACACTGCAAAAGGTGTGATTGCGTGCATACCACTGCACGAGATGGTTAGGTCAAAGTGTCACAGGTCAAGGGTCGAGGAGTGCCAAAATTAAAGTAACCAGGCCCCAGCATTTAGTCGTCTACTGATCGGGTCACTCAATCTAAGCTGAAGCTCCAAATGGGTCGTCACGTTTTAGGTATCCCAGGCTCATGAAGTGCTCCTAGAAACACGAAAAAGTCACAAGTAGTGCAGATCAACCAGCTTGCGATCCTATACTTGTGAGGGTCAAAAAAAGGTCTGCGCACACTTCTGCTAACCAGTCATGAGATAGCATACATGCAAAAACAACCAAGGCAACAATGGCTTGGAAGTGGTCGAGGTCGGAGGAGATAGGCATGATCTCCAATGGTTGGTGGGTGAGGGGAGGAATGGATGAAAAAATGTGGCCGAGCTAACCCCAAAAGACAGTCATGTCATCTGAGTGCTGCCTACATAGCCTCGGTCAGAGGGCTTCAGGCTAATGTAGTTCAGACAAAGGGTCCGAGTAGTAGACAGGTGGTCAAAATGGTTGATAGATTGGTCTTGGTTATGACGAAATGATGAGGAGAAGAGATGTTGCAGCCTTTTCCAAATGGTGTATTCTGCAACATTGGTCGAGAGGTCTTTCATCCCTAGCAATATTCCATATTCGTGATGGATGTATGCTAAAAATGAATTGAGGTTTATTTATGCTTCAGCAAGTATTAGTTTATGCTGAACATAAATTGCGGCGGGTCGATAGTTTCCATGTGTATTGGTGTCCATAAAAACTAGGGTGAATAGGCTATGGGAGTGGTCTGAAAAGAGAGTTGAGGTGAGTTGACAAGTGATGAAGGTGAATGTGACCAAAGTGCAGAAGAAGTGAAAAGCATATTGCTCTTTCATTGACAAGGACCAAAAGGATATCATAGATAGGGGTTATGAGAACCAAGAGCCCCATTCATGCGTGACGTCATTGACCATAGTTATGTTAGAGCGGTAATCAAAATCACTTTGACATTAAAGTGAGCTCGAAGTCCCTTGAGCAGGTGATAGGAGGAGGAAAAAGGGTAACCCATTTTAAGAGCAGAGATAACTTTGCCCCTTTTTATAGGAGACCCTGAGACAACTATAAGTCAAGTCCATGACTCATTTTTCTTTTTTTTCTTTTTTTTTTTTTTTGGGCAGACTGATCGATGCGGGAAGCCTGCATAGAGATATCATTTGCTTGGTGGTCAGTTGTGAAGCTGATCAATGCGGGAAGCTTCTAAAATAGTGATGTTTATTGCCAGATTAGTCATAGCCATCCTTCAAGGGAGTGGTCTAGATTTTTGTTTAATATAAAGGTTTTTGAATAGTTGTCCTTCGAGGGAGCAGTCTATTAATTATAGTAATGATAGTACAGCTGTCCTTCGAGGGAGCAGCCTGCTTTTTGATTTTGATATTGATATAGTGACCATGGATATTGTGACATCTTGATTTGTTTTTATAGAAATATGAGTCATGGACAAGATTATAGAAGGTCAAGGGCTCCCTTTTATGAGGACAAAAGCATCCATACAGCATAACAGGGTTATAGGAATTGTTAAGAGGAATAGGGTTGAAAAGAAGTAGGATTAAGAAGACGGGGATTGCTCAAGGGATGAGCTCAAGTTAAGTGTCAAGTGGACGAGTACTCGACTAGCAGTAGAACGATCGCAGATGCAACGTATTAAGAGGCTCAGGTTCTGGGCGTCCATCAAGAGAAGATAGACAATAAGTCCCTGATCCATACTTGTGCATGATAATAAAAGGTCTGAGCCAATTAGGAGCAAACTTGCCTCATTTACTGCGCTCCATATTGGTCACGTGTTGATTGATGAGTGGATGTGAAGTTGACTGATATGGTCATTGATTGATCGAGACTGGTTGAATGTGTGGATAAAAAGGTTGGTCAATGTTTGGTTGAGATTTGGTCATTTGATAGTTGGTCAATGGTTGGTCGAGGGTTGATTGGTTGGTATTTGGTCTTTGGTTGGGTCGAATGTTTGGTTGAGGTTGGGTTAAATGTTTGGTTGCTAGTCTGGTTGAGGCTAAGTTGAAAGAGTGATTGATATGTGGTCGAGACTATGTTGAAAAATTGGTCAAGGTTTGGATGAAGGTTGAATTCCCCCAGCGGCTAGGGAGAATGTTTGATGGATTGGTTAAGGTCGGTTGAGGTTTAGTGGTCAGATGGACTATGTTGATGTCGAATGAGGGGGTTAAAAGCGACAAAGGAACCAGAACCTGGCGTGGAGATCCTAATTTAGGTGATGAGGTTGGAGAGGCATGAGTTGGTGTTGATGATTTGGTAAAGAGGTGGTCAAGAGGATCCTTGATGAGAAGGGAATCCTTTCTCCGTTGGTGACGAATGACAGCTTTAAGAGCGCAACAACGCTCAGTGTCATGTCCCGGAGTATGATGATAGTGACAGTATTTAGAGTTGTCGAACCAAGAGGGTCTTGATCCGAGAGTTGATGAGAGGGGCGGTGTTGAAGGCTTGATAACGTGGTCAAGAAGAGAGGTGTCATTCCCCAAACATTGGCGAATGGCGACCTTGAGGGCACAACAATGTTCTGTGTCGTGTCCAGGCATGTGATGATACGCACAAATATGAGTGTCGTCGAACCAAGGTGGTTTAGGTCTGAGAGATTGATATGGTTTGAGAGGTGAAAGGTTGAGGCGAGATGACTGCAACAAGTGCCGTAACAGCAAGGTATAAGAACCTGCTAATGGGTCTGGATATTTTATTGCAGTGAGGGTTGATGACATTGGTTTGAGAGGCGTAAGAGACGTTGGTCGATGATTTAGAGAAGATATATGTTTGACAGGTTGATAGAGTAATGGAGGTGATGTGCCTCTGTGAAGGATGGGAGTAGGAAGCACTCCAATTAAAGTGGATGGATGTGGGCCTAGGATTGAAGGTAATGACGAAGGTAGGGGAGGAGTCCTCCGGTGTGGTCTAGTGGTCTTCATGGGTTTGAGTCGAGGGCCACTATTGTGCGAGGCGAGGTTAGATACGGGTTTGGATTTAGATGTGGATGGAGGTGAGTGAGATATAACAATCTCAGGCAAAGGGCAAGAGGAAACCGTGACTGGGTCTTTCTCAATCGAAATGGGCAAAGAGACTGGTTCTTCTCTTGGTGGAGAAGAAATAGGAGAGTGTGGCTCCTCAAGTAGGCAGATGGCAGGGATGATCATGCCTTCTACGTGTGCTTGAGGAGTGGGCGAGGTAAGGTCTTTGGATGAAGGAAGGGCTAATGGTGTAGGTGTGGTCAAGGCGTCCTCCAGTATGAGAGAGGTCGATGGAGGACTAATAGGAGAAGAGGGTCCTTCATCCTGTGAAGAAGGTTGGTCAGGGACAAGAGGTAAGATAGTGTTGACGGTGTGTATATCATGGTCTTAAGGGTCATTGATCATGGTTTGGATGTTGTCTTGAGTAGGCAGGTGATTAGGAAAAGGTTGTTTGAAGATGTCGAGGTTTTGGTTGGGCGGTGCGTTGGGGTTATCCAAGATAAGATCGCCCTTGTCTAGCATGTCCTGGATGAGGTTTTTAAAAGTTTGACAGTGATCCGTATCATGGCCTTTGACACGGTGATAGTTACAAAAGTGGTTCTCCCTGTACCATGCAGGGATAGGTGTTGAGGGGTCGAATTGATGTGGTCGGATTGAAGGGAGATTGAGGACCCCCTGCTTGATGAGTTTATCCAAGACAGAGGCATATGACTCTCCAATTGGAGTGAATTGACGTTGTATGGATTGACGTTGAAAATGTTTATTGATGTAGTCTAATGTTGAAGATGCTGGTCGGTTAGTTATTGTTGAAGATGATGGTCTAAAGATGACAGTGTTTGCTGACCCCTTAGATTGAGAGTGGGCAGAAGAAGGTCTGGAAGAAGAATGATCATTGGTTCTTGTGTTAGTGTTACACAATTTGACCTTATCTTCTTCAATAGCGCAGAGTTCAAGCTTTCGGGCCATGGTGAAGGTCTCGTCGAAAGTGTGGAATGTTTGAACCCGCAAGGTGGATGAGATGTGACTGACACATGCTCGGGAAAAGAGCTCAATGAGCTCAGATTGAGGCAAGGAGAAGGAGAGCTGGTTAATCAAGCCTCTCCAACGGGCGACAAAATCAACTATTGATTCGTCATTAAATTGCCTAATGGAGTAAAGGTCTGTGATCGAGACTTGTTTAGTGATATTGATTAAGAAATGGTCAACAAATAATTGAGCGAGTTGAATGAATGAAAAGATAGAATGTCTGGTAAGAGAGTTATACCAGTCAAGGGCGGGGCCAGAAAGAGACATAGGGAACATGCGTAATAATAACGCATCGTCGTGGGCAATAAGGTAGCAGGCATGTCTGAATGCCCATAGATGTTGTTGTGGGTCTTCCTTACTCTGAAAGCGAGTAAATTTAGGAAGCATCTAATGGTTGGGGTATGGTCGGATAGGGACAGAAGGATGAATGGGCTCGTTGTAAATCTGGTCATATGAAGAGACATTATTTGAACCAGAGATAGAAGCTTCGAGACTGGACATTTTATCCATCAGCATCTTGATGATGTCTGCTGACGGATTGGTGGACGGAGCACCCCCTATGTTGTAAGGCGCTTGAAAGAGGCTAGAGGAGGTATACGACGTAGTCGGTTGTACCAGTAAGGGTGCAACGTACGGATGACTAGTCACAGGGGCAGAAGTAGAGGCTAAGGGTGGTTGCATCATGAAGGTCGAAGGTATAAGTTAACTAGGCACCGCTAAAGGTGGTTGAATAGTGGCACTGGTAGAAGGATAGGTTGTCACTCCTGCATTTGTGGGTGCAAGAGTGTAAGGGGTCGAGGCAATCAAGTTCTGATACGATGTAGAACTTGGTTGAATTACAGGTGATTGAGGGGGTAACGAAACCCTGATGGAGGTCGGTCTAAAAATAGACGAAGAGGCCAAACTTTTCGTATTGGCCATGGTTGAGTTAACGGTTGAAGCGAAAGGCTGAGTCAAAAAGGGTTGGATGACGAATGGTGTCGATGTCGTCGCCATGTCACCCGAAAGGTCTCACGTTGGGTTTCTCGCGAGATAGTTATGGAGGGTTGCAGTATTGAGGTCCAAGAATCTTTCGAAATCTTGGTCCCCTTCAGGGATGATGGAAATTTGAGTCGGGGTCAGGGTCGGTCCTGTAGGAGTTCTTTCAGTCTCTAAGTGGAACTCCATGATAGGACGGGTTACGGACAAGGTAGATGAAGTCGGTTGATGACTAGAGTGGTCAAAAAGGGGTTTGGTTTGACTGCGTGTCAAAACCATATAAGGCGAGAATGGACGTCCTCACACGCTCAAACAAGCAGATAAGAACTAAAAAGATGAAGACACAAGCAGATCCTAAAACCCTAGAAGTAAATTTTTTAGGATTATAGTGGCTTATGCCTTAGAATGTGTGTAGAGGAAGATTGGCTTTGAGTCAGGTCCTAGAAGAAGTCTATGGATGGTTTTGGGTCAGTTATGGTGCTCAAGAAGTCTGTGTTAGGTCTGGTACGTGGCCTGGTGCTAAGGAGCAAGCTCCCCTCACTTCACGATTCCAGTGGTTAGCTAGTTTCGCTTAGCCAAGATATACCTCGCCTAGAGATTATACTCCACCAGAGAACGGAGTGGGCTTTCCCCTTGGTGATGAAATCTAAGTAGGATCATCGGGACGGGTAAGGTATTCACTGGGGGATGAAATCCCAGTCGGGCCTTGTCTCAGGTAAGTTAAAATGTTTGTTTTGTGCAGGTGGTTTGGTCGTGTAACATCAAGTGATCTAGATTAATTCAATATGCGTTCGTTAATTACTATGTGTGGTCTAAGAGATGCAGGCAAACAGAAATGAATGCAAAGTGTTTTAATGCCCAAGTCGAAATGTTTGTTCGTATGAAGATGAATGGAGAAAGAGTTGAAGAATATGAGTTTTAGCTAGTCTAGAAGTGCAAGAAAGAAAAGAAAAGTTCATTTTAATCCTGCTTATGATGTCATTAAGAAGAGATGAGAAGAGGCGAAAAGGAAGGAACCTAATGCACCTAAATGAACGAAAGAAAGAAAGAACCCAAGGAAGACCCTAGGGTCCCACCGGGCGTGCCAGAATGTTTCTATGCAAAATTGCTTTCTACATTCAAAGAAGAAATAGGGAACTAAAAGAAATGGTCAAGGCTAGAAAATACCTGATAAAGTCATGCGCACCGAAATCAGACGTTGGAAGATTCTCCTCTTTGGCTATGAAGGAATGACACCTGTGAAGAAAAGAGACTGAAACACAGAAAAATGTTAGTTAAAGATATGGTGGGTTGTCAGGCGAAAGCCCAATCCCGAAAGCACGAAGACTTCCTAGAAGGATATCAACCCACTGATAAAAAAGTAGAATATTGGACTGAAGTAGATATAAAAGATAAAATGATAGAAATAAATGATAGAAAATAAAATGTGTACCTAATAATGAAGTAAAATGTTCTGTGCAGTCACTGATGTCGGTCTCTGTGGTGCCGGCATCGGTTAGGGAAAGTGCCGACGTCGGTTAAAGTGTCGGCGTCGGTCGGGGTAGTGACCGGCGTCGGTCGGGGCAAGTTCTGGACAGAGTCTGGGTGAGTTGCAGAAGGTCTGGTAGAGTCGAGATAGGGTCTTGGTCAGGTTCAGGACAGGGTCTTGACAGGGTCTAATCAAGGTAATGTCGAGTCTGGACAGGGTCTGGGGGTTTTGGTCGAGTCTAGACAGAGTTATAGATTGGGGTACTGGGCAGGGATGTAAAGAAGAGATTCAGGACTTGGGTCTGTGGTTTGAAGATTCGGGATGACAAAAATAATGAACAAATAATAATCAGAAAGAAATGAAAATAAACAGAGAAAATACTTACCTGCCAGAAGACATGATAAAAGCCATGATTGAAGTTGTTGAAGCGTTGCCGTAAGTTGATCGAAGCGAATGTAGATTGGTTGAATGCTGGAGTTGATTGATCGCCAGAGTTGGTTGGTTGCCCGAGTTTAGGGGTTGATTGATTGATTGATTAGTTGATTAGCCTTCGGGATTGACCGGCGGACGCTGATGAAGGTGAGAGACAGTTCGATAACCGTTCGAAAAACCGATTGGGAACTGAATGATAACTGATAACAGATAACGGTAAGGTGATCGACGTCGGCAGGATTGCCAACGGCCGATAAGTGACCGATGTCGGCGACATCAGCCGAGTAACGACCGTCGTCGACAGATGCACAATGGGGATAGAGTCTAGCTTTAGCTCTGCACTCATTGTTACATGTTGCCAAGGTCAAGGCTAATGGAAAAAGTGATCGACAAGGGTTAAATAGGCGAAGAAGAATAAGACAGGGGATGACCAGGGGAGTCGACACGATTTCGGTGTCTACAGAGAGATAATATTTTGTTGAAAATTATATTCTTGATATTATAATAGGTTTGAAAAAATTCAGACATTTGGTTTCAAATAACAAGATTATACTAATGGTAGCTCATCCTAGTGTGAAAGATTTCATCCTCAACAAAGACTTAAGTGAAAAGAGAGATGGATGGGTCACTAAGTGCATGGAATATGATATTGAAGTGAAGGTCACAAATCTGGTCTAGGGTAAAGGATTGTGTGAAAATCTTGTAGAAGATGTGAAAGAAGAAAAGGAGATGATTTTGACACTTCAAGACACCCAACAAGACACTGAAACTACTTCTCCATCCAGTTAGACACAAGATATTACTAGATTCCTTCAAATAAAAAAATGTCCAATGGGATTATATGCATCAAGGAGAAGACATTTTAGACTATAATCAATACCATACATTCTAATTGATGGATTATTTTTCAAAAGGGACATTAGAGGTATGCTTTTAAGGTGTGTTAAAGCTAATCAATTTGGTAAGATGTTTGAACAATTTCATGATAGTACTTTTGGAGGTCATTTTGCATCCAAGAGAAAAGTTATAAAAAATCATTAGAGCTAGTTAATTTTTTCCTAATTTATTTAAATATGCACATGCATGGGCTAGGAAGTGTGCAATGTTTATAGGTAAGTAGAGACTAGTTGATATGCCACTAAAGCCTATTCAGGTTGAGCAACCTTTCATGTAATGGGATTTAGACTTCATTGGTATGATACATCCTCCATTTAGTTTTGGTCATAATTAGGTATTCATAGCTACAAATTATTTCACCAGGTGGGTGGAAGCAGTGCCCTTGAAGGAGGCAAATGAAAACTATGTGTTTGAGTTCTATGAAAGTCTAGTCACACATTTTGGAGTACCTTACACTATAATATCAGACAATGCCTTGGCATTAAATAGTGAAAAGGTATGTGAATTGGATCTTGATAAAGGTATTTATCTAACATCTTCATCAAATTACTACCCATAGGTAATGGACTAGCTGAATCCACTAACAAGAACCTAATTCATATCATTAAAAGAACACTAGAAGATAATCAGAGATCTTGGCATACAAAGTTGAAGACTACTTTATTGATGATAAGATCACCCCTAAAAAGGCCATTATTAATTCACCTTATCTCTTAGTTTATGGAAGAGAAGCAATTTTGCCTATCTCATTAGAGCTCCCAGCTTTGGAACTTGCACACTAGCTAGAGTTTCTAAAAACTAATTTAATGGAGGTTAGGATGAATGAACTAAGAGAATTGGAGGAGATAAGAGATGGTTCCATGCATACCATGTAGTCCAACCAACACCAAGTGAATAATTCATTTAACAAAAAATATTCCTCAAGGACATTTCAATAAGGTGACATAGTCCTCAAATAGGATGAAGACTGTAAAAAATTAGGAAAACACTCCAATTTTGATAGCCTTTGGAGTGGACCCTATGTCATCATAAGTTTCAAAGAGAGCAATACCTTTGAGCTTGTCATATTTAATGGAGAGAGCCTTCCCATCCCTATCAATGGGAGTTATCTCAAGTTCTTCTAATAGTTTGATCTCTTTCTCTTTGTACATAGGTAGATAGGTCTATTTTTTCCTCTAAGTGCTTTTGCACATTATTTTGTTTATTATTTCTTGGTCTATTTTATTTATTTCTTATTTTTTTCTCCCCATTGCTCCAAAAAAGTGTTTCTAGAAATCAAGAAAAGTATTTTTGTAAGTAGCATTTCATTCATTTAGTCATCTTGAATAAGCCTGATCAAGGTCTAGGTCCCATGCCCAGTAGGCTAGTCAAGCCAACTGAGTCACCAAAAGTGTTGGCCATTTTAGACCACATATCAAGCTTTGCTTGTAGTTGGAGGAAGAAGCCTAATAGGGTCCTAATAAAGTATAATATTAAATGACTTAGAAATGGTTCCAATAATTCAAATTGTGGGATCCAAATATGGTGTCATAGTGTTTATAAACTCATAGGGACATGGATTAGATTGACAAATCTTGGAAACTCATTAGGACCTTGAAATATTAAATCAAAATGACTTGGTTAAGTCTGATGAACTAGACCATCACCAAGACATCATGCAAAAAATAAATGGACCAATTCACTTGTGCATTTAAAAAATGCACCTCGAAAAGCCTTATGAGTCAAAATTTTGTAGTGCCATGGAGTAACTCAGATCAAACAGAAATATGCTCTATAAATTTTAAGTTTGCACGAGCTTCCTAGTTTAATTTATGAGCATTTAAATTTGGACCTGTAGTATAAAACATTTTCACTAACATCAAGTTTGAGCTCTATAAAGTAACCATTTAGGTTCAAAATTACTTAAAAGGTTTAAAGTTAATCAAGAACTAATAGTCTACATGAGATCACATACTGACACATGAGATACACGTTGGATGAAATTCTATAGTACACATTCATCAAATAAATCATCCAATGGTGCATGATCACTAACGAGAAAGTGGGTCTAATCTAGATCAACGATCAATGTTCAATCATATCAATGATCTAATGATGCGAGCTTGACTAACGAGAAAGTGGGCCTAATGAGATCTATGAATAGTGTTCACTCATACATCTTGATCCAATGGTGCAAATGAAAGTCGACATGTCAAAGGATCTTTGTGGCATGAAATCAATAGACTGCATTCAATCATATGAAGGAGATCAATGGTGTGTAGGAGTTCAAAAAGTTAAGATATGACAGTGGGGATCTATGAGGCCAATATGAATAAAGATAGATCAGAGTATTTTGATTGGTTTGAGTCAATTTTCAAGGGACAAAGTAAAACCAAAGGGTAGTTTTTTTACTAAAGCAAATAGTTGTTACAGGTTCATCCCATCCCATTAAAGCTTGAATAAACACCATTAAAAGGACACATTAATGCAATCAGGTTAAAGGACATAAAGGGACTACCATTAAATCTTAATATGGACCTTTGGATTGAGGGTTTGTGTCATATAGGGTTAATTTTGTAACTATGTTCACCATTCTTAAAATAAATATCCATGCATATGGTGAAATCTTAGTTCTTGCAAAGATATAATGGGCCAATGACTATAGGAAAACCAATAGTCTAAGATTGGTTTTTCATCTATAACAAACTTATGAACATGGGGATTAATTTGAGCATGATCTAATTTGAACAAGAGATAGCATTTCAAAGGATGCCATTAAGTCATACACATAGACCCCAACGTTTCATCTCTAAGACCAACTACATAAAAAGGACCCTTCTCTCCACTTTTGCATGCCACGACAAAACTAGTTAAGAGTAGCTAGCACCAAAACAAAGCTCTAATAGATTATTTTGATGGTTATAACTACATTTATCTACAACCCAACTCATAATAAATTGATCCCACCATTACAACCATAAGTAACATAAATAGAGGAATAATGTAACTATGGAACCAATTAAAGTAACTCGAATCAATCAAGAAGCTTTAATGAACATAAATGTAGAGATAGTTGTACTTGTGGTTTAATTGGAGTTAAATTCATTGATCCCTCTTTTAACACCAAAATATATCTCTCTAGTGGCCCTTTATTATATAAATATATCCTTTGAGCCATTGTTAAACATCCCCAGGTTGGTATGACTAGACTCTACCAGAAATTATATTCTGCACCACTTGAAGTAATGAATAGAGTAATTTGTAGTTGTTTACTAATCTATGCTTAGTGTTTCATATTTGTTTGATATGAAAAAGTGGTTTTCATCTTCCATTTGTAGGTCCAAGTTCAACCTAAGTGCTAATAAACTTGTCTTGTAGGTCATCTAATATGTCTTAATGTTGGTGTCTAAGGTATAGAATGGATAGTTAACTATAATTGCTTTGAATCAAGCCTTACCCTCATTACCCTCTAGCATAATTCCATGAAATTGACCTCTAAGTGAAGCATTATTACTTGGAAATCATTGTATACACTTCATTAGTTCTATTCATAGTCTATTAGTGTGCTAATGAGTTCAATCTTGAGAGTGTATCTTTAAACATTCGGTGCATCACCACATGTTAGAATAGGTTTCATTTTATGCAATCTCTTGACTCTTTTCAACCAAACTTGTTTAGGTATTATAAAGAGAGGTCCAAACTATCATATTTATGGAACTAGCCTCATTAAAAAAACCCTAGAGGTTTGGTATAGATATAGGCATCCCATAGCCTTAGATCATTCCCATGTTAGTCTAGGTATGTGTCAAACTTGAACAAATTTGACCTCTATTGGGTGCTATCTGGATAGCTAATAGGTTGTAGACCCTGCTATCAAACCAAAGTATTAGTGATGATGTAATTTTGATTTTAGAATGTATATTTTTTAGTATATCATTCATTTCAAGGATTATGTATATTTCTATAGACACCTAATTTTGTCATAAGCCTTGTTATTAAAATTAGTTTAATAATGCCTTAGAAGGCTTAGACTTTGAGGATATGTCTCTTGACACCCATCATTTATGAATTGTGATGAGCTCAAAATATGGATCATTATTGACATGTTATTTCCCTCAATTCATCTCTCAAAGGATATTATCTTATGCAAATCTTAGATTGTTAGATAGCTATTACATGGAAAATAGATATTTGTCTTGTTTATATTGAACCAAAGATTAAACTTTTACTTTGTCATTAATGTCTAATACATAGCATATTTTAGTGATTTTTGTTGTGAAGAATGCTTAGGAAAAAGACACAGATGATGTATAATGAACGTGCAATTTTGATCTCCATCCAACAGAACTATGGACTTCGTAGGCTTGCTTCTACAGACTCTACAGGTTTGTTTCTATGGACTCTATAGACATGTTTTTATAGACTCTGTAGGCTTGTTTCTATGGACTCTTCAAGCTCATTTTTATGGACTCCATAGGCTTATTTCTATGGACTCTATAGGTTTATTTTCTACAGACTTCATAAGTTCATTCCTCCCAACTCTATAGGGTCAATTATGAGAATTTTGTGAGGATGAAGCTACAAATGGGAAGGTAGTGGCCAGATAGGATAAGAGAGAATCATTCTAGCTAGAATAAAATAAGGAAAATAACTTCTTACTATTTTGTGGGATTTGTTTTGATAAAATTGTATATATATTTGGATCTTAAGACTATTATAGGATAGGATATCTATTTCATTAGAATAATTGGATCTCTTGGAAATCCAATCTCCTATCTTTAGATGAATGGATCAATCAAGCCTATTTCTTTGCATCCTATTTTGAGTTGATTATATTAGTATAAAATGTAATAATTAGATATAAAATTAAAAAGATGATAGAGAGCAGATAATAGAAGAAAATTTGTATGAGCATATTATAGGTTTTAGCCAAATTGTAATCATTTCAATTTTATGAATTAATACTTTAGTTTCTAGCATTGATTAATCTTTGTTCTTGAGTCTAAGAGGAGTAAGGGCCCACTCTCCTTGGAACTAGGAACTATGTACAGTATTTATGTTATGTTTTACTAATATGTTGTTATAATTAATTAGAATCTTGTTAATATTTACATTTTTTCATAAAAACATCAAAATAAATTCACAGTTTAAAAATCATTTTCTTATTCCAAATTCATTTCCTTTCTAAGCAATGTGTGTTTTATTTTACAGTAAATGTGTGAAATAAATGTCCTTTTGTTAGTGAAGAGTGTGATTTTACTTTCCACACAAGCGTAAATAGGAGTGTGATTTTTACTTTCAACAAAAGAATGGATTGATTTGATTTCTTCCTTTTCAACAAAAGAGTGAATCATGTAGTTTAGGACACATTTATTTCTTTATTCAAAGTTAAAATAGGATCATCAAAACACCCCCATAAGCAGACTTTTAGATCTACCATCCTATACCTTACTGCAGATAGCTTTGGACACCAGCCTTGGTTGATAAGATATCAATTGAATATTGATTAAATGAGGAGTTAAATGACATTCTTCATTTTTGACACCATTATCAGGGAACATAAGGTGTTAGTAACGTAATAATTATTGGTCTAGAGTGAAAAATAGAAAACATTGTAAAAACCCATAAAATCCCATAAAAATTTAATAAATCGATGTACCATCCTAGATATTCTAAAGGATGATGCATCCCAAAGTTTCCACTAAGAACACAAGTGGACACTATCTCTAAGTAGTGAACCATAAGTTACAAGTGAAACCTATTTGTAAGAATCTTCTAAAACTTGGATAGAAACAATCCATTGCCACAAGCAAGCCCCATAGGACAAATTCCTCAGGATCAATCTCTTGCAGGAAGACACTATTTAGAAGTCGCCAAGGATTTAGAGGAAGCATTTCAAAAATCTATAACTGAAGAAAATTTTGAAAATTTTGAACAACCCATAACTAATACCACAAATATTTAGTGGAAAGATCATCTTGGCTTTGAAACATCATCAGAAGAAGAAATGACTCTCCAACAAAATCAACAACTTACGTAACCAGGAAGGACTTTTTCTTTTCCTATTGTTGCAGATCCTAATGATCAAACCCCCATGAAAAATATTTCACCAACTAATCTGCCAAATTTTTGAGGAAGATCTATAAAACATCCTAATCAATTCATGTTTGAGTTTGAGGTGCTATGTCAAACCTATGATTACACAACAGATAATCAAAAATTAAAACTATTTCCCTCTACACTTAAAGATGTAGCTATGAGATGGTTCATGGTTTACCTGGTGATTCTATTAGAACATGGGATGACATGGAAATCAAATTCTTGAACAAATACCAATATTACTGCTAAGTATGAGAAATAAAAGAAGATTTATTCAAAATCAAATAGAATGAGGATGAATCTTTGGAGGATTATTTGGATAGATTCATGTTCACTCATAAAAGAAGCAATTATCCACTCACTGAAGATGTTCAGATATTGGTTTTCTTGAAAGGGTTGGATGAAGATACTAGAGATGCCTTAAATCTAATGCGAGGTGGAGATATAAATAAGTTAGCTTTTGATCAGATTTCTAAGCTTTGTATCAACTACTCTTGAACAAAACCTGGAATTAAGAAAGGAAGATTTGAGAAATATAATGAAGTGGGTAAGTTAATGGAAGAATTTGCTAATCTAAAGATAGATATCCTAGTTACACAAAACAATACTTTGGATGGCCTTCAAGCTAAGGCAAATGCAATAGAACCCTTAGCAATCTATTATCCTAAGTGTAGATAAAAACACACCCGTAGAGATTATCCCCTAGATAGAACCAATGTTTCATCATGTGGGATCTGTGATGTAATAGATCATGATACCAACCATTGCATCCTTCTGCCTATTTTAAAAAATCAAATAAAAACACAAGTCCAGTCTACTGAAGAAGTAAATTATATTTAGAGACAAAACTTTACCCCACAAAACTAGGCTCAAGGATAGTTTAATGCAAAAAACCCAGTTAATCCATGGATGGCACCATGGAATGTTTCAATTCCTTCACATTTTTGGAATCAATCCTAAATTCCATCAATTCAAAATCCATGGGTAGGACAAGATTGGATGCTAACACCCCCATGGATGGTGCCATAGCCACAACAACAACGGGTACCACAATAGCAATGGATGCTATAGCCATATCGATAATGGAATCAGTAGTGGAACCTATAGCCATAATTCACCCAACCAAGAAGACCACTTTAACAACAAACTATTATGCCACCCCCAGTTATTTGGAAACAAGGACAAATCAATCAACCCTCAATGCCTACACAACCAATAATAAATCTAAAAAATAAATAACTAACACATGTTTATGTTAATGAATAGGAAGAAATAATCAATGTTGGAACTATTGAGTGTTTGAAGATACATTTAATATCAGGGAAAACCATACAAAAACCTCTAGTTCTCATTTTTGAGATACCTGATGAAAAAGAAAAAATAGACTCATCTCAACTAAACATTAGAGAGGCTGAAATCATAATGAACCCTGAAGTAAACAAAGAAAAAACTACTACCCTAGTAGTTCCTTTTTCTGAAAGATTAAAATAAATTGATATTAAACCAGAATCAAACTTGGTCCATGAGTTGCAAAAGATCAATATTGAGGTACCCCTTCTACAAGTTATTAGGGACATACCTAAATTAAATAAGATCATCAAAAACCTTTGTATCAAGACACCTGGGAGGAAATAAAAATATCCAAGAACCATTCATGTTGATGGAAATTTTTTTGATTTATTAGTAGGAAAACTGTTAGTTCTAAAATATGCAGATCCAGGCAACCCAGTCATCATAGTCACAATCAGAGGTAAAGAAATTCCTAATATTTTGGTAGATTTGGGAGTAGCAATTAATGTTATGACAATTGATACTCTCCATACATTGTCTCTTATGAGAATGCAACCCATAACTACCATTCTTCAAATGGTAGACCAATCTGTAACTAAACCAGAAGGGATTATAGAAATTGTTGATGTACTAATAGAGTCTTGGGAGTATCCAATAGATTTCATAGTCTTGCAATCCAAAATAAAGAATCTAGGATATCCCATAATCCTAGGTAGACCATGGTTGGCTACTGTAGTAGCATTAATTGATTGTAGGTTAGGAGACATGACCATTTTTAATGGGTTAAAATCCAAATACATTTTTTTGTATCCTCTTGCAAAACCATCAACAAATTACATACAAGAACTTTAGGGGGATGAATCAGACAACACATTAAACAACATTTCTTCATTATTTATGATCACAGTTAAAAAACACTTGAAATAACTGAATGGAGACATATACCCAAAATCTATGGACTCTATCAGTCTAAAATCTATGGACTCTGCCAGTCCAAAAGCTATGGACTCAGCCAATCTAGAAACTATGAAATACCTTAGTTTAGGATTCTTGGGTCAAATAGAATATTCTAAAACCTCCACTTCTACTTCTTTTATTGTTTCCTTATCATATGATCATGGATTGATTCATAAAAGTGTGTAGAAAATGGTAGAACAATAGTAAACTCATTTCTTAGATGCATTCCATTATTCTTTAGCAAGACTGACTCCTCCTGGAAAAGAGTTTGTTGATAATGTAGCCATATTTCATAAGCTACTTCCTCATCCATATCCTTTGAACTCATTGATTAGTGAATTCAAGTAAATAGAATCCAACTACCCAGGTACAAAACCAATAATGGTATTACCTGGAAAGATTTTTAACATCAATAGTTGGTTAACAAATGAAGAGGAAGATCAACTCTTTGAAGTAATGGAAAGACATACCAAGGCTTTTGCTTGGGATTATACCAACATGAAGGTAATTCAACCCAGCATATGCCCTCATCACATTTACATAGAATCTTTCAAACTGGTTAGACAACCATAAAGAAGAATAAATCCAGCATTAAAGGAGATAGTCAAAATAGAGATCCAAAAGTTGCTAGAAGTTGGGTTTATTTACCCCATCTCAGACAACTAGTGGGTTTCACCTCTGGTAATTATGCCCCAAAAAAATGAAAAATTAAGGGTATGTATAGATTATAGAGAACTGAACAAAGCAACACCAAGATATTACTTTCCTTTACCTTTCATTGATCAAGTTCTTGACAACTTAGCAGGAAAAAGATGTTTTTCTTTCCTAGATGGATTTAGTAGGTATAACTAGATAACGGTAGCAGCTGAAGATCAAGATAAAACCACATTTACCTACCCTTGGGAAACTTTTGCTTATCGAGTACTCTTATTTGGACTCTATAATGCTCCAACAACCTTCTAAAGAGCAGTTATAGCAATATTTTCTAACCTTAAAAATGATTGTGTTGAGGTATATATGGATGATTTCACTGTTTATGGTGGAACTTATGAAGAGGCTCTTACCAACTTGGAAAGAGTATTGATCAGATGTGAGAAACATCAATTATCTTTGAGCCAAATAGCTGCCCCTATGTTTACCTTGCTTACAAAAGATAGTACATTTGAATAGAGTGATAGTTACCAGTAGGCCTTTGAGACTATCAAAGCTAAACTTGTTACTGATCCAGTATTGAGAGGACTTGATTGGACTAATCCATTCTATATATATATATATATATATATATATATATATACATGTGCTTCTAATACAGCACTAGGAGTAGTCCTTAGACAAAATGATAAAGAATGTAACATGTATGCTATATATTATATTAACAAAAACATGACACCTACTGAGAGAAATTACACCACAATTGAAAGGGAATTCCTAGCTATAGTCTATGCAATTAACAAATTCAGACACTACATAATAGGGTACAAGGTATTTGTCTATACAGACCATTCAGCTATTAGATATCTTATCAACAAACTAATTATGGAAGGTAGGATTATTAGATGGTTGTTGCTCTTACAAGAATTTGATGTTATTATTATAGATAAACTAGGGAAGTCTAATGTGGTGGCTGATTTCTTGTCAAGAATGAACACTACAGGTGAAGAAGAATCAGTGGAAAATGACTTTCCAGATGAACAACTATTTTCTATTTCATCAAAATCTCTATGGTTTGCTGATATAGCCAATTACCTCGCTACAAGGAAGTTTCCTCTGCAATTTTCACACAAAAAAAGAAACATTTAATCAAAGAAAGTTCTTTTAAATGGATTAATGGAATGTTATTTAAATTTGGACCTAACCATGTGTTTCACAGGTGTGTGACAAATGGTGAAGCTTATGATATCATCAGAGCTTATTATGATGAACCAGGAAGAGGTCATTACTCAACTCAAAGAACCATACATAAAATCCTAGGAGCAGGATACTATTGGCCTCATCTTCATTAGCAAGTAAAAAGATATGTCAAACACTGTGATGCTTGTCAGAGAATTGGACGACCTACTCTTTCAATAGAGATGCCTCTGCACCCTCATTCTCAATTAGTTTTAAAACCATTTAAGAAATGGGGAATTGATTTTATAGGTCCTATAGATCCTCCTTCCAGAGGAAAAGAATATCTCCTAGTATGTATCGACTACATGACCAAGTGGGTAGAAGTGGAAGCATTAACTCATGTAAGAGAAGAGATGGTAGCTAATTTCTTATATTTCAAAATCGTGCAAAGATTTAGTGCTCCAAGGGAGATAGTCTCAGATCAAGGACCATAGTTCATGTCAAACATGATAAATCACTTCATGCAAGTATATCAAACTCAGCACAAAAAAACATCTCCATACCATCCACTAGTTAATGGGCAAGTTGAAGTCACTAACAGATAACTAGAAACCATTTTAACCAAGGTTGTTAATTCCAATAGAAAAGATTAGGCAGATAAGGTACCAAAAACTATTTGGACCTATAATATTACTTGAAAAACAACAATTGGATTTTCACCTTATGAATTAGTTTATGGTAAGAAGCCTTTATTCTCTATTGAATTTGAATTACAAACTTTAAAAATAACTGTAGAAGTAGGAATTGAATTAGAAGAAATATAGAAAGAAAGACTCCTACAGCATAATCAACTTGATGAGATGAGGATGGAAGCACTACAAAGAAATGAATTAGTACAACATCAAAGAAAAGTTTAGCATGATTCAAGTTTGGCATGATTCACAAATCAAGCAATGAAAGTTTCAGAAAGGAGATTGGGCACTGTTGTTTGATTCCAAATTTTAACAGTTTAAAGGAAAACTAAAAATAAGGTGGTTAGTACTTTATCAGATTAAGGAGGTTTATGAAAATGGTTTTGTTAAGCTAATACCTATTGATGATAGTAGAAGAGCTCTGTTATTCAATGGACATAGATTGAAGCTCTATTAGAAACCTCTCAATAAAGAAGAATTTGTTCAAAAGATAAAATATCAAGTAGTTGTTCTAGAGAGCTCTGCTTCTTCTAGATAACATGCTCCTTGATAATCTAGCAAAAAATAAATAAATAAATAAATAAAATAAAATATATTAATAGTAAAAATCCTTCTGAGGACACTATTGATAATGCATGCCCAAAAAACTAGCTGGTTGGCTGGCTATGCATTGCAAAAAGGGCTTTGGCTAGAAAACCAACAATGGCTAGCCAAAGGGCAAAAACAAAATTTATAAGAAAAAATAGAAAATCTCATCATGTCACTATGATTGGTTATCTCCATGCAATAAACTAATCCATGCAAACTTATTTGTGTAGGACACATGGTGAACAAAGGATATATCTAAGGTCAAAGTAAGTAAGACATATATTTTATTTATCTATGTTTAGTTAACTAATTATCTTTGATTTAATTAAGACTTATTCTACAGAGATGACCCAATTTTGAATCTTCCAAAATGAAATGACATGACACATGCCATGATGAAAGAGCATGCAACCAAGCCGCTAAAAGTGTATGGATAAGTGTGCAGCTTTGATACAATCAATTGAGTCATCAATCATAATAATGACGAGACATCATAAAATGGGTTTTAAATGAAGTAATGAATCATTGTCATCATCAAAGTGACACATCATCATTTCACCAAATTTCTAACAATGGACAAAATGGCTGACACACTCCATAGAAACATGCACTGCTTAATTGTATCAAGTCACCATATCAAACTATGGACTCATGCAGCTATAGCATTTTATATGAACCATTTCATTTCCACATACTTCAATAGAAGCTAGTCTACAAATCTTTAGTGACTGTTGCCTATTGATTTCAATAAAAGACTAGTCTAAACCCCAACCAGAGTTAAAATAATAGAGTTGTCTATAAATTTATAGAGAAATGGGACAAAAGATGAGATCAGAGCTGAAGAATGTAGCAAAGTTACATAAAGACAAAGCTTCTATGGCAGTGTTTAGAGCCAATGGTTGGTTACCTTTCATTGAAAAGTTCTAGGGTTTTGAAAAAATAATGGTAAGTGAATTCATCACTAATCTCACCCCTAAATTTTCAATTGTGAAAGGCATTATTATTCCTATTACAACTCCAGTTATAATCCAAATTATACAAGTTCTAGAAGAGGGAATGAGAGATACAGGTAGAATTTCATTTAGTGATTTATTTAGTCAGTTTAATGGTAATAAACAAACTAGGACTTCATGTCTAGTAGATTCTAAGGGAAAATCAAAAGGGATTAGTAGAAATTGACTTTTTGAATCCTATACATCTATATCCAAGTGGGTACTCAAATATATCATTTGTGAAGGGCAGCATAGTCTTTTAGGGGGAGATGCCATGAAAATGTTAATACACCTTAAGCATGGAAGATAAAACCCTCAATACAAAATTAACCTGCCATCCTTCTTATATGGTGCTCTAAAAATTATGTCTGCAACCCCTAATACTGCTCTTAGGCATCATGGTCTTATTCATCTCATTATCCAACATCACTTCCTTTAGCAAGGACAAGAGGTCTGGGAGGATTTTAGAGTAGTATCGCATAACAAATTCTAAATCTGCCTACACAAGAAACCTCAAATTCACCATAGGAATGTTCATCTCCACCTGCTACATCAGCTGAGAAAATAATGACAATTAAGAAATCACAGACTGTAGTCCCAATATAAATTTCTTCTTCTTCAATAAGAATCACAAGGTCTCAAATTCTTGAAGTTTCAAGGTCTCCACAAGAGCCTCATGAATCTGTAGTGCAACTAATTCCATTATTAGGAAGAAGAAAATTGAGATGAAAGGTTGCTAAAGAACCTGAGAAGATTGAGGGTTTGATGGTTGAGAAGGAAAGTCAATCAAGTGTAGCTCATAGAGTGACTAAAATAAGGAGAAGGCTCATTCTGACAGATGAAGATGAACAAGAGGCTGCAAACATTCTAGAAAGTCTTAAAATGGTATCTCATTCCTCCATAAATCAAAATATCCCTGCACCTATAGATATTAAATAAATTCCTTCTGAAAGGAACTTTCCAATCATAATGGAGGAGCCAAATCTAGAGGAAGAGCCACACATGGTAGAGGAATCAAGTATGGTGAAACAACCACCTATTCTAGTTGAAACTACAATAGATAAAGGGGAAATTGTATGTACCAATGAAAAAGGTGAATCATCTAATCTAAATGATCCTATTATGTAGTTAATTTTGTAACTTTCTCAAGCTCAAGTTCTTAAACAATAACAAATAGTTGACATTTTTGACTTGATCAGTCAATTGCAGAACAAGGATCATCTCAACTCATTGTTGGTGTAGAAATTAGATATAGTGTCTACTGATTATGTAACAGAAGTTCATAGATTAGAGGAAACAATAAAGAAACATCCCAGTAAACAAATAGATCTTTGGATATATGTAGAAAATTTGAAGAAGGAAAATAAAAGATTACAAAGTTTGATAAACTCTTCCGAAGCACTTGATGTTGTACCTTCTCTTAAGATAATTGTTGACCATGATTGTCAAACAAGTGATCCAGGTATTCCTCCCTTGCAAATACTACATCAAATTGAAGAAGAATATTCTATACTTAAACATAAAAACAAAGATGTAACTTCTTCAAATAAACTCTTGGAAAATGAAAAGAAAGAATTAGAAGCTAAAGTCCAAGATTTAGAAGAAAATTTGTAGGATGCATGCAAATTAGGGGAATCTCTATTGGCATGTAGGAATCCTTCTCCTGTATACAATTTTTTTTTTATTTGAACAATTTAAAAAATGGCAGCTTTTGCAGATCTCTTGTCATCTTCCTTACAAAATTTTACAACCAACAACATTTTTGAAAATTTTCTATAGTGCTGACCATGATCACCAGGATTTGCTTTGTGAATTTTATTTGCATAATTTGATTCTAGGAGACCATGAGCACAATAAATTTTTGATAAACCTTCATGTAGGAGAATTTCAACTGAAGGTATTATATTCTACATTCAAAAATCAAATAGCATGGAAAAGCATATTTGAGGACTATATAAATCATGCTAAGTCTACAGGATTGTGTGTTAGACCATCTTTCCTATTCCCAGATTGATCAAACAAAATTTTAACTATGTTTTATTAGATGATGAGGTTAAAACACATTATTTATAGGCTTTATATGATTGTATTTTTTCTTTTGATTTGTTTTCAAGACAGAGTTTTGATCCAGTGGTGACTGTAAGTATAAATAGATGGGGCCAACTTTTAGTGCCTCTTAAAAGATGAGATGTTATGTCCCCAAATAACTTAAGATGGAGTATGAGGAGAGCATCCTCAATTTTGGAAATCTTAATAGAGGTAATAAACTCTGGGGGAGAGCAAAAATGGATTGGCATGAGATATAGACCCTCTTTGTTGATCATACCTATTCCAAGATGGCAGAGTTGGGCTCCACAATTAGAGGAGCAATTCAATATATGGCAACAAATGATTCAATCACATCAAGGATTTACAAGCAATTCAGATAAGCATATAACAAATAAATTTAATGAATATGATTTGAGTAAGAGTGTGGAAAGTAGAAGCCAAAGCTATGAATGCTAATAAATGTTTGCAATGAGACTTACAAAAGGTAAAGCTTAGGGGAGATGATGAGCTTAGTATATGGCTTATTATTGACATGTTATTTCCCTCAATTCATCTCTCAAAGGATATTATCTTATGCAAATCTTAGATTGTTAGATAGCTATTACATAGAAAATAGATATTTGCCTTGTTTATATTGAACCAAAGATTAAACCTTTACTTTGTCATTAATGTCCAATACATAGCATGTTTTAGTGATTTTTACTATGAATAATGCTTAGGAAAAAGACATAGGGGATGTATAGTGAATGTGCAATTTTGATCTCCATCTAGTAGAACTATGAACTCCACAGGCTTGCTTCTACAGACTTTGCAGGCTTGTTTCTCTGGACTCTACAGGCTTGTTTCTAGGGACTCTACAGGCTTATTTCTATAGACAGTGTAGGCTCATTTTTATAGACTTTGTAGGCTTGTTTCTATGGACTCTACAAGCTTGTTTCTATGGACTCCACAAGTTCGTTCCTCCCAACTCTATAGGATCAATTCTAAGAATTCTATGAGGATGAAGCTACAAATGGGGAAGCTGGTGGCCAAATAGGATAAGAGAGCATCATTCCAGCTGGAATCAAATAAGAAAAATAACCACCTACTATTTTATAATATTTGTTTTGATAAAATTGTATATATATTTGGATCTTAGGACTATTATAAGATAGGATATCTATTTCATCAGAATAATTAGATCTCTTGTAAATCCAATCTCCTATCTTTGGATGAATGGACCGACCAAAGAATATTATTTCTTTGCATCCTATTTTGAGTTGATTATATTAGTATAAAATATAATAATTAGATATAGAATTAAAAATATGATAGAGAACAGATAATAGAGGAAAATTTGTATGAACATATTACATGTTTTAGCTAGATTGTAATCATTTTAGTTTTATGAATTAATACTTCAATTTCTAACATTGATTAATCCTTGTTCTTGAGTCTGAGAGGAGCAAGGCCCATTCTCCATGGAACCAAGAACTGTGTATAGTATTTATGTTATGTTTTATTAAATTGTTGTTATAATTAATTAGAATCTTGTTAATATTTACATTTTTTCATAAAAACATCAAAATGAATTCACAATTTAAAAAGCATTTTATTATTCCAAAGTTATTTCCTTTCTAAGCAATGTGTGTTTTCTTTTACAGTAAACGTGTGAAACAAATTTCTTTTTGTTAGTGAAGAGTGTGATTTTACTTTCCACGTAAGCATAACTAGGAGTGTGATTTTTACTTTTAGCAAAAGAGTGGATTGATTTGATTTCTTCCTTTTCAAAAAAGGAGTGAAACACGTAGTTTAGGACACATTTATTTCTTTAGTCAAAGTTACAATAAGATCATCAAAACACCCCCATAAGCAAACTTCTAGATCTACCATCCTACACCTTACTGTTGTAGCTTTAGACACCAGCCCTAGTTGATAAGACATCAATTGAATATTGATTAAATGAGTTAAATGACACTCATCAAATTGATTTTCATAGAATGTTAGGGGTCTTACAGACCCAAAATGTAAATTTATTGGGCATGATTTTAGAAGAAAGTTTCCTGAGATGGACATTCTTTATCTACAAGAAGTAAAGGTGGCAAATTTTTTATTGATAGTGGTCAATAACTCTATCTAGCATGATAATATTATATTGTATAGTAATCATGAATTAGGACATGGATGGGTGATCATGTTTGTTTCTCCAAGGTGGTGGTCACACTTAGTGAAATCTAGTGTAGACCCCACCAATTGGTTAGTTTGGACTCTTTTTATCATTGAAAGCCATTCCTTTGGATTTATTAATATTTATGCCTAAAATTATGCCATTGAGTGTACCCATTCATGGTGATGGGTTGTGAATGATCTCCCTTGTGCTCATTGGGTTATATGTGGTAACTTTAATATGGTGGCATCTCCTAAAGACAAAGTGGGCCACCTATCAATGCATTGGGAAGTTGGTGAAAGGGAGACATGGTATTATATGTGCACTAAATGGGAATTTTATGACCCTAACTCAATCGTCAACCTATAGACAGAGTATGGTACACCTAGAGAAATCTTAGGGAGGGCCTTACTCAGATTTTGAAGTGCCTAGATAGATCAATGATGTCCACCCAACCATATTTTTCCTCTGATAATGGTTTTTCTCTTCTAATGCAGGCAATACCAAATTTTGGGATTTTGATCACTCCCCCATTCAGTTTTGAGTGACAAAGGAATTCATGAAACCCAAAGTCCACAAAATGTAATTATTTCTAAACACTTCCCTGTTTAAGCATGGACCCATTGTGGCACACATTTATAGAGTTTAGAATTTAGATCTCCATCCATCCCAAGAATCTGGTTGGATTATTTGGTGTGATGATGCCATCAGAAAGACCTCTCACTTTCAAATAATCTATGGTTTCCAACTTGCTAAAATTCAAAGACACTCTTACTCTGTTACTTTTTTAGAGCTTAGCCATGCAGCTTTAGCCTTGAAAAAAGATCCCTTCAATGAGATCTTGTAGGTTAGAGTCTTTTCTTTATGACATTGTATCTAGATAGAAAATAATTAAAATGCTTGGGGGCTCAAATCAAAGCCAGACTCCATTGGTTTAAGATAGGGGACAAACCTTCCAAATAATTATTTCAAAATTTTCAAACTAAAAACTCAATGTAGTAAATCTAGACAATCTCTGATTTTAGAAGGAGATTATCAGAGACACCACATATTATTTAAAAAAAAATCCTCAATTATTAGCAAGTGTTCAAATCTCAATCTTCCTCTGTAGAGCATGATATAGCCCTTCAGAGATGCCTCTCAATGGTGCCTTATAAACTCACTCCCACTCAGTGGGTGGCTTGCGATAGTATCCTCACTATGGATGATCTGCATGAGGTAGTGTCTCATATCATGAATGAAAAAGCTCTAAGGATTGATGGTTTCCCTTGTGAATTCTATAAAACCCTTTAGGATCTTGTGAGTGCTGACTTACACCATGTTTATCAAGAGGCCTTTCACACACATTCTCTAGGGAAGAATATAAATAAAGGAAACATTAAATTCATACCTAAGCAAGAGGATCCTAAATTGATCTGTAATTAGTGACCGATCACCCTCCTGAATGTTTCCTATAAAATCATTGCTAAATCTCTGGCACTCTGGTTATGTAATCTATTGTTGTACATCATTCACCCTAAGCAAAAATGATTCATCATAAATAGATATATATTAGATAATATAATTATGGTTTTGGAAAGAATGAAATGGGGTAGGTCTAAACAACAAACTATGTTCATTAAAATTGACTTTGAAAAAGTTTATGACTATATTGAGTGGTCATTCATCCTGGCCATGCTTAAATCCCTGGGCTTGGGGCCCAATTTCATTAAATTTTTCTATATTCTTATTTTTAGATGCTTTAGCCATCCTCTCCATTGATGGAGTCACTTCTAATCAATTTGTTTTGCTTTTATCTATTCATCAAGGATACCCTTTGGCGCTTTCCCTATAAGTGCTTACAATTGAGGGTTTTGGATATCTTCTTAGTAATGTCCAATCTAGGGGCCTTGTTAAGGGAGTATATATCCATCCAAATAAAGAAAACCCTCATTAAAATATGAAATTATTTAATCTCCACTTTGTGGATGATTATTTTCTTACTCTTATTACATATGTGGGCAATGTGGACAATATCTTATAGTGTCTCAACACCTTTTGCCTTGCCTCTAGCTCAAGCTTCCAATGGCAAAAACAATGTTGCTATAGGTAATCATACCCTCCCCCATTGATGTGGGATACCAAATATGGATGGAAATAGATCTAACATGATGAAATATTCAAGTTTCTTGGTATCCCTTTTACTTTTGATGCCTCTCTACCCATGTTGTGGCAATATGTTGTTGACAGAGTTACTAAAAATTTGGAATATTAGGTGACTAATCCCTTATCATTAGTAGGTAAGTTCTAAATCTACTTGAAATTGATTGTGACCATCCATGTATACGACTCTTCATGCTGGGTGCTTTCAAATAATTCTTACCAAAAACTTGAAAAACTTCTCAAGGATTTTATTTGGGCCAATTCTTCTCATGTCCATGGATTCCATAGGGTGGTCTAGGATTACTATTGCCTCACATAGGATTCCAAAGCTATGGGGATCATTTCCATGGCTTGTCAAGGAACTGCTTATGTGATAAATGGATTGTGTGGTCCATTGAAGGCAAGGAAGCTTGGAAGGTGTTGTTCTAACACTACATTTGTTTGAGCTTGCCTAAGGGCAAGAAAGCCTATAAAGGGCTCAACTTTTCCAATCTGCTTATTATCAAATCCCCCATTCAAATTTCAAGGTCCTTTATGGTGAAAATTATTAGGAAAGCATGGGAAAGGATCAAACCATGGCTTCTCTATAATGGTTCAGGGTTCCAAGATGGGTTGTCTATTAACTCACACTCACTATGGTGGTCACCTACTATTAATTTCAATTAAGTCCCTCTACCTGAGGTTCCTTGGATCAATGCTATCAAGTTATTTTGTAGAGGCATTCATATTGTCCAAGATGTTTTTTATAAGTAGTCTCACTCTTAGCTATCTTGGGAAGAGGTGAAAACCAAATTTTGGTTAGCTAATACTGATTGAGAATCCTTCAAAAAAATCCTTAACATTGTTCCACCTTGAATGCTTCACAAAAAAAATTCACTCTACTCATCCTTGGAGGAAGGACTAGAATTGATATGCTAAAACTCCATTTTTTAATTACACCCCATAACTTGGCTATGGGTGGCTTACTCCCCACATGCCTATGGTGGTAAAATTTAACTCTCACTAGGGATTTCATTCCTCTATTCATACTTGGTTCTTCCATTTTCACATTGTCTGGAAGGCTTGCTTTGAGCCTAAGCTATCTCATTTTGGTTGGTGTATCTTATATCAAGGCTTACTTATTGGTAGAAGGATTTTACACCTTGGAATTTCCCTTCTTACTTACCCTTTCTATGGCCACCTAGAAATGTTCCCTTATATTTTCTGGGACTGCTCCAAATCACAAAGGATTTAGACATGGATTCAGGACCTCTTCAGGCCTTTCCATGCCAAATTCTTTCATTGGTAGCATATCCTTCTTGGAGATAAACCTGCCTTACCTTTTAAATATACCCAAGTATGGAATACTTTTAGAGTGGAGATTATATTTTGAAGGAAGAAATAATGCAGTATTTAACAATGCTTCTTCAGATTGTTATTTTTATGATTTGATCAAGTCCTCTATTATTTCCATTATTCTTTTGTAGATATAAGTGCAAGCAAACAAATATTACCTTGGAGCTTGGCCATCTATAGGACCTTCTCATTCATTGGGGAGATGATTCTTGTGATATGGTGTGGGTTCCTCTATCTCTACCCAGGGCGCATAGACTTGATGATAGAATTGCCTTACCATCTCAAGGTAAACACCTATGTAACTGATCTTAGTGCCACTCTCATAGTGGCACCATGTATCAATGTATGACCCCTCCTAGGAGTAGTGAGGGTGTTAACCTACACCTCCTTCCATTGTTGGGCAGGATGGGTGGGATACTCCTCATCCTCTACATCTAGATGCTTAGGGGGCACCACCTAGAGGTTGGTAGAATGTGATAGATAAGTTCTCCAGGCTCTCTATGGCCATTTCTCCCAATCAGACATAAGAAGATGATAAGGACACTACTTAGGCTTCTAGTTGGGATCCAATTCCAGATGGAAATAGATTTCCAATCTTGGACTAGGGTCCTGATAATATGTATCCTCTACCTTCCAACCTTACTCTGGAAGCTTAATATTATCTCTTATGATGTTCTAATGACCTATTCCTAGGCAGGGCCTAGTGTTGTTTTTGCTTTTGCTATTTCATATTCCTAAGCTTGACCTAGTTTGACATTAAGGCGTGCTTCCATACCACCTATTTTTTTTGAATTATTTTTACATTTATTTTTTTAATATATATAGATTTATTTCATTAAAAAAATAGTTTAATAGTTAAAATCAAAGAATTCATACTCAAAAGTGATAGATTGTATAGAAAATGGAAACCTATGTATCCTTTTGAAATTAACATTTCAAATTGCTATATAATCACAAAATATCATCTATATTCCCATATTTAATCTAGTAACCAAATTTTTATTTTAAAGGAAATGAATAAGTAGCTTAGTGTGTATGCATACCTTGTCTTTGCCTAAGTTGAATTTGAGAGATTTTCTAGTGACTAACCTGTAATCAAGATCATGTTACAATGTAAAATCAGTGCATATAATCTAGGTTAAAAGTAATTTAAATATATTGAAATTGAAAGAGCAAGTTTTAGGCATACACCTATGTGTCAATGTGACCACCTTTCCTATTGGCTAGTTGTTTTACAAAAGATGTATCATTGAAAGGATCTAAATTCTGAGATTATGATAAATATAGATAAATATTTAAAGTGCATATATCCAAGGAGAGAGAGAGAGAGAGAGAGAGAGAGAGAGAGAGAGAGAGAGAGAGAGAGAGAGAGAGAGAGAGAGAGAGAGAGAGAGAGAGAGAGAGAGATTCTCCTAACATTGGAGTAAAAGTGATTTGTTACCTAGTAGTTGAGATTAGCTTAACCATGCAACCTAATGATACTTATAACCTAGTGAGGCTAGATGATCAATGACAACCTGAAAACTTGGTAGCATTGAGTGATTTGATCACTTTAAGCATACCAAAAGGTGAACCAACTACTGTAGTAGATTGGATCAATATGGCCAAAAAAATCCATAGAGTACTAATATGTTCAATGGTTTTTTAATCTGAATTGATTTGTATTTTGAAATATTAGGTACATGTTTCATTGCATATTCACCTTATGTATGTCTCATGCTGAAAATGTGTATAACAATAGTACCAATGTATATAATTTTGCCATAACTATGAATCTTAATCCTATAACTATGTATTCTGGTCAATTTGGATAATTGTGTAAGTGTGTATGACATTCTTATAAAACATGACCCCATTATATATAGAAAAATATTAAACTTCTATAAGTATCAATGTAGAGGACATGTTTCCAAAACATAACCCCATTATAAACTATAGATTTTGAATACTTAATAGGTATGGAGAACATGTTTCCAAAGCATGATCCCACTGAATTTAGGAACTAATATAAGTATCATATATTGAATTATTGTGGAGAACATGATTTTAAAGCATGTCCTCACTAAATCTAAAAACTATGAATGTGAGGAAGCCATGTCCATATGACATGCCCTCACTGAATCTACAAACTGATATAAGTACATAATACTGAATGAGTGTGTAGAACATTATTCCAAAGCATGCCCCCACTAAATCTAAAAATTGTTCCAAGTGTGTTTAAAATTCCTCTATGACATGCCCCCATTAATATTCCCCCTTTTAGGTAAGGGAAAGATAAGAACTAGGTTGTGTATAATATGCGAATGTAACCATGTAGCATATAGAAGAAATATGTCAAGGTAGATGTATCATTGAAGTGCATAGAACCAATGTGATCACATGTAGGACTAAGATGTATGATAAAGATAATGGAAACATATAGATAGTAAAAATATAAGCTCAACAAGAAAACATGCACACACATAAGATCACTCAAAAGCAAGTCAACAAGCAATGGTCTACGTTGTAACTTGACAAATATTGATCATGGGTTATTTTTTGAGTGCTTCAGACTTGTAATATGATTGATCCTATGAGTGATATGAAAACATGGAAGAATGCATGGTATTATAACTCAGAATGAGCTTGAATAGGTGCTTGATTTGTATTTTCTAGATGGGTGATGGGTAGGCTTAGATTTTTATTTATACTAGACCTTTTGGAAATATTTCATGATAAGATTCAATAATAAAAATAGGCCACCCCATATGTTTTAAAACATTTACAAATTAGATGAATTTTGTTAGATTATTTTCATTATCCAAGTTGTTTTAGTTTGATTTTATTTAGTTTTAGTTTATTATTTTTTATTTGAGTTGGTTATACTGGTGAGTTGGTTATCTAATCAACTTCTTCTTTGTAAGCTTTTTAAAGCTTATCAAGTACCCAAAAAAAAAGTTTTACATTGCATATGTTTTTCTAATTTATTCCTCCCATTCTTGGTTCATATCAGTGGTATTAGATCCATGTAAGAAGAGAAAGGAGGAGAGTCTGTTATATTTTTCTTGAATCTGTATGGCGTAATAAATAGTCTATTATATCATGTTATTTATTAGCTGCACAATAGAAGAGACACCTAAGGAATTTAAGATTGATGATATTTGATGGGTTAGTTGCCATCAAAAGCCAAAAAATTATATACAATCTTCTCCATTTGATTTCATTTTTTGTCATAAATGTCCATTTATGCTTTGTCTATTATTAATACCTTCAAAACTATTAGTTTCATTGATTTTCAAATATAAAGGTTTCATGATATTATTTGGATGAGAAGATGATACTAGAAGACAATATCTAGTGATTTGAAAAGGTAAAATACAAATACAATTTTCAGATCCAAATACCAATAGTGGATTATTATTGATCCACTCCCACGATGCTGAGAATAATTTGATTGACGTAGCATCACACAACATTTATGTAGTTCAAAGAAAATTGTTTACAATATAAAATATTGGAAAAAAAAAGGATTAAAAGCATTTTATCTGAACAATGTTATATTCAATCATGATTCACAGTAATATGGTGATCTTAGAACCAACAAATTTCTATCCAAGTGTAGAAGTGAAATGCAAAGTGTTGGTTTATTTATTGATTTCTAGTGGGTTCCACCATCCAAAAAGCATAAAACTTTTGTAAAATGTTTTTTTTACCATCTATCCTTTTTTTTATCCTTCATTCAAAAAATGATGGTTATATAGAATTTATTGTCATTTTGTGCTTGGATTAATTAAAGGGGAAATGGATAAGGAATGTTTTGTAAGTCACTCACAATTGTGAAGATTAGTTTTTAAAACCTATTGCTTTTATTTTGTCAAAATTATTTTTTGACATTATTTTTGTAAAATGAGTTATAAAGATACAAATATTTACAAATGTAAAGAAGATATAAGGGTGTAAAAGGCATTATAAGAAGTCAATATTACATTCTATTTTTACAACTTTATAAATATTTTATAATCAAAATCTATCTAGTGGGTTAAGGCCAAACCCTAATAGTTTTCCTTGCATTGATAGCATCATGGCAAAAATTGTGAGTTTAATCTCTGAAAATAGACATCTAACATCAAAAAAATACAAGGAATGGTTGATGGATATAGAAAATACACTCATTTTTAATGATTTATGAGAAATAACTAAAAAATAAATCACACCGCTAACTGAAGCCATAAAATAGCTTGAGTTTCAAAAGCATGATAAAAGTGCTCTTGCTCTGCTAAAATTATCTTGCACTACACAAGTGATTAAACATATTGAATATTTTAAGTCTAGAGCATGAAAAGCATGGAAAAAATTAAGGGATTTATATGACAAGAAACTTACATACAAAAAGATCGACCTTCTTATGCAACTTTTGAACAATAAACTTGTAGATGATGAAGATGTCTTTGAATATCTTTCATGCATGAAAAATCTAAAAAAAGAGTATTGTACTATAGGGGGTAAAATTTATGATGACATGTTGATTTATATCACATTAAATGGGATTAATTCCACACACATTGATTTTGTTGAAATGGTGTAGCTTAGTGATAAGCTTAATGGTGCCACATTTGACTTTATTTGTGAGTTATTAATTCAACATGAGAGATAGTTTGAAAGGAAGAAGAGTAAACCTACTGAAGAGGATCACTATATAAATAATAGGTACCATCATAGATATCATCATCATATATAATTACAATTTCAAAAACACTCTCTAAAACACTCTTTGAGTCATTTTCCAAGGCACTCTCCACACTATTCTAGATGGTCTCCATAACATTCACATCGACACCCTCCAGGGTCTTCTAAACATAGGCATCATCACAAGCACTATTTTCATAGTTATTCTAGTGATTTAAGCTATTTTGGATCTCATAGACATAATAAATAACCCAAATGTTTTAAATGTGGTTGTATTGGACATCTTGCAGATGTATGTCCTTCTTGATGACCTCGTTCTCCATGCAAAAAGAAAATTAAAGCAAATTATGTGGATCATTCTAGTATTAGATATTTCGGTTACTCCAATTATTCCAAATATTCTGACACTTTGTCTAATCAAGAGATGTCATTCATGACTGAGGTTTATGGACCCGATAGACCTGACAACATATTTTGATTGAGCAGTGATAGAAGTTTCGAGGATCCACAGAGGTCGGAGGATATTTTCCTTTTTCCATGATCGTTATTCATTTAGAGTATGGTTTCACTATCGGGATATCAATTTTTTCTTATGTTTTTTCATTTAGTTCCATTTTTGGATTTTTATATATGATATTCATGACATGGATCAAGGAGTGTTTGTTTGATTTTATTTCTCTCGATGCATAGCTTCTCACCTCTTGTCTGATAGGGGAGTAAATATTGCATTTATTGGTTTTTGATTAGTTGTCAATGACAATACAAGTTGATAGGGGTTACTAGTACCTTTAGTTTTGAGCAAAGGTCATCAACATTTGTTGGACATCAAGGAGATGTGTCATACAAAGTACTAGAGGATCACTTGGATGGGTTCCTGTGTGGGACCTTATATGGATCGATGTAGTTGGATAGGCTTTAATCAGGTTCGACTATAGTATGATATGATGATCATAAGGGATGAATAGGCATTAATTGTGTTCATCAGCCTGTTATGCCATAACTCATTAGGAAAACTTATGTGTGGAGTGGCATCAGTATTGATAAGTACCAAGAGGTACAATACACCACTTGTAGTTGCATTCAAGTTTCTTTTGATGACTTTAGAGTCATTACTCCATTTGTTTCATCACCCCTTTAGATCAAGGGGGAGTTTGTTGGATTATTTTCATGATCTAAATTTGTTTTAGTTTTTTTATTTAGTTTTAGTTTATTATTTGTTATTTATGTTAGTTATACCTGTGAGTTGGTTTTATCTAACCAACTTCTTCTCTGTAAGCTTTTTAAAGCTTACCATGTACAAAAATAAAATCAGTTTTACATTACATAGATTTTTTTGATTTATTCCTCCTATTCCTAGTTTATATCAGACTTGACACTTGATAGGAATATGGACACTTGTGTTGACACAAGCATCTCTATGTGGGACACAAGTGTCTAAGAGGCTCAAAAGCTACTAAGGATTTGAAACTGACACTGAGGGATATATATCAAGTTTTAAGATTTTTTCACTGTAGAGTATATCTTGGTCATCAGAGTGATAGGGTCAAACTAAAAGATAAGAATTTGGGCATAGGGAAATGGTGAATTCAAAAATTTCAGAAACATGAAGGTCTAGAATTGGAGGGTATATCCTCGATATGTATTTCTCAAGTATACAAGACTAAGATGCTATATAAATCAAAATTTGGTATCTATATCATGTTTCAATATTTAATTCAATTCAATTAATATTTTTTAAATGTGTTTTGGTACCTATGTAATTTTATTTAGTGTAGATTTGAAAAACACTTAAATTTTGCTAATTAGTTTATTTTCTTTGACCTAAAACCACTTTTCATCATAATAGTTATCTATTATACTCTAATATATATTGAAGGCTAAAAATGTGTATACATATATTTCAAAGTTGTGAAGGTATAAATAAGCATAGTGGAAGTCGAAACAGTTGACCTTCCATATGTGACTCTTCTCCTTCTAATGATTGATTTGATCATTATCATAAGTTTTATGATAGTAAAATTTTGTGTGGGGCATTGCCTTATGGAAGGAGGAATTTCCCCTCAACCCTATAAGGACTAATCCAATAAAACCTTTTTTAAGGATCCACACCTATTGGAATGGAGGAATCTAGGTTTTCATCATTTGGTATAACTATAAGCTCTGTGAGAATATGATTCATGGTATCTTTGAAACTGATTTTGGAGGATCAGTCTGAATCATTCAATGTGTTTGAGGTCATTTTGGTTTAATGATTGATGAAAAACTTAGAATTTACACAAAATTTTGGGAGTAAATAACATATGGGAAAGATGACTATTTTCTTAAGTTATTTTGAAATTGGAATTGAAAAAAATCTTTCCTATAATGTCAAAATTGCATATCCTTGTTAATTCTTTCCTAAATGATGTTTGTATGAGGCTAAAAGGCATTCCATAAAACACCATGCCTAATTAGGTATGATAGTTTACCTTCTCAACCCATTTTCCATAGTTTATCAATTTGATTGTATACACTTATTTCTTGGTTACATTAAATCCATAACTTTTGTCTTTACGAGATTTACTTCAAGAACACTATTTTTTACAAATAATTCTTAATAAATCAATAAAGGTATGTAATTGAGTGTGAAATTAAATCAATATAATTATCTACAATTATTTAATATTGTGATGCAAATTGAAAAGAGAATACATCCACTTGTACCTCCTAAAATTTTGGAGATAAGATTCATTAACTCGTCAATATAACTCGTGAAGAGTGTATATAAGAGCGGGCATCCCTATTTCACACCTATGACACTATGAATTATATATGTTTGGAATAATTTTTTATAAAACATATCTCATATAAATTCTTTGCCAAACATATCTCATATAAATTCATTGCCAAAGAAATTAATCATTTTGGAAGACCCACATCTTTAATCCTTTTTACCAAAATATGTATTAAAAATATATCAAAGGTCTTATGAAAGTATAAAATAGCAGCATATCTTAAGTTTATTAGCATTCGATTCTTTGATGATGATGATAATAATAATAATAATAATAATAATAATAATAATAATAATAATAGTGAATATATGGTCACATGTTTTGTGATTCCTCATAAATCTTGCTTGGCCTAAATGAGCCCAAACTTATTTTATTTCGAGAGAGTGGTAGGTGAAAGTTTACCCAAAGTATGACTAGTGAGTTTCTAAGTTGAAAACAATTTTAAATTTTGAAGATGGTGGTCAATAATTGAAGTTAAAGTTAGGGAAAAATTATGTAAATGTTAAAATTAAAAAGATTAAAATTATGTATAATTAAAACAACTAAAATGTGTTTAAAAAAAATTAATTTTAATTTTTTTTAAATTTTGAATTTTATTAGATTTAAATTTTTAAATCAACCAATTTAATTTCCAAACATATACATATGAGATTCTCTCTCTCTCATATATTATGATGATTATTATTTATGATATAGATATTGGTGAATAATTTATTTTAATATTATTTTATTATTTATTAATTATATAAATTAAAATTTTAATTCATTTTATTTATTTAATTATTATTATTTATCTATTTATTTTAAATATTTAATTTTTTATTAAAATTTTAATTAATATAATTAAGATATCTATATAAACCACAAACTTTGAATAAATAGGTATGTATTTATCATAATAAAACTATTTTTTTAATTGTATAAATAAAAAAACATGTTTTATAAAATATAATAAACATAGATAATAGCAAACCCCTTTGTAAAAGACGTAGGATTTTTACCATCATTTCAATCATACAAGAAAACTCATTATTTTGTATACCTTCTAGCCCACTAAATCCATGTTAATAAGAGAGCTAGAAAATGAAACTACGAAGTTAATGAATAATTGTAACCAATTCCCATATATATATATATATACATATATATATATATATATATATATATATATATATATATGAATCTGATATTGTTAGTGTAATAGTAAACATTTTTCTTTTGCCCATCCAATTTTCAGCCTGGCCCTTGCCCCTCAAATATGAGCACATTTCAAACCTAAGATCCCTAGATCGATTATATAGCTCTCATTGTAGTACTTACGCATAATCACCATATTGCCCAATATTTTTCCCTGTGCCCATTGAAAGCTTCTGAAACAACTAGATTATTGAAATACACAAGTGTCTATCTTATTTACCATGTTTGGTTGGCTAAAATTCCAATGGGTGAGAGCCATGCAATGAAGTTGGGCATTACCACTACTAACATTTCTTCCTTCCATTTAAAAACACATTAATTTTGATAATATAAAACACATAGTAGTATAACCATTTAGCACAAACAAGAGGGAAAAATAAATTAGTAGTTATTACCCATTGAATCGCAACATTCTTGCAGGATGATGTAGATAGATTTTGATGAATAGGTTAGGTGGATGTATTTGTATCAACAAACATGGAAATTCTATGGTGGCTATACAAACACCTGATCTTTCCTTGCAATAGAGAGAATCCAATTGTTATCTTGGATGACATTCCAGAATAAAATCCACTTTGTCTGCAACAGATTATTTGTTGTCCTAGATTAGTTTGAGCGATAATTTTTTGAGCGAGATTTTCAAAAAAATTGAGTGGGATTTCCAAAAATTGTCACGGAGTGAATAGGTGTGGCAAGGGAATGGTAATATATTCTATCATGTTTGATGTGGTATTTGTTGGTAGTGACGATTAGTCACACTTGGTGGTCAAGGGTTTGACAATTTAATTTGGTTTTAATGTTGGTAATGATCAGTGAAGACCTTTCGAGCAATGATCGATGAAGACCAACATGTTAGTGGTTAGTGTGTGATGGTTAAGCTCACCTATTCTATAATGTTGGCCATTTTTTATTTCACTTTCACTTATAAATATGTATATATAAACTACTAAATCTTCAAATTTTTATCATAAAATTTGAACTTGACTGGTTGATATTGACTTTTGTTACTTTCCACTTTAAATTATACATAGAGATTTAGAATGTATATCCAGCCAACACAACAACCCCATCACCCCTAACCTCCATAATAATGATATTGAATAATGTGAATAAAATTGTCAAATTAAAAATATAAATAATTATTTTTTTAGATAAATACTTGCTTTTGATGACCAAAGCTAAAACTGGTTCTAGAATACACTAGGAGGTCCAAAAATTTAAACTGTAGTTCAACAGCAACCCTCAAACAAAGAAAAAAATATCTAAAAAGAGAAGATTCTAACCAAAAAACAAATCTTAACCCAAATTAACCTCTACCTAACTACAAAAAAAAAAAAAATACCAATCAACCAAGACTAATCTACCTCTAAAGCCCATCATTGGTTCAACCTTTAGATGCCAATGCCTAACTGTTCCTATTGGAAAACAAAGATTCCACTATCCACTAGGTGCCACCATTAATGGAATTTTGAGCATCTAGTTAGAGTCTCTTTACTTCTATTTTCTTGCCCCTTTTGTATTTCTTGCCAATGTTAGGGGTAATTAAATTCCTAGGTGTTTGAGCAATAGACAAAAATGCCTTACTGTCCAACTCTTCTTCTTCCTCCCACTTTTCCTCTGCTTCTTCTAAATTTTTTGATGCTTCTTTCTATTAAGGACTATCCACTAGAGGAGAAGAAAATCTCACACATGTTAACCCAATTTTATTATCTGACACTCCCCTTTCTGACTTGGGAGAAGAATGTTGTCCTGTCTTTAGATCGATCAAAATCTCTACTATGATTGAGTTCTCCCCTTCTATTGATTCACTTGAACTTCCTGAAGGACAGCCATGGAAGGATTCTCAGTAGAATTAGTTTTTTTTAGTTTATACAAATTTAGAACCAAATATTGATTCAAACAGCCCACCTTTCTAACTCCTTTCTATAAAATTGAAGACTTGGATTCTTTGAAACCATTCTCTGGACATGAAGCAATCTTATGATCTCTTTGATTACACCTGAAGCATCTAAAGGGAAGACCTTAAAAATTAATATATTGGATTGGATATAGTGATTTATTGGTTTGGATAGATCAACCATTACACACACTCTAACAAAACTTAGATTAGCCTCAACAAAATTATCTAGTTTCAAAAAAACTCCTAACTTTCCAACCAACTACTTGAAAAGAGTAGGATCTTGCAGAGCTAATGGTAGATTCTAAAACCTTATCCAAACTAGATCTTGAAAAATAACCAAGGCTCCAAAATCAAAAAAGGGGGCCCATGGGCATTAAAACATGCCTTATTTGCCTATAAACTAGGGCCCATTTGACGATACAAAATCTCTCTCTTCAGAAGAGTGAAACTAAAGCAAGAAAAATCCATTTGATAGTAATGAAAAAGAGGGAGCTTGAATAGAAGGCCAGGTTTCAGCCAACCATTGCAATAGAACTTATAAGGATGGTCGCTTCCCTATACATCTGCCAATCAATGACTTATTACCCCTTTCTTGGACAATCTCTAAGAACATAGAATCTAAAATTTCCAATAATGGAGGAGATTCAAAAAAAATTAGGGGGACATCACCTAAAAAGGTCATTTCCAATGTTCTCTTCTGATTATTTTCTATTTTATAAATACCCTTTAAACCTTTCATGGATGCTACTTCTTCCTCTAGGCACTTTTCTACTTGGATCTGACTTTTGGGAATCAGACAAGGATGAGAATCTGGTTGAGTCCTAAGAAGAAGCTCTTTACAAAATTATCTATAGGAATGAAAAGGATTCAAAACATTAATAAAGAAGGATAAACCAAATCTTTGCAAACCCTAACCACCCCTAATGAAGCTTCCAAATGCTTTCTCCCAAGGGTAAAACCTCATTTATAAAAACCACTGTTCAAACCCTGATGCTCTAACCCTAAAGCCTCCTCCTAAAACTCCAAATATATTTCTAACTATTTAACATCTTTACAAGTGCCATTCAAATTTTTATTAGTCAGTCTTCCCCTACCCAGTCTTTTACTCACTTCTGGCTCCCTCTCCTCCTAGCTTGACGTAAACTCATCCCCTCCATTGCTACCTCTACCCTTCTACCCACTACTACTCCATGCTACCTTCTACAAATTTGAACTCCTTTACCCCTACGCTCCATCCCCTACTATCATCGTAGCATCCTCTGCATCCTTCCCCATGTTCACCACCTCTTTGCTAGGACACATTGATGCCAACCCTTGCCTCAAACCATCTAGCATTACCTCTGTCGCCATTAACATAGCTTTAAATTATAAACCAATAAAAATAAAAGTAAATTGTTAACAAAAAGAAATTTAAAAAATAAAAATAAAAAATATGTAAAAATAAAAATAAAAAACTATTAATAAAAATAAATTTAAATATTATAAAAATTATATTAATTTTAATTTGACTAATTAAAATTATTTTTTAAATATTATAAACTTGAAAAATAAAATAATTATTGGTAAAATAAAAACTAGTGTTCATAATTATCATAATAAAATTTACTATTAATCTAACTTAAAAATGTATTCATAATTATCATAATAAAATTTATTGTATTAGTTTAACTTAAAAACTTATATTCTAATTTAGAAAAATCAAATAATTTAGATATTTTCATTTTGACCATTTTCAAATAAAAAATAATAATATAATTTCAAAATTGAATACTTATTTTTTATTTTTATTTCATTTATATGTATATGGATCTGAATTATTTTATTCTTTTTTATGATGATGTATAATTCAACCTAAGAATTTGAATATAAATAGATCACAATAATAAAACTTAATTGTTAAGAGATAAAGATGATTAAAAGGGATGTCAATAATAAAATACGTTACATAATAAAATAATAAAAAATTAATTTAAATATAAAAAAATTAAAATTTAAAAAAAAATCAATTTATTTATAAATAATAAAAATTTATACATAATTATAAATATTTGTAAATAAAAATTTGGTAAATAAATAAGAAATTTATAAATATTATATTTTTTTTAAAAGAAAAAAGAAAAATTATATTATATTATGATTGATTTTTTAATTAAATTATTATATTTGAAAAAATAAATTATAAATTTGTAAAGCTTCTAAAAGAACATCTAACCCCTTCTATATCATATATTATACAAAATAATAATATATAAATATTAATATTTACAAAAATATAAATATTAATTATGTGAAATAACATCTAGAAATATAAACTATATATTTACTACTAATAATAATAAAATAAATATTATAATTTAAAAAGAAAAAAAAAACTAATTGATTATTATTTTTATCTCCTTTTAAATTAAAAGTGTTCCCTGATATAAAAATGACTTTTGTTGCATGCATGGTTTAGGATAGTTGTCCTATGGAATTGCTAAATGGTGTTATTGAATGGGATAATTGGTCATTAAATGGTCTAAGAAATCTTGTGACAAAATAAAGTTTGAAAGGCTAAAATATCAGAGCAAATTGGATGCTCAATCGGTACTTTCATTCAATTTTTTCTTGGCAAGGATAACGGGTGCCTCAGCATTACCACAAAATTGGTATGACCAAAGCTGGTAAGTTACAAATTGCTTGCCTTCATAGTAATATTACCAAAGTAAATTTTAGTAGTTCTTCATTAAGGGCTATCAATTTTGACATTTTGGATGTACAATCCTAATCTAGTGAACAATCTAGGGAATAGTGTGAGGTCTGAACCAAGGAATTTATGGAGTGGGAGTTAGATAAGAGCCTCATGGCCATGGTTAAACCTCCCCTTTTTATTTTTTATATTTCTTGTAAATATATAAGAATATCCCCTTTAATTATGCTTTGGATGGATGTCCATACCCTATTGAATGTTTTTATTTTCAATTTATTTTGATTTTTTCTTTAAAACTTCAATATAAGTTTTGTTGGAGAACTATTCAACTTTCATTGAATTAACCTCAGATGAAAAATTATATGTCCCAGAGTCATCTTGTATTCTCAATAAAAATATTTGAATCAAAAGACTCAATATCTTAGTTATTATGACTCAGTGGCATTTGCGTCTTTCACAATGAAACATATCTTGAATATAGATAATGTCTATGACATAAAATTTTCAATGTATAAACATTTCAATAGAACATGCAATAGAATATGTATATTGGAGTAAACTATTAAACATTCAAATAATTATATTAGCATAATATTATAAGTGTAGACACTATTTCTAAATTATATAGCACCTCAGTCTTCGACACTTGGAAAATATAGACCTTGGTTATTCCTCTTAGTTCTAGATCTTTTCACATTTTTGAAAGGCTCATATCTGCTCTCTTTGTGAATATTACTTATAACTTAGTTTGAAAAATATTATCTTGATGACTCAAACATGCCATCATACTTAAAATGTTATAAGACATGATTATCTTCTATTTTTACAACTTTTAGCCTTTTGCACGTTATCCAACTACCTGGACACTTGCATCCCAATCAGATGCCTACATCAACACAAGTGTCTTATCCTAATATAAGTTTCCACTACCCTAAAGTCATCCAATTTATAAATGAATTGTATCCCTATAGTTGGCCTTAGTGATTTAATGCAATATATTCTCCAAAAGGTATTGATATATATAAGATCAACCCTCATTCACTCTAAATCTAGCAAAAACCAAACAACTTGCAAAGAAACTTACCAAAAATATTCAAGTGAGCAAAGCTTCCCTATTTCCATATCAGTCATAGGGACAACACATATACAAGTCTAAATTATTCAAGGATTATCTCATGATCCATATTTTCCAAGTTATAAGTTAGGTCATTATTGTACTTGCTTACAAATATTAAATCTTTATACTCACACAAGCCCATGCATAGGGGATAACTACATGATTCAAAGGCCTTCTTTTGAGTAATGTCTATTTAGGAAACACCAACTAATATAGGTGTACTTGGGTTTATCTTGATATGGTGAACCCACTAACCCATTTGACACAGTCACTATGAAGATGAAGAACTAGGGTTTTATTATTTGATAAGAAGTGATAGTTCATAAGCAAGATATGAGCACACTAGAGTGAAGATGATATAAAACCCAAAACATTATAGATGGTAACATCTAGATCTAGTATGTATTCTACATTATACACATGTGTCTAGGTTAAATAGAAGCATTGATGCAACTATATGCGGTTGACACAAGTATTTGAGATCACATAGGTCAAATTTCTATAATATGACAACTGATATAAAATCTACATCCAGTCTGTTTCTATCATGTTCTACATTATATCTAAATGTACATAATAATCTAGATAAGTACCATTTTTTCCATTTATTTTAATATCAATCATTAGTTATACTTACTATTTTTAGCATATCTTAGTATTTAAATTCAAGATATTATTTATCTGAGTTTGAAAATTAATTGGTCTATTATAGAGATAGTTTATTGCCCTTGTGCCCTCAACTATCTCTATCCCCTTTACCTCTATATTCCTTAATCTAAATTTTAGGGTTAAATGTTTGGTGAACTCAACATTTGGTCCCTAAAACCCTAGATATTGATCTAGGGTTTGCTAATTCTCTATTTTTGATTTCTAGTTTTTTATTTAACAATATTTCACAAGTTAAAAAATAGATTTGTTTTTATTACAAACATGTACAATATGGATTCACCTATAACATTTTGGGCTCCAATTTGTGATTAAAAATGTGGTTTGTTATTATAATTTCTTAAGCAAATCTATCATTCAACAAAATAGGCAAATCTGTCAATATAATGAGATAATTTTAAAATAAAAATAGCACTTAATCTCTCTTCATAATTCCTTTTGTAATAATATAGAGATAATATCTAGATGCCAACATGCCTACTCTCAATAATTTACTCCACCTAGATCGTATTTGAGTGACAATCATTATTCTACACCCATTATTCTCCCATGACTTATATAGGATTTTTAAGTCTATGTTATCACTACTTGAAATGATAAATGTATTCAAACTAATCCACCACCTATTAATATATAACATGTACCTCCTAAGATTAAACTAGTGACCAAATCTAAGGGATGTGACCCTATTGACCAACTAACTAACACTTGCTAAGATCTCATTATTCAAACTTCTAAAGCAATCCACTATTTATAAGGATATCCTATATGAATCATTTCATGATACCCAAGTTCCAAATGATATTGATCCACATTACTTTGTATATATTATTCAAGACCTCAAAAATAATGCAAAACTCATTACCTTTGATCCAATATATTTACCATCCAAGGATATCATTGACCAAGATTTGCCTTTGTTCATACAAATGACTATGCATAACAAGGGAATAAAAAGGGTGCTCATTGATGATGGATTAGGCCTAAATATATGTATCACAAATTTCCTAACAACTATGGGTACTAACACCAACCTTATTTAAAAGTTGATTATGCATATCAAGGGATTTGATAATTCACATAACCTTTTGATTGGCCAAATCACATTGGACGTGACATTGAGTCCAAAAAAATTTCCAACCACTTTTCAATTAATATCTCAATCATTACATTATAATCTACTTTTAGGTAAACCTTGGATACATACAATGGATTATGACCCATCTACTTTGCATCGATGTGTAAAATTAATACATGATGGGACCTTATTGACAATGCTTGTCGATAATGAGCCCTTCAAATTTTACAAAATGATACATTATAATATAAAGTAAATTCCTACAATGGTGCCACCTACACAATGTATCCCACTTGAGAATATATATGATTTTGAAATAGTTCAATCGAGCACAATTGCTCCTTTATCTCTAGATGCAAATAAAACACCAAAAACTGAGCTACACATAGATACACATCAAGAGCAAGAACCATTACTAAAGGAGCCAATGATATCAAAACTAAAATCAAATCAAATAATTAATCTTCCTTTATTATTTAATACTGAGTAGCAAGATGGCCATGTTTCAAATTATTATGACAATGATGATGATCTAGACATTGTAAAATTTAATTTCGATCCACTTAAACATATTTTGCATAATTCATTCACACCTATAGGTCCTAGTATATATAATCTAAACTTACCTATAGAGGATAAAAAATCAAATAAAGATAATAACAAATAAAAATAATATATGAACATGTAAATGATTGTTATTCCATGCATCCCTCTTGGCTTCACACATTAAATCAAACTTACAAGGACCAAATGTAGATACATAATGTAAATAATGTGAAGGTATCTCATAAGACTCCACAATAGATTCTATTGATCAAAACAAACCAAGATATTAAAAATACAATACTTTCCATGTTACTTGAACATAACATGATATCTTTACCTCCTAACATGCATAAATCAGGCAGTATCATTTTTTTCTAAACAAGAAAATAAGAGTGAGGGTTTCATAATAATTATGCCCAATAAGTATAAAATACATAATACTTTAAAAGGTTTACAATAAAACCATCTTTCAAAGCGATCAAGGCACAAAGATCTAGTTATTACTACTAATATTGACAGGGTTTATTATCAACATCTCAAGTTTGATAGGAACAATTTGTAGCACCACATTTCTTCAATAGTTGGAACTTAATAAAATTAAATTAACATACTCTTCCATGATGCCAAAATCTCATGGGTACATCTACCTACAAATAGAATGTGGACCATAGGTGGTCCCCATGATCATATGGGTATTAGATTGGTACCCACATTTGACATTAAAATTGGGATAACAATGGTTTGTTGATTGTAATGCAACATTGAATACTACATATATGTGTATCAACTTTACTGTTAGGGATAGGGAGATTTGCTTATGCCATAATGGATATGGTCATCCTTCCCCACTAACATCTTCTAAAAAATTGTTACATAGAAACATTGATGAGGTGACCATGCATCACTATAAAAAAGGTTGAAAATGCCTCAATTGATACTACATCTTTTGATCTGATGAGGAATTCTTCAGTTGGTCCTCTCAAATATTTCAAAAATAACAAAAAAAATTAAAATATTTAAACATCCAAAAATATTTTCAACATTTGCATGTTCTATTATCTCCTTAAAATATATGTTATTGGTTCCATGTTGGTAGATAATATATCATTTATTCATATATACACATGTTTCACACATCTTTTGAGTGTGAGACAAGCATACACAGATACATGATCTATGCACATGTTGGGCCTTCCCCCTACTCATGTCATGTAGACATTTGGGGTATTAGCTTTTTTTATCATAATACATCTAGGTTATATCATTATATGATCACTTTACATTATCGTGTTTGACTTTATATACATACATGTGACTTTATCCATGCTTATATTTCTCATAGTGTACTTGATATGATATGTACTTAACAGTTTGTGCTAACACATATTATTTATGGGCTAGTATGTTCTGTTTATGTTAGTTGCTTATGCACTTCTTTGAGTGTCTTATCTTTCTTTTTGAGCATTTGAATATGCTCCATTGTTTTTGGCCCTCGTGCCTTTGTTTTCCTCTCTAACATTCTAATATGTCATTGCTTTCCTTATGGATATGTGACTAAGTTATTTCCCTTTGATTGTGTGACATTTGAACATGCCCCTTGTTTGAGGTCTTTGTAGACCATTGTATTTTGATTTTATCTTGAATGCTCTTGTGTGTTTGCTTAATTACTTGTTAAACTTGTATTGTAACTATATCTAGACATTGCCATGATCTATATCATGCATCATAGGACTTTATGTGATGACATTCTACATGTTTCAATGAGATATCTACTTAGACATGTCACTCTTATTTGATACATGGTTCATACACAAATTATATGGTTATCTTATCCTTTTGAGGTAAGGTAACTACTTGTTGCTACTTCCCCTTACCTCAAAGGGGGGGAATATTAGTGGGGGCATGTTATATAGGCATGGCTTCCACATTCTTCATAGATTTATATTGCAATGGGGGCATTTTTGGAAACATGTTATCCACACTCATACCATTTCAAAAATTTAGATATATAGTGGGGGCATGTTTTGGAAACATGTTCTCTACACTCATACTAGTTCTCAATTTCAAATATACAATGGAGACATTTTGTGGAAACACGTTCTCCACACTTACACAGTTGTAAATTGGCCAAAATTCATAGTTATATGATTTAGATACATAGTTGTGGTATAAATGTATACATTGGTACCATTACTATACCCAAGTTTCAACATGAAAAATATATAAATGCTATAAAAAGTGTGCCTAAATAATAAACTCAAAATCTATTTCATATTTCAAAATACTTCTACATACTTTGGCTCACCAGTTTGGACTGTTACAAACTATGTTGAGCCAATCTACTACAGTAGTTGGTTCACTTTTGGTATGGTTGAGGTGATTAAATCACTCAATCTTTTTAAGTTTATAGGTTGAACTTGATTACATCATCCAACCTCACTAGATTTATAGTGTTAATTGACTTGGTTCACTCACACTCACCAAGTTATAAGTATGATTAGGTTGCATAGTTGAGCTAATCTCAACAACCAAATGGCAACTCAAATTTAGTATACAAGGTTGGGGGCATGGGTCTTCCAATCGTGTGTGTGTGTGTGTGTGTGTGTGTGTGTGTGTGTGTGTGTGTGTGTGTGTGTGTGTGTGTGTATTTATATGTATATGTATGTATGTATGTATTTGTATATGTGTGTGTGTATACACACACACATACACATATACACACACACATACATGCATACATATACATACATACATATATATGTATACATATACATACATACATACATACATACATACATATATATATATATATATATATATATATATATATATATATATTCACTTTACATATTTATATTTGTCATAATCTCAGCTCTAATAGTTCATAATGATATATAGTTTCAAATCAAATTACCAAAAGGCAATACAACTGCATTGATACATATGTGTTCTCCTAAACCTTGTCCTCTTTACTTTCAAATAATTTTAGTTCTTTCAATTTTAGATTATATGCACTAATTATATAGTATAATAGATAGATTAGTTAAAAAACATATAATATCAAAATCACTTATGTTGATAGTGAAGCCATAAATCCATAGAGTGAATCACATCTGCACAGAACAAATCTTCTACACAGATAAATTAATGCAAAAAATAGAAAAGAATAAAAATCACTTATTTCGATAGTGAATATGCTATAGTTAGATCAAACCTACTAAAATAATGAATGAAGAAGCAAAAAAAGTAGAAGTGAATTCACTAAAATAGGTAGATAATAATCAGACTGAAACTATATACCTTCTTGAAATCTCATGTTAATTGAGCAATGTCACTTATGTAGATGTTGATGTCACACTTTTGCATAATTGAATTTGAAACCTTTCTAAAGCCATGTATGAACTGAGCAAAGCTACTTAAATCGATGTTAATGCCATGTTTTTAAAAAAGTGAGTTTGAACCTGCACATAGAGAATAGATAAAAACATGAAATCATAAAATAAGGTAACAAAACCATTATTAGAAAAGGTGAATTTTTAAATTTGTTAAACGTGATTTTATACTAATAGTCAAGATGTAACTATCTAAAGTGAAGTCATGATTTAAGAAAGTAAAATTGCATTTACACAACAAAATAACTTCAAATATGGGCAAAAAATTTTAAACATTTTTTGGACAAATTCTTGATGCTTTTGGCTCAAAAGAGTATTAAATTGTTAAAAAAAATTATTGAAAGATTGCAAGTGATGATTTTGGGTTGTGGTCTCACTGGGTGGACTATATATAAAGACATAATTGCAAATGTTAGTTTTACAGTTAGTATGAAACTAAAATCAAATGAAACATACCACTAACCTAATCATGGTCCTTAGATTGAGTAAGATCAAGAAGATGGAAAATAAACAAACAAATCCTTTAATTTTTTAATCTTTATGTTTAATTAGTTATTTAAAAAGTGATTTGAATGATGTGGTCATTTTCTAATTTTCTCCTTTAATTGAGCATTTGATTTAATTGAACCAAGGTGTTATTAAAAAAGCAACTAATTGATTTGAGATGCTTTTGATGAATTAGATGATCTGATGCAGTGTATTATCCCAATCAAGGATATACCAATGTGTCTAATATATGCATGATAATTATGTAGATGAATTTGGGATAATTGATAAATTCTAGTTTGATTTGTGTGTTGTTACAAGAAGTCATTCAAATATCAATTTTAACATGGAAGTGATAAAAATGAAATGTCTACAAGAACAATTAAATTTTTCATTTTTGGGTCTTTTTAACTTTTGCGTCAATGAAATTGATGATATCAAAGATGCCAAGTGGTCAGGAATCGATGATGTGTCAAGAATAACCTATATCGATTGAATTGGTAAATTGGTCCCATCGAGAATTGATAATGCCTAGAACAATTTCATTAATCAAATCAATAAATTTGGGTCCATCAAGAACTGACAAAGTTCTAAGAAAAATTTTGTTGACTGAATCATAAAATCAAGGTTCATCAAGAACTGAGGTCTCAACTAGAACAAATCATGTATTGGATAATAGTAATTTGGAGAGCTTTTATATAGATTTAATACATACAGAAGATCCAAACCATAATACAAACAAATAATTTAAACACACAATATATTATTCTACTACATTTCTCCTTCGAACACCATTACATATATATAGGAGGATATTTCCTATAACTGGGGATTTTGAGATCCCTACAATATCTCTCCCAAATAATCTCCAAACTATATGTGACATTATATTGTTATTCCTAATAATATAATATCAATTATCTAATACAATGTTACTATATTAACCATACATTTACTAACAAAACCATAAGTAATATTTACCTCATGGTAAATAGCTTATCAAATGTAAATAGTATTTTACCTAATGTAAATACTAAACTCTAACATTTCCCCCCTTTAGTTTTTACATGGTAAAATATATCTCATTTTTTGATTGTAGCATGTCTTCTTTGTGTGCTCATGATCAACTATATTATTACAAGTGACTTTCATGGATGGATACAACCACCTCCAAGAATGAACAAAGACCTATGCTTGTGCTCATCCTCCACACTTATCTATTGTTGGTTTTACCAAGCTATACTAATAACCTTACCCAATTTATTTTATAGATTTATCAATAACTTTTCATAATTGGTTTTCTAGGTTTACCAAAAACCTTTCACAATTACTTTTTTAGGTTTACCAAAAACCTTACACACTTAGTTTTCCACAAGTTTACCAAAAGCCTTACATAATTGGTTTTCCTGGTTTACCAAAAACCTTCACATCATGATTGCTACAATACATATTTTGTTCAAAATTCTATAATATTTCTACAAAAGGGGTTATATGGGGAATACACACAAGTGAACAAGATACTCATATGTTATTATTTCACAACATACTGAAAAATTGAAAATTTGAAATCCACACAACTAAAAAACACATGCTACTAAAATAGAAGTGGCCTTGTCACTAGTGGCTAACAAGAGGCTTGAATGACCTTCATCCTCCAACACCTCTGACCTCTAATAAGTCATTGCTTACTCAACAAAATAATTCAACATGTGTTTTAATGGTTATGGTAGGTTCTCTATTAGTTGCTTCCATATAAATTTGAACCCCTTATAATCCAGATGTCACATACAAGCGATAATGCATCTGTGAGGCAATTTTTTTTTCAATTTTGAAAATGACTCTCATTTGAAAAAACTGACATAAAATGACCCTAAATACAAGTGATAAATTTGATTTAAACACTAACTATAAATTATGACTCGACTCAAAAATACCAAAATTCTATTTAGACAAAATGTTGAAATTGACACCTTAAGATTTTTTACTTTGGACACTTTGACAAAAAGGACTTATATTGTAACTTCAAGATAATAAAATCAAACCCCAAAGAAAAACTACCATAGACAATTTTTTAAACATGACCCTTCTTAACCTATTTATGAAATATTTAAACTTATAACACAAGTACTTGGGTTTTTCAAACCTAAAATGATAGCCACAATTAAAAAATAGACTTATAAAATTCAAAAAATGCCTAAAAATAAATAAGGTACTTCAATGACTACCCAATACTAATTGACTTAACATTAATTTCTAATATAGTTACAAACTAAAATTAGAAACTAAATGCATTAAAACACAACTTAACACTTATGAATAAGCACAATTTTGACAACATGCAACAGTTTTATAAGCATGGAGACAACACTTATATGATTGGAGACTGTGAGTCACCATAAATAGAAGTGCATAAATCAAATGTTGATAACAAATAGATTATGAACTGGTACTGATATTTCCTTCATATTAATGGGTCATTGAAGGTGAAGACTCATCAATATCTAATAAATGGAGTCATGAGTTAGATCTCTACAGATCTATACACTCAATGCCTATTAAACAAACACACTAAGATTGTATGATGTATGCTGACTATAGAAATGCAAGATAATAACATTATATCAAATGAATAAATATGGATCGATGCACGAATATATATGTTATATAGGAAAGTGTAGTGCCTATAGAAGCTGATAAAATGGTTCTTTAATGAAATTAGAACCCTGTTTGGCTTTGTCAATGCATAAATAGATCGCTATAAGAGAAATTTGGCATGTGAAGTGAAGTAGGCAAGTTGTAGAATGTTTAAGATCTATCAAACTCATTGGATATAATAGGAATATTTCTTAGTCAATTGAGATAAATTTGATATGATGAGGTTGAATAGATTCAATTTATATAGAGAGTAATACTACACACACATTGTATTTTTCTATTTCTAAATACACCTACAAACCCATTCTCAAAAAAATCTTTCATCCACAAGGACAAACTGCCAAGCAATTGCCCCTCACATGCTTTCACAAGTCCATAACTTCTCTAAAAATACTCATTTTGATATCAATAATATTAATTTTGAGAGCTTATACATAGATTTAATACATGCAAAAGTGTTGAAACATGATACAGACAAATAATTTAAGCACAATATATTATTCTGTTACATTTATCCTTCAAACACGATTACATATATATAGGAAGATATTTTTTATAAATATGGATTTTTAGATCCCTACAATATCTCTCCCAAAAAATCTCCAAACTATATGTGACATTATATTGTTATTCTTAACAATATAATATCAACTACCCAATACAATCTTACTGTATTAACTATACAATTATTAATAAACCTGTAAGTAATATTTACCTCTCCATAAATAACCTACCAAATATAAATAGTATTTTACTTAATGTAAATAATAAACTCTAACATTTTCAAAATCAATACACTTAAAAACTTGGTTTTGGGCCTCAAGATGAACTTTTTAGAATGTGTTTTTAATGAAAATCCATCACCACAACTTCATCTATGTAATGGAGCAAGAATTGGGAAATTTTGAGGACTTCAATTTTTTTTTTTATGACAACACATACCCATATAGTTTTACTTACACACACACTTCTTACAAGATTATTTAATTTTATTACATACCCCATACTTCTCCTTACATCTTTATTTATTTTTCTTACATGTACCATGTGGGTTTACTTGTATAAGTAAACCCACTTTTTTACACATGAAATTAATTACTTACATGCTCACACGGGCTTCTTACACTTTTAATTAATTTACTTATCACACTCTACCCACTTTCACAATCCACCAAACCTAAAATAGAATCCTAGGTCATATAGGCTACTTATCCAACCTACTAGCTAGTGTTTATATCCTTTCTATACAACCGATGCACCCACTTCTTTTTCATATTTGCATTTCATATATTTAAATTAATTTTTTTTAGTATTCATTATTTAAAATTATTTTTGGTTAAGTAAAAAAAATTTAAACACTCTTAACATACATGGAAATGTTTAAATATTAACACAAGGATGGAAAATAGTTTAAATTTATCCATATGTCAAGGGGTCGTCAAACATAGTGAATGCATCAAATAAATCAAATTCAATAAGGGAATAGTATTTCAACACGAGGGGAATTATAGTTGGAAAACATCATACAAGGCTATGATATAATTTAGGCTTACATATTTGTCCATAAATAGTAGATATATGCAGTATGCCATTAAATGATACTATCATCTTTTACATAGGAATCCTAGGAACATTATAAAATTTGATGGCTATATAAGGCAACCTTGTTGATATTTATAAGGAGCCTCACATATTTGGGATAAACTCTGCTTGATTATAGAGAGAGGAATCAAGCTCAAGAGAATAAGGCCTATAGCCTTGATTGCATGGAAGTCTGAGAGACTGCATAGCTATATAATATAGAGATATCTACATTCAAGGATGGTACTATAAGAGTTGAGAACTCCATTGTAATAACTAATAGGCTTATAATATCTTGTAACCCTTGAGTTAATGAATGAAAACAAATATTTACAAGACCTTGTTGTGCAATAATAGTGAGAGAGTATTAGGCTATGTTTTGTAAGACATCCTTTCATTGGGAACCCTAATCATGATTACATCAGTAAACCATTAATTTTATAATTGTTAATCTATGATTAAAATTTTGATTTTAAAAATAGATACATTCTGTAGGAGAATAAAAATTAAATATAATATCAATATTATATACTTTATATTTTTCAAAAGATGCAATTTTAATATCAAGAGTGTATGGATAATGTCATTGTACATTCTCCCTTTAATTGTTAGGAGTGCGTAAACTAGCTTCCTCCAGAATAGGTTCATTCTAGATAATGTCATTATTGTTTGGGAAGGTATGGAATGGGCTTGAATTTCTAATTAAAAGGATTTGTTTGTAAAGATTGATTTTGAGAAAGCCTATGACTGCATTGAGTGGCCATTTATTTTATCCATGCTGCAAGCACTTGGTTTTGGCCCCAAATTTGTTTAGACTGTTAATATGATTTTTCAAGATGTTGAGCCCTGTATCACTATCAATGGTACCCAATCTTCTCAATTTTAACTTCATCATTTTATTCATCAAGGATGTCCTTTATCCCCTTATTTATATGTTCTTGTAGTAGAAGGATTTATCTACCTCCTAACTAACTATGTTGTCAAGGGCCTAATGAAAGGTATATCCCTCCCTCAGTCTAATAGACAATTTTTAAATGGTCATTTCATGAACAACTCCTTTCTCAAACTTCAAGAGGAGGAAGAATCCATTAGAAATGCCATGGATTGTCTCCACATTTTTTGTTTGGCTTTAGGCTCTTCTATTTAATGGAGGAAGACCCAATATTACAGACAATCTTTGGACCCCAAACCTCCTTGGCTAAAGGAATTTTAATGGTAGTGGATTCTACTAGGGGTGAAATTTAAGTTTTTTGGCATTGATTTTGCCTTTCAAGCTTCTCCATCTGATTTATGGTCTTATGTGTTGTAGAGAGTTGGAAAAAAAATCTCATTTTAGATCACCAAGCCTCTTTCTCTTGCTAGCAAATTTCAAATTTTCTCTAAAGTTTTAGCAGCTACACATATGTATTATTCCTCTTGTTGGGCCCCTTCTAATGTTGCCTAAAAAAAATTAGAAAAACTTCCAAGAGATTTTCTATGGATTAACTCTGAGGGACATAAGGGCTTCCATAGAGACACCTGGAATATTTGTTGTCATCCTAAGGAATCTGGGAGACTAGGTCTCCTAGATATTAAAATTAAAGGACTTACTCTTGGTGCCAAATGAATTACTAGACGTCTTTCTAGGGATGAAGCCTAGAATATTCTTATCTTCTATTGTATCTCTCAGAGACTTCCATGTGGTAGAAAGGCTTCACAAGGCATAGGAATTCATTCCCTACTCATTACTCTAGTGTATGTTAAAATTAAGAGATCCTTTGTGATTCAAAGCTTATGGAAGGCTTGGGAACAGCTTAAACCTCACCTTTACTAGGTAGGTGAGGGGCTCACAAATGGTCTCTCCATTAATTCACAGTCCCTTTAGTGGTCACCTTGCTTAAATTTTCATAACATTCCCTTTGCCTAAGTCTCCTGGGTTAAAGGGTTATGGCTCTTCATAAAAGGTGGGAAGGTTATCAATGATCTTTTTTGCAAAGAAAATAGGGTCTGGCTCACTTGACAACAACTTTAGAATAAATTCCATTTAATAAACTCAGATGTAAAGGCTATTGCAAAAATTAAAGTCTCCATACCTTACGAGTATTTGCATAAAATTGGAGTCAATTCCCTTATTCCTGGATGGAAGAATTGGCACTGGCTATGACCACCCCCTTCACCCGATATTCTCCTTGGTTGGGGTATCATTTACTTGTTTTGTAGCATATTATAGATGAGATACTCAACATCAGATGAATTCTTTATTCCATATATGGGTTTTGTGCCCATCAATTTATCACTGTGTGGTTTGCTTCTATTAAGCCCAAACAATCTCATTTCTTATGGTGCTTTCTCTACCAAGGCATATTTGTAGGAGACCAGCTCAAGCATTTGGGTGTGCCTAACCCTATATTCTCAACTTGTCAGCAACCAGAGATTGTTAAGAACATTTTCTAGTTTTTCTTGCAAGCACAATCTATGTAGCACTAGATACATTCCCTTTTCCATCCCTTTCATGTGAATTCTTCATGTGGAAGATGGCTCTCTTATGGGACTCGACTCTATTGCTTGTAAAATATAATTATTTTTGGTAGATATTTCAAGATGACATTTTGTTTCAAATATGGAAAGCTATAAACTATGCTTTCTTTAATCATGAAGAGTTATAACATAATTTTTTTGTTACTAACAAAATTATTGTTTTATCTAATGTTACTCTTCAGAGTCAAAGCCAAATAGACAAGGTCCATCTGGAACTTAACCACCTCTAGCATTTGCTCAATCACTAGGGAAATGCTTCGTACGTAGTCTGATCCAAAACTCAAAATATTTGGCTGAAAGATAATTCAAGAAACAAGAACAACACCATTGTAATAATGCTCTCTAAGAAGAGATGTTTTATTGATCAAATTTGCAGATCCAAACATATGTCTATCTCTGAAAAGAGTTGTCTCATTTCCATTTCAAGTTACATCTTCATTTATACACACTTTGAAGGTAGGAGGAGGATGTGGAAGGTCACCAATCTTGAGGGAGATTAAGTGGTTTGAACTCCATGATTTACAACAATATAGAATTTGAGAAATTACTATTTTTAGACTACACTACTAAAATTAAAATTTAGGGCACTTCCATTTAGTTTTCAGAGATCAAAACCCACCGAGAAAAGATCTGTGTCATCTCATGACATTCCCCTCATTCTTAAATTTACAACGGTTCAAACGGGGAGTCAAATGGAGCTATGGTGCAAAAGTTATGGCTCTCAGAAGTTCTGCCACCAATTAGGGTAGAACCGTTGCCTAAATTGTCCCTTGAAATGTTGCTCGGATCATAGTCAGTCATGAAACTCTTGATCCCTCATGACATTATTCGCACCCTGGGGATGAGGGCATGGGCCACATCAGTAATGGTCCAGAACCAAATGCAGGATTCACTCTCCATGATGATCACCACCTCGTTAGTCTTCTCCACGTCATGGTGGCCTGAGTGGCTTGTCCAAATCTGGAGGTGATGATAGGGGTTGGGGATCTCCTCCCCCATCCCATGATGGTGACATCAGACGCTGGGGTTTGCCTCCCCAAGGCAAATTCCCATGCCTAGCTCTGGCAATTTTCCCTGAAAGAAATCAAAATGAGACTTTAGAGGTTCAATAAAACATTGGTTGGGAGCCCTTGCCTATTGATGAGGACCCTCCTACCTTGGGAGGATGGTGTGATAAGCCTCAGAATTCACCGTCTCCTCCACCTCCCCCAACGTCCATGTTTGTTGTGACTGCTTAATTATTCTCATTATTGTTATTTGTACCCTTCTCTATTTTGCTATCAACTTCTGATGTGATGTAATCTTTTGTCAGTGTGGTCATTTTTTATCACTTTTTTTACTTGCCCTAAAGTATTTTTTTAAACCCTCAGTGTGATTTTGCTCATGGGATGTGACTTTTTCACCCTTTTTTTGTATGATTAGCGTTGTACCATATCTTATTTTATAAATACATAGACACTTTTCAATCAAAAAATCAAGAATGTCAATATATATATATATATATATATATATATATATATATATATATATATATATATAATCCATTTTTTGATCATATGAATTTTGCAATAAATAAATAATTCTATTTTAACATTCAAAATGACATTTACGAACAATAATATAATTATATTCTTTAAAAAATTGTTTAATATAATCAACCAAACTAATATTTTTCTTCATTATTCATTGCAAATTAAAATAATAGTAAAAAATTAATTAAACCCTTCGAAAATCGAAAATTAAAAACCAAAATATTTAATCTAAAATGACAATTTAACGTTTTAAAAAAAATAGTGACTTTCAATCAATTGAAACGAAAATAATTAAATATCAATTATATTAAAATATCCTTAAAAAACAAGGGCCTTTAAAAGACCTTAACTATACTCATTTAACAATAAAGCTCACCATAAGCACAACCTAAAAGCATAAACTTCCTTTAAAGTTTAAGCTAATTTATTTAAATCTTTCATAAAAGCCACGTGAATAAAGTGACTTTAATATTTAATATAATTCTTTTAATTTAAATCTTTTAAAGATTAAGAATGTATTTAATTTTTAAAATAATATTTTTTTAATTTAAATTAGTCCTTCATAAACAAAGTTTTTTTTTAGATTTTAAATTAACTAAACTTAAAATAAATGATTAAAAAATTAAACATTATTAAAAAAAAATGACTAACAAAAAGGAAGGCAACAACAATAGAAAAGTGATAGCATACAATATTATTAAAAATAAATATTATTACTTAATATGAACATGAAAAAAGAAGCCACATACATAATACAATAGAGAATCAGATGCAGCAAACATAGGTAAGAAACATTTGAAAACAAAATAAATTTTGTTGTAGCTGAAACTTGGGGGAAAAAATATTTGATTGTCACTCAATGTCATAAAATAAAAAAAATAGATGATGCATAAAGGTGGAGTCACTTAAAATATGAAAATAAAACTATGATTCGTGTTAAAGAAATATAAGTAATTAGTTATAAAAAATAATAAATACATTAAAACGTAGAAAGCCATTCAAAATATTAATCAAAGGTTGGCAAAAGAAATAATGCGAGGAAATAAAAATTAATAAAACAAAAACTTTTTGATAAAGAGTTTATTAGAAGGGGGAAAAAATTCAAAATATAGTTACAAATTATTTTCAAAATTTAATTTTATATAGATTTTTAAAAATTTAAACTTTTAAAAATTAAAAATCAAGGAAAAGAAAAATATTTTAAATACTAACAATAAAGTTAGTAAAAATATATTTCAAAAAAATTATATAAAAAAAATTTTTAGAGGATCACTCTTGTGTTGTGATCAAAATATATAAACATTGAGATATAAAATTTAGCTGTATGACTTTAATACTATGAAATAAATTTAAATGATAAGTAAAATATGAAATAAATATAATAAAAGCATAAAACATATCATAAAAATATTGAGACATAAGACTTTTCAATTAAAAAAAGAAGAAAATACTACGTATTATTAAAAGGTGGCCTAAATCAATTATAAGTAAAATGCAACTCTAATATTGATCGTAATGTTAGAGACAAAACAAAGAAAGACTACATACTACCTCATGTTCTCTAGATTATATGAATAAAAAATTAATATGAGAAAAAATAATATAAAATTATAAGATAGTTAATATACCCAAATAAATATTAATCTACAATTATAATAGGCATAGTCATTTTTTCTCTTACTTTTTAAAAATATATATTAAAATTCATAAAATCAAAATATACACACACGTATTCTATTAGTTAGATTTTATCTTAGTTTATAGTTGTTTTGTGTTTTAGATATGTTAATCTTTAAAAAATCTTCTTATTCCTCACCAATGTTATCTAATACAATTGAATTTTAACCAAAGTATGTATAAATATGATGATAAGGGAAAATATATTCAAGAGAAGTCCAAAGCACTTATAGTAAATGAGGTAGATTGTCAACAACTTTGAAAAAAATATTTCAAGAAAAAATGAGGGTTAAGTTCAAAAGTTGTGATGAAGAGTCCAAAGATGATTTGGAACTTCTTAGTCATATCTTGAAGATGTATAACTTTTAATTATCTAATTAGATTATTTATGTGACATGGCCAATGAACAAGTCATTGCAAACTTCTTATGAGTTATTAACATTTTGGAGGTGCTTGTATATGATATACATGTCAACTATCCCAAATACAAGTCTTGGCCTCTTCACTTTTTGAGCAATCAATGTTAGGTCTAATATTGCACTTACATCAAGCTAACTTATATTTTCTTTTAATGCCCCGATGTACACTTTTAAATAGTAGAGTTATTTGGTTAGGTACAAGTTTATTATGTTAGTGTATGGTAAGTAATATAATTCAAATACTATGAAAGAGTGAATTTATATTGTTGTTTTATTAGAATTTTGAATTAATTGATGTATTTAACTCTAATTAAGATAAAATGAATTGAAAGGTAGTAAATATTGTAAATGACTTGCAACTGGCAAAATGAAAGTAAAATTACTAAAATGGACAAAGCTCGAACAAATCAAAGAAGCTAACTATGAAAAACACAAAAAATACTTAGTTTCTTTGTTCATGTAAGTTGAATGTATGCCACTAAAAATGGTTGGAATGGCCAACACATATTTGATTATGCATGTGCAACTATAACACAAATTATCACTATTATGGATTGTGATTGACTTGAATGGATAAGATCGACTACCAATACTATCATCTATGGGTTGATATTGACATATATAGAAAATTAGGAAACTGAGGGAACATTCACATGTGTCTTCTTGAAATACACCTACATGTATAAATTATGCATGGATGACCTACAAATGACTTCTTCAAAGTTAAAACCCTAATAGGGCTTGCAATAGCTAAAAACCTATAATATAAAAATGGTGGAGTGAAATGGGATGAGCTAACCCCAATCTCTCCCATGATGATTGATCATTGTCCATGTATCAAATACTCTAAGGAGATAAATCAAGCCCACATAGTTCTCCCACCTAAAGGGCTTTGTGAAATACTGTTATGTTTACTACATATATGCATCTATAAATGACTTGAATATTTGATAATGTTTTTATTGACTCAAATTTAATACTCATAACTTAGTTAAATGCTACTTCAAGTCATTATAATTATATTCAGAAATAATAGGAAAGCTTTGCTCAGTGTGCAATAGTACAAGTGCTTCAATAGTGAAGTTGTCAAATGATTGCCAAGTAGTATAATAAGTGGCTTAAAAGTGTATTTATAGAAATCCAAAAGGGATAACCTTGTGTTACCTATCCTAAAAATACAAACCATCTTATAAGGGAGGTTTTAACTTTTAAAAAAAGTCGTTTCTAATGGCAAAGAAAGGATCAACCCCAAAGGACATTATCAACTGTTAGTCCCATCCCGTACAATTCAATTTTGTCCTAGGAAGGGTGAGGCTTGATTTTATAAATTTAAACATGTCCATATAGATCCTTAGAGAGGTTTTTAGCGATTAAGAAAATTTATGTAGCTTTAAAACAACAACTCAAAAATGGATAGGTTCATAAAATTACTTAGGATGGTGTGAGGTGAAAAAATAGGGCCAAATTAAGAGCTAAAATAAATTAAGGTAAAAGTAGGTGCAAGATGACATTATCAAGTATTCGTGACCAAATTTGAGAGTCTATAATTGTCCCATAGCAAACCTATAGGATGCATGATTTTAAATATATTTATGGTTGCTACTACTTGTATACAAGGACATGTGAAGTTGACCTACAAATCAATCCTAGTTCAGAGAAGATAAATCATACTAACCCATCCACTTGTTGGTATATTTAGACAATTAGGGTCATGATCAATATGGATCCACTAGACCTAACTAAGGGGTCCCTTACCACATAATATCACTAGAGAGGGTTCCAAAGCCTCTAGTCAATAAATGTCACACAATAACCCTATTTGGGTCTTATATTTTTTTATCAAAGGAAATACAAAATAAAAGTAAATCTAACCTAGTGCTCACCAAAGCACATGGCACAAAATGGGGGTAATAAACATAAAAGTAAACATGCAAAGAAGAACTCTACTCAAGTCAATGTAAAGGTAATCATAATGCATGGTGAGGGAAACATATTCATAAGTAATAAATACAAATATATCTACTTAATAAAGAGGATCAAGATTTAGGAATACTTATCTTGAAGATGAACTCATTGAGCCTCAATCTCTCCCTTGGCCAATGGTGCTTTTCAAGAAGTTGTTTTGGTTTGTAAGGATAACAAATATAGATCATCTTTAGACTACACAACTTCTCTTATGCATCCAAAGTACTTATCCCACAAGACAAGATTCTTCTCTCCAAATGTAGTATGAAACCCTAAGCAATGGCTCCTCAAATAGAATGGTGGATAAGTAGATGCAAAAAAAATTGATTATCTCTATCTGTCTCTCAATGAAATGGCAAAAAAGATGTGTTTATATAGTCAGACTAACCCTAAACTCTTTTGAATTTTTAGGCGATAAAGTCAGCCCAATTGACCTTGTTATTTAATAAATAAGGTATTTAGGTATTGGACTAGGTCAGTCAAGGCTGACCTAATCTTGTAACGTACTTATATTTTAGGAACAAGGTCCACCTAGGTTGACATTATTCAGTAAATGAAAAAAGAGGTTTTGGCTTGGGTAAGGGATATTTGAAATGGTGAATTGCTTGGAGGAGTGTGTAAGGGAGGTGTCAAAGCTTATGTAAATGTATAGGAGACATTTGTATTAGTTTCAAATGGTGGTATAGGGGACAATAATCTTATGAAGCACTAGTGGTCTTCCCACCTATTTCCCGATGCATCTTTTAAGGTGTGCACTCAGAGAGATTGAGACTCGATGAGTTATTACAATAGAAAACTTATCATTAATTAATAAAGTTTAAAAATATTATGTCTATACACTACTTTCATTAATAGTACACATGGATGCAAGTGTTTAACATCACTCAATTTTTAGTTGATACAACAAGTGTGTTAATGACAGAGGATGAATGCCTTTCATTTTACCTTATTGTATCATTCTATAAGGAATTAAAAAAAAATGGTGAATAACTTCTTATTTTTATCCATTTAAAAGAATGAATCCAACATTTTTGAGAAAAACATTTAACTGATGCTAATAAATGATGTATTTTGTATACATTGTATTTTATTATAACCTGATTTATTTTATTTTATTTTGATGTTCATTCTTAATTATGTAGATTCTTTATTTTCAATGTTTTTTCAAATATATTTAATAATTATTTATTATTTTAATTATAAAATGTATAGATATTACAATGAAATTTAGTTAATATATAAACTGATAATTGCTCCAAGGGTGCAAATTATGCCAAAAAGGGTGTCTTTATCTCTTAAATTTTTTATTAATTGTTTATGAGCATGAAGTGGGTGAGGAGTAGTAATGAGTGAAACAAATATTGTTAATTACATTTTTGAGTGTTTATTGAGAAAAACTACATTTATTATAAATGTTGTGGAAGAAGTATTCCTCTAAATCTTGTTTCCTCTGCTCTTCTAAGATTTGAATATATATTATTTTACTTGTCATTTGTAACCAGATTATTAGTTATAGTCTTCTAATTCAATATTAGAATAAGGATCATGATCTTCATTACAATATAGAAAGAATATTATGTGGGTTCCAGTAAAAAGAGGCATTAGAATATTGTGATCTATGTTTATCTCATATCTTCTCCACAAGGTAGCAATCGGAGCAAGTTGGAAAGCAGAGACTGTAGACATTTGATGATTATGAACTAGATCAAGTTCATATTTTACAATCCAATTGTTTTTTCTTGAAATAAACAAAATTATCATATATCAATCATAGGTAGTTGATATCCAGGGATATTCCATGGAGTGTTAGACATGTATTCATAAAATAAATATTTTAAATAAATTGGAAATTCAATAGAGTTGAAGAAATCAAATTCTCCAAACTTAAAAAGAATCCTATCCCTTTTAAACTCAAATATAAATTTGTGATGTTTTATCCATGGGAGAGCTTTCTACTATTCTTTCATCTTGGTTTCTCGATAAGTGACTTGAAAATACCTACTAAAATTTTTAATAATCACATAGCACATATTTTCATTGTTAACAATATATATCTAGAATAAGATCCAACATCATAGGAACTTAATGGTTGAGAGCATTCATAAGATTGTCTCGTCAATCTTTGTTCTTTAGCAATCTTATTTTCTTCAAGTATTATAAAAATTTGGGCGTAGGTTTGATTTATTTTTTGAGACAGATGAATATAAAAATGAAAATATTATTTTATCTCAACATTGACCATTCTGACAAATTTTTAATCCCTATGGAATTCCCTAGAAAGATAATTTGCCAAACAATTTTTCTTCCCTAGAATATAATGAACTAAACTCGACTATTCAAGAAAGCATTGGTACTCATTGAGGAAACATTAGGAATTTGGAAGGACTTCCTAATGACTTAGGCTCAATTCAATTGAATGCTTCGTATTGATCCATGTTCAAATTATTATAAATTATATATTTGAATTTATTCAAACTAAAATAAATTAGTGTTGATTTAGACCTACATTAAAGAACTATTTTGTGCTAATTCAAGTAGAATTCACTGAACTCATTCAAATATCAACCTCTGAATTCATTTAAATCCCATATAAATTATAATTATAAACCTAAATCCATGATCATGCTTTTTTTTAAAGTTTCATCAAGGAGACATTATCTTGACTAGGTAAACAAACAATAACAATCTTTTAAAATATAGTAAGAAAAAATTATGGATCAAGAAAAAATGGAAATTAGTTTGTAGATATAGAAATTAAGGTAAATAAAATTTAAATGGGAGGCATCATATAGCCTAATATATATAATTTACATCGCATAATTCCATATTTGAAGGCCCTTTAGTTATTAGAGACTTGGTTTTGCAACAATTTTATATTAGATTTCACTTTATAAATAAAAATTAAAAATATGTTATTTCTATTCAAAATCTTTTCAAAACTACAACTATCAACAAGATACTTCATAAAACATAGGTATCAAAAGCATGATCCTTGCACAAACAAACTATGAGAATAGTGAATTGAATAAGATTCAAACTTGGCGTAAATATGGCATAGGATTGACAAGTATATACAGTGCTTGATGGCAGTTTCAAGTGATTTAAAGAACATTTAATGACACTTACTCTACATTAATCCCTATGAGGACTTTATATGTGTGGTGTGATGCAGTTGTGATACAATTGTAAAGTGTCAATAGGAGGTAGCTATGATGTGTCTATAGCGAGGTAGTTGGTGGCATCACACAAGTTCTAATGGGAGGGATATTTACATTACCCATCACCTTTCCCCATAGAGATAACTCACTATTTAATGATGTCATCAAAAAATGTGAAATGACACTAATAACACTAGAGCTATAATTGGTAAATAGGGTATAGTTTAAAAACCATGATTCCAAATGCTTGGACTATATGTGTTTATTAACATCAAGGGTAAGGTCTAATCTTGGGAGGCTCTGAATCTCATCCACTGTCACTATCTCAATCTCCATCCTTAAACTGGGGTCATTTTATGCATGTTTCTAAGTTGAAAGTTATTAACAGTATTAATCACCAAGCATAAATAAAATTTATAACATAATATATCAATAGAAAATGAGAAGAATCTATATAACCATAGTTTAACCAACTCTAAGAATCCCACAAGAATACAATGTATTTCTCGAATACCCACTTATGACAAGCACCTTAAACATTTTTCTCCTAGGATAACCTCTACCATCTATGTCATTTATTTCATCTGTGATTTTATTCTTATTATTTCTTGATCTCTTCCATAAAAATAGCTTCACAAATCAAATTTAGCTATTGTAATCCATGTCGAAAGTTGCCCTTCTTCTCACCCCTACAAATGCTTCTCATTTAACAATCTATGCCTTAACAAAGACTTGCATATGGATCTATTTGTATATAAATATATGGTGATCAAGCCACCTAATTAGTGTTAACACCAAATAAGCACTTGTAAGAAGAATTTTTTTGAGTTGTCAATTTCAATCTCCATGTGCTAGTGTTGAATTTTTAATTTTTTCATGTTGGGATTTTGCACCACTTTCATAATGGGTCACTATGTAATTTTCATTCCATTAAAACCCATAATTGCAGTAATATCACATGGACCACTGAGTGTGAGACCAATGGCTTCCTATTAGTATAGGGAATTAAAAAATAATGAAATGGACTTATAATTTTTAAATCTATCTCAACATCTTTAGATGTGGAGATGAATCTAAGGAGGGTTCCCCTCAATAGAATGCCTCCGACATAAATATAGTTCATCTATTAAATTTTTTTTTCTATATTGAAATAGTTAGAAATTTAGTTTACAATTAAATTTATATGAACTAGATGAATTGGATATATATTTTTTTTTTTAAAAGAGTTTTTTTTACTAAAACACATTGTCACTTTCTCTTCATGACAATGATGACCCCATCAAAATAATCTTTTCACTATCACATAGACTACATAATCACATATTTGAATCTCTTACATGCCCACAACCATAAAGAAGATCAAATGGAATAATTCACAAACTTATTTAAATGTTGAATCTCACTCCTTCAATACATTCTTTTTCATCGACATCAATATGTTAGTGTATATTATGGTATACACTCTTGTATAGTCTAAGATGTACTCTTTATGGATATGTAAAAACCATTATATATTTCATATTTATATAATTAATATTTATTATATATTTATAAATAATAATATATCTTTAGTGATTATCCTAAAAAAATCCAAAGCTTATTGTGTGCCAATATCCTTAACAGATAAATATGTATTCAGACCTTAAACTTACTTAGTGATCTATATAATAAGCTAGAGGGCATGGATAAAGGTGGTTTATTATATTATTCATGTGAGGAGGGCCATTATCCATCCTTCACAAATGCACTTTAATATATTTGGTATTCATTCTACATTAAACATATATTTATTATTTTCTTTAAGGTTATACATGTATGTGTACATTATGGGTGAATGTCTTGAGGTTGTTTTCAATGTCATGTATTTATTCTAAACTATAACATGGCATCACAAATATTCCTAAGATTCACCTCATTTCATGAATCATTTCATCTCTAAAAATCATTTCATCTTAGGTTTCAGGAGTTTTGTGTCAAAGTTGCATCAAAGAGACCTTTTTAGGTTCAACACTTTTGAAGCTCCGTATATAGTTTTTAGTTAATTCATTACATCCAAAATTATTTAGGAACACTTTTGAATTTTGCTTCATCATAAATGAAGCTACATTGCTTAACCAATGAAACTTAGAATTTTCCTTTTTCATGCAAACATTTTTTTAGGCATCACTACTTTCTATATTTTTTCTACTTTTTTCTATAAATTTTATCAAAATTTAAAAATGTAAGCAAAAAATATAAAAAATGGTCAAATTTTCAAATTTTTGTAGTTTTTTTTAATATTCTTTTTATAAATTATATTATATGTTTTGCAACAAGAGTTATATGAATAAACATGATTTTTTATGGAACCTTTACTTTTTAAGTCATACCCTTTAATACCTTAGGTCTTCTTCCTAAGCAACCCTTTTGCTTGTCTTTCTAAGTTCTCACTAGTTATGATTTCATCTAAATTTTTAACCCATGCATCCTACTACATAAGTTTCTCAAGCCAATATGTTGAGATTTCAATCATCTTCAATTATTTTAGATCTACCATCTCTCTAAATCTATCAATTGCTCATTCCATCATCCACCTAGATAGAATCACAAATTTCACCAAAAAATTTAGACAATAGTTTTGATATTTCTACCAAAAAAGTATGAAATTTTCATATTTTATATGAGTTATATGCAAGCCAACTGCCACTAAGTATTTTTCAAACCAACTATTTTTTTTTGAATTTAACAGTCCCTAAGCTTTTTTTTTGGAAAACTATACTTATATTCAAAGTGGCCCTAGTTTTGAACCTATCAGCCACTAGGTATCCACACTCACAAATATTTTTAAAAAGGTGGGAAAGAAAATAAAATCAATAAAAATCTCAATTTTTTATTCACATAAAAATACAGTGGTGTAATCAACTTCTTAGTTTAATTAAATAAAGCAGTTCACATTTTTGTTCTTTCTTTCCAAAGAAAATCAGCCATCCAATCATATTTTATGGTACCTCACATATTTTTAAACATGACACATTAGTTTGATATGACACTTATTGAGGAGGGTTATACTTGAGCATGTCAGTTTTTTATGATAATTTAGGAAGCACTTATAGGCACCTTCTAAATTCATTCTTCATTCATAGATCATTTATGATACACTTTTTAATGCTTATGTATAATTTGATGTTCGACCTCCTATAATCTTAGAAAGATCCTCATATTCAACATAATTTCCTTATTAAATTGGTAGTAACTCAACACCCATTTATTTTGATAGGATGAAATGACATCTATAAGGACCTTAATAGTGTTGGGTATTCATTAACATATAGACATGTTTCAACATCATATTCAATTCAATCATTCTCATGATCATTACATTATTTATACTCAAATATACATGTGTACCTAACATGGCGTAGTTGTTGAGACCCATATCTAAGATTTTATCTCTCTTGTTCACTTTCTGAAAGTTTCTCTTAATGGGGGGTGTTGATGTTATACTTAAGCATGCTATTTTATATCTTGATAACTTATCAATGTCTATTATAATCATACTTAGGCTAATGTAGATTTTTTCACCATCTCCTTTTATATAGTACATCTTAAAGGGGGATATTAATGTGTATTATAATATACACTCTTGTAGTGTCTAAGATGTACTCTTTATGGATAGGTACAAATCATTATCCATATATTATTTATACAATAAATTATTTATAAATAATAATGTATCTTTAGTGATTATTCTCATAAAATTAAAAAGCCTATTTTGAGTTAATATCTCTAAAAGATATATATGCCTTAAAACCCTTAAGCTCCTCAATAATCTATATAAGAATCTAGAAGACATAAATGAAGGTGATTCATTGTATTATTCATGTGAAGAGGTTCATTTTCCCTCCTTCACATTTTTGCTTTGATATATTTATTATTCATTTTAACTTAAAAATATTTTGGTATTTTGTTAAACTTTATACATGTATGTATACACTTGGGTGAATTTCTTGATATTGTTTTAAGTGATCCCAAACCAATTCTAGAATATAATATGACATCATGTGCACCATTTTTTATATCATAGATCCTATTATCATTTGTTACCATAAACCAAGATAATCATGGAGTGACTTCCTTGAGGAGAGATGACAAGGGATACAAGCTCCTTCACCTTAATTGGATGAAAATTCTAGTTGTAATATTGTATGAAAATTTGAAAACATGTCAATATTTTAAACATTGTAAAAATGTTGTTTGATAATGTTTTGATATTAATGTATTAATATTGACTTATGAATTTCATATTTATTTTAATTTATATATACAATATTATGTTCTATTATATTATAACATAATATAATATGGTATATTCCCTATGTTAATGGGGATTTTGTAAACTTATCCACAAGTCAAAATCTAGGCTGGAAGTCCCCCAAATATGGGTGGACCAAAGTGAATTTTGATGGAGCTTCAAAGGGAAACCCCAATAAGGTTGGGATGGGATGTATTGTCAGATCAAGTTTAGATGCATTCACAACATCTTTTTCTTCATTTCTCTCCATAGCCATAATAAGGAAATAAAATTCCAATAGCTTCAACTTGTAATAAGGCTCAGTATCAACTAATTAGATATTTAAGGAGAATCTCAAATTATGATTAAATTAATTAAGTTAGGGAGTTAAATGTGCTATAAATTTAACAATTATCTCTATCAAGTCAAAAATATCCTATTTCAAATTCCATACTCATCCTTATTGCATGGTTATCAAAAATTTCAAAAGCATATGATAATCTCACCAATTTAGTGATTGGATTTGTAATATTCTACTCAATTAGAATTATATAAGATACATGTTTTGATGGATTAAATTCCATTGATTTAAATGATATTGGTCAATAATTCTTCCATGAAGATCAAGTTAAACTCCTTTGCATCTCATTAATCTGTAATCATCGCATGGATATTTAGATTATATCACCATAACTTTATTGTCATATTTACCTCACATTGAAATATATTTCAAACTTAACCTATATTTCCCATCATTCCTAGACTAACACCATGCCTCTATCATGATCTTTCCACCTCTTTTTCACGTGTAGAGTCCTTATGTTCTCTATTGATCATTTTTTTCCCTTTGCTCCCCAATTTGGTTCCTTCCCAAATTTCCTTCTCATTTTCTCTCTATAATTTTTCATTCCCACTCATCACATATTTTTTATCACATGGATTCATATTCTAAATAAATTCCTAAGTAAGTTTTCATTAAACCAATCATAAAGGATATATTTTTAAAATATTCTTAGTGGAGGATATAGAAGAGGATTTCATTTGGAATATGTTCGTTATAACTAGAACTTCATATAGTGTTTAATTCACACTTTATTCTATCTATATGGACATTTTATCAAAGGTAACCACAATTCACATAGATTTCTACATATTTCAACTCTTACCCAAGATCCTACTTCTAGCCTTCATCTTCCAAGCCAGGTAGAGTTGAAAGAGGTTTGGTCAAAGTTCCACACAACTATCATGAGGTATGAGGAAGACATTGACATCACTTTTCTCTATTATTTTACATTGGTATAATTGATCCCTAATTGGAGACCCACTCAAGCTAAGAAAGGTAAGGAAGTTATTTTAAATGATTTATCTCCATTGTAAGACCATATCATTGCATTGGAAAACAATGTTTCACATGTGGAATCCATCCTAAATTTGTTTATAAAACCCATCCTGATGCATTTACAGATTGATTTCCTAATGAAATGAATTCAATCCAAATATCTTGAGTTATCAACACTCACCCTCACATATAATTACAAAAATTTAGGAGAATATTTATATTCCTTATCAAAAATAGTATAATTATTCCACAAAATAGGAGTTGTATCTACAACTAGTTTAAAACACATTACACTAAGAAACCATCTCTATCTCAATAACCTCCATCACTCTCCTTCTTTGTCTCCCTCTTTAATCTATATTCTCCTTTCTATCTATTTGGCTGTAAAGTCTAGTAGAGTCTCATTACCTTATTCTGTGTACACTTCTTCCAATTTATCTAGGGTCCTCTTTTTTATAAGCCCTCAAATTGGTTTCAAAATATTGTTCCCACTGGTAGATCTACATATCAAATTAATGGCACTATATTATGTTCAACTAAGTCAGTGATAAAATCCCATTAGGCCACCAAAAAATCCAATGAATGGATTTATTGCATTTATTGATTTTTACACCTTTGATTCTAACATAGGATTAATTTAAATATTGTAAATTGGAGTGACATGGCTCTAGGTCAAAATTTGACTTCCTAGCTACTTTTATATCCCTCTACATGCTTGGGATCCAAATATCCCTTACGAGAGAGCACTCTTCATTTTGTGCACAATCCCTTGTTTTAAACTTATGCACGTGTGTTCCTTACTTAAAACTTATGTGTCATTATTCAATAGTGCACATCCTTCTCTATTTTTGTGTGCTCTAATACTTCAAAAACATGTCATGAAGCTCCAAAATGATGTAAAATTTTATTACACATGAGATTATCTTACATCACATCCTTGTTCTTAATTCTCCCATTATTAAAACTAAATTTTATCCTACAATCAAGTAATGGATTTTGTCACACTAGCATCCTCTAACAAACTAGAGAAAATAAAGAATTCAGGATGAAATTACTCATTAGAGGAGAGGAAATTTTTTCACCATAGTTAACATATAATAAAATTGCACATCACTAATATTCTTTAGGGTCCATTTAAAACTATGGACCAACCCATCATATAATATGACATGGCAGTTGGCTTTGCCCAAAAAATTTCATTTGTTTTGGTTGATGATAAGTCTTATGTTTATTTCTATAACTACAAATCTAACATGTTGGGAAAATACACCACAAAAAAACCTACCCAAAAAGTAATGCCTATTATGAGGAAGAAGACATCAAAGATAAATGATCTAGAACAATCTTAGTTCTTAGGGCAAGGGGATATTTCTAGGTTCAGATTTTATGGACACTTATTGGTGGTCTATTTCATTGGCTACCTCCTTCATTTTAGTGCTTGAGTATATAGCTTAGTTCCTTTATTTTTCTCTAGAAAATTATTTTTATCTTGTTTATACCTAGTTTTCTCTCTCTCAACCTTCTTCATTACCTTATCTTTTAGTCTTATGACCATTAAACTACTTCCTTCTCAATTCTCTTTTTAATATGTGATATGTACCTCAACAGTTATGTAATAAAATTAATAAAAATGGGTCAAGGTCCCTAAAAATCACATATATATATATATATATATATATATATATATATATATATATATATATATATATATATAAATATTAATATTATATCATTTATATATAGTAAATTATCTTATTTATTTAAAATATAATTTATTATTTATTATTTTATAATATGACATGATAGGATATAACATAATATAGTTTAATATATTATAATATATTTTAGTATGTTATATTATAAAAGTAAATATGTAAACCCTTATAGTATATTATAATATTTTAATTTTATTTTGTATCATTTCAATCCAAACCCTAACTTGACCCCCTTGCCAATTAATGTCCCCAAAATAACCCTAACTTTATTATAATAAATGTTCCCTAACCTAAGTCCCTTATTAATGTCCATTACTCTAAGTATATGTAACTTTTTCCTTATCCCTAAATTTAATCAAAGTCTATTTTTTATGTCCCTCTTATCCTTAAATTAACTTAAGTTCTAACATTTTTAATTATTTTTTAAATTAGATATTTTTGAGTGATGCAACCCTGATGCTAATTACATAGGTTTACATTATAAAAAACCCTAAAATTGAAAACAAAATGGGTGGGAAAATGTCAAGTGCAAATTTTAGAGGAGGTGACAGTTTAACAAGATGGGAAGGGAAAAAATTATTAATAAAATAATATGGAAAGTAGATTGATGGTTGGAATTTATTCCTTCATTTAATTAGTTGATTTCATTCATACTATGGTCAGTGTCCAATGGATATATACAATAAGGTAGTTTGGTGATTTGGCTAATAGTGATGTTTGGGGGATTTTGATGGAGCAACTAATCCTAAGTCTTACTCTACTTTATTGAAAATAAAACTATCTAATTGATTGTATACAAGAACACTCTATTGTTGAATCAAAAATACACTTGTTGGAATGGAAAACACATTTTATACAATTAGAAACATACTTATTACAATTATAAACACACTTGATGGAATTAAAAACACACTTACTATCTAAGATTGTAGAATTGAATTTACTTAGTAATGAAATGTTCTCATCAATTAAATCAATACTAAGGAAAATAGCTGGAAAATGAATGTAAATGCATAAATAGAGAAAATCCTACAAGTTAATAATCTAAACTTACACATAAACACTCTTATCAAAACTTAAATTAATAATGAAATAACAAACATAACTACCACACAAGTCATGGCTTCTTTGGGTGAGTGGGCCCTTGTTCTCCCTCATATTAGGATGACTCAGTATTACAGAAGCTAGAAAAGGCTTTATTGATTGATAAAAAGAGCTATAAATTGGAATATACATCTGTTGATAATAATCTCTTACATGTTGATTCCTAGGAAGTAGGAGGAACATGCTAGTTTATTATAGTACACTATTTGTCTGGTAGTCCAGACTAAATTTTAAAAAGTAACAATATAACAAGATCATAATAGTGATCAAATACTTACAAAATAGAAAATATGTGTTACAACTACCCATAGTCCAAAGAGGAATGTTGGAAAGCAATGTAATACATATTAAGTTTGTTTGATTGGTTACATCATTTTATCATTATAGCATTAGATCAAGTAACCCAAAATCTCATTGTAGATAAAATTATGTTTCAAATATTCTATAACTAGAAGTATTATAAGTAAAATACATGAAAGTAGGTGTAGACATAATTTGCAAATGACCCTCTAGACACTTCTAGAATATTGAAGTTTCATTAAAAATGTCTTAGACACATGTTAGAAAAATGATTGTAACTCTGTTGATAGGTTTAAGAGATTCATGTTTCACTCGTAGAACACTTGTAGTACTCTAGAGCTCGATTGTCAAAGTCTAGAGCTTTACTGATAAACTCTAGAGATTTATTGATAAACTCTAGAGCTTTACTGATAAACTTTGGAGCTTCATTATAGAGTTTCATCTTTCTCTAATATCATCTCTAATGGTTAAATGAATGCTCCAAAACTCTTACCATTTGCTTATATTCAATTATATTTCTTACATATGCAAAAGTGGAGAACTAACCATGCCAAATGTTAGAACACAGTGACAATAATGAGAAACTTAGAATCGCACATACCAACAAGATTTAAGTATCTACTTTTTACTTTAGATTGGCCTTAAGTATCAATATGTATTAAATATTCAATCCAAGGTAGTAAGCTAATAGGTGTAATAGGGGTGATCATGGATATAATGAGTCATAAATTGGACTCATCATTTCCCCCACACTTTACCTTTTTCAAGTCCTCTTATAAACTATCTATGTCTATCTTCATAATTATTCACCCTATGTTATAGGAATGAGCTAATATTATATATGGAATATGGGTCAAACTTGTTGTCTTCAATTGTTATTGTAAATCCCATGTCTCTAACAACAAACTAGAGCCACCTTTGAAACTACTCAGAGGACTGGGCTGATGTATTCTTCCATGGTGACATGGGAGTGAGGAGGAGTGGTGGTTTATGCCACATCCCAATCCATGTGTTTCTTCCCACATCTATCATATATCTTATAATTATTTTTATCGCAGCCTGATCCCTTCATAGACTTCACCTTAAATTAGTGGGAGAGATGACTTCTCTTCTCTTCAAGGGGACACTTAATGTGTCTCATATTTTTTCACTTGCTAACATTACCTATTCAAAATTATATTTGGAAAACATATCAAGATTGGTAGTGCTATCATAGAGATCTTGCAAGTAATGATCATGAATGTGTTGGTGATAAAAATAGTTAGTTGTGAATTCATTGAGAAGTTTTCTAGCACTAGTGAATGGAGGCCTAATACATAACCCTATTGTCCTTGTTATGTCAAAATATTCATCATTTCTCTGTTCCCATGAAATTTGGTTCCTGAAGGTAGAGAGGAGAGCCCTGAGTTGTAATTTTCCTACAAATAAGTTGATGATGAATCTAGGTGTGTTTCCAAAGATTATGTCATAGATATAGAATTCACATAACAGGTCCTAGTGGTCAAGTGTGATTCTTACAAAGATTTCCATAAATTCCTTATGATAATTAATTTCATAGTGAAGTTCATAAGATATTATCAATAATTGTCATTTGTAAAATTATTCATGGAGGAAGAGTTTATAATTAAAAAATTTCTTCTACAAGATAAAATATTTTCTCTAAGCTGACAAGCAACTTGGAGGGTGGCTTTAACCTTTTGAGTTTGTTGTTGTGACTTTTCACAATATTCCTTTATATTTTTGTTCTCTTCCCTAAGTTTCTTATTTTATATTTTTATACCTCTAATTTCCCCACAAGTCTCATTCCATACAGTTATTATATCAAGATAGGATTATATAGTTTAAATTGCTTAGTCTACTTGTGGCCTAGGAGGTGTTGGGTCTTTTTGGTTAGCCAATACTTCAAGCTCAGTGACCCTTGATTTAAGCACTCATATTTCAATATATTTTTATGTATATTGATAGTTAATCCCTTATATCTCTTTTTTTAAATAAGATAATACAACATCCTTACCTCAAAGTTGCATCATCAAGGGGGCAATCTGGTCTACTTTTTGTTTGATAGTTACTTCAACTTTAGAGAGTAAAAGAGATTTCCTTTTATCAATATGCAATAAATAAGGTGAAGGTGGACAATATGGGGGAGACTCTACCATATGTTTTTGCAATACATCATTCATGGAGGTGACTTATGTTAAAGGTACATTATCTTCTCCCTCTATATATATAAGTATTGTGTCTTTATCAACATACTTAGTCATATATTTTGGGTTGGGTAACAAGATAAGTTTCCTCCTAGGGAGTACCCCTTTTCTTTTGTGAATACCTCCATATAATTTTGGGTGTAGGTATCTTAGAAACTTTTTCTTCCTATTCTAAAATGGCAATGGGTTGTTGGGAGGAAGCTAGCTATAAAGTGACTCTAGAGCCAGTTGGTAAAACCATATGCCTTAGCTTATTCTTTGTTGGTGGCCTTTTGGTTGCTTCTAGAGTAGTTTCTAATACTATTGATGAGGGTCTAGACCTCAATTCTTTCTTATGCTCTATTTTATGAGTCTGCTCCAAATTACCTTCAAAGCTTTCTTGGACAACCCTAGACCTCATTTTTTTTCTTTTGTATAGACTTTGGAGTTGATATTTCAATGAAAGTGTCCTCTACAGATCTATATTTTATATTCCTAGCTACATATAGTGTTCTTCTCTTTGTCTTAGGCTGCCTCTTCATTTTATTTTTTATAAAGGATGCCCAAGTTGCTTCTCCTCTTAGTTGTTTAAGTAAATGATTCTTAAAAATGAGATAAATTAGCTCATGATTTTAATAGAACCTAACCCATTCTCATGTTTAAAATCCATAACTTCTATGACACCCAACAAATACATAGGTAGGTTTATTCTATGTTCAAACTTATGCAACATTTGCCTTAAATGAATGATAATTCTCATAACATCACACCTTAGTAAACCATATTAGCCATCACAAGTTAGATACTTAATTACCCAAAAAAAAATTATCCTCTATGGTTTTGGAAGACTTTCCCTTTGTATGCATTTTGTCATTCCTTAAGGGTTAACAATCAGTAAAAGAGATAGTTTTCCTTTTATTGATGCCTAAATATGTATCACAGGTGCCTAGAGTGTTTAAGAAACACTTCTCATTTTAGAATTCCTAATAATCCAATGCATGAATTGCAGGTTAATATCATCTTATTATCTATTGGTGGAATAGAGGCAAATCAAGTGGATTGTTTCACAATATTTATGAAGTTTGGTGGTTGGGAGACACCTTAGCCTATATGTATTAAAATAATGAAGTAATATTCACTAATATTAGTGAAATATGATCAAATATAATCTAAGATGAATATTTACAATGGTAATTAAGCTAGAGTGATTTGGTTAAAAAAAGAAGCAAAAAGAAAGGTAAGGCAGAAAAGAGATGTTGTTGATCTTCATCCCAAACATCATGACAAAGTTTAAATATCCTCAAAACATGCACTTAACCAATGTATAATATGAAATAGCAGTAAATCAAATCTTACTACACATCAAGTAAAGATCTAAAGAATGAGGAAATTGTAAATAAGAACTAAGTTCACTTTAAAGATTTACCCTACAAACAAACAACATTATCCCAAATGCAAGAAGAGTAAAGGAAAAAAAATGAACTTGAGAACTTTTAGTCAACCTAGCATTGGCACAATTTAAAAACTCTATAATTAAAATATACACACCTATACTTCACAATAACCATTAAAATATAGAAATGAGAACAAGCAAGTGAGATAGAAACCACAATAACAAAAGACACAAATGAATATGGATAATCTTTGCAGAATTCCTTGCTTGCATTAATTGCTCAAAGTTTACATAAGATTTTTGGCTAAAAAACTCCCTCCCCTTTTTACAAATGACAATACTCCTTTTATAAAATTTAAGGAAGTATGTCAGTCAGTCATATCCACTTACAAGTATACAAGTGTAAGGGCAACTATCCTTTCAACAAATTTCTAGAATACACTAAACTTTTCCAAATGGAGTGACCTATAGGCAATGTGCTCACAAGTTGCACATTCCTTTACAAAAGAAAATTTTATTTTTAAATTATTAAAAAGTTATAGAAAAAGAATATTCCTAACTAACTTGAGGTCCTTGTTTTTGTTGAAAGATCTTCATCATATAGTATTTCTCATTGATGAGCTAAAGGTTCATTATAGGCTTCAGGAAGAGATCCTTTCAATGATATTCTAGGTCCTTGAGGTTATTATCAATCTTCTCTATTATTTGTGTGATGCCCCTGGGATCTCCCATTTTCTCTTTTCATGATAGAAGTAAGCCCATGATCCTCTTGTTATCATCTATTATTTGGACTTAGCCTTGGTCTCTCACCTCCTGCATAAATTCAAAGGTCATGTGCTTAAACTCTTCATCAGTTATAAAACCCAATGGGTTGAGGGTTATGGGTTCCTTAATCAAACTATCCATGATATGCAATGTCCCATCTTCTTACTATTTGAATTCCCTAGCAAGGTCCTCCATTCTTTTGCACTAGATGTTTAGGGCTTCAATTTTATCTAAAAATATGGCTATGGCCATGTTTAAATGTGTTAAGATGATAGTCCTAAATTTATGGAATAGGTTCTTGGATAAGTCCTTGATCAAGTCTTTCACCTGATAGCTTGAAGCCTCCATTAGCCAATTTGGCCTGTAGCCTTAGTGATTTGTTTCTCCATTTCTCCCTGTTTGGTTCTAACTAACTTTAAAGAATTGAATAGGTTAGTCATGGTGTCCTCTAAATTATTGAATCTATATTCATGGATAGACAAGACATCAACTTCCTTCAGATTTTAATTTTCCAATAAGAGGCCCTTGATCATGGTTTGCAATTGTTATGATTGGGTGTGAGATACATTAAGTATTTTCTCCTCAAATATCTTGTCTTCACTTGGATTTTGCCCTTCAACAAGGTTCAGACCTATGAATGGCTCTATCTTTTGTAGGGTGAATTCCTCCCCACTAATTATGGCCTTTTCTTCAATTATTCTTTCCAAACTATCAGTCTCTAGATTAAACTAAACTCCCATTAATGATTGAGTCACTTTTGGAGGTTCTAGAGTTTCTATTTGTGTGTCACTTGGCTCTCCCAGAGCCATCATCCTTTGTTCTTATTTTTACAAATTCATAATCCATGGATTAAGCTCATCATGCATATTTATATTGATAGACCTTATTATTTCCCAAAGATAGTATAGAGTAGGAACTTTCTACAATTTTCCATATAAAAACCATTCGAGGATGGTTGGGCCTTGTAACACATTCTCTTCACTAAAGATGTTGACCTCAATTAAAAGATGAGTGAAGGTCAGTCTAGGTTTCTTATTTCTTATTGAAACTAATTTTATCTCATATTTCTTCTTAGGGACATTAACTGGGACTAAACCCAAAGCTATTTCCTTTCCCTTCTCCTTCTTTACTTCTTCAGTCTGAGCTTCTTCTACTTGGGCATCTTTCTCATTTGATTGAAAAGCACTAGATAACATTTATAGTGCATCTTATACTATTTCTCCAAGATCCAATGTTATTACATCAATAAATTCAATTGGTGACCCTAGTTCTTCAGGCTAGGCTAAAGATGATGCCACCTTACTAGGTATCCTTTTTTCAAGTCTCTATTCAACTTGTGTCAAAAAAATTTGGATCTTTGTTTGTGATTGTGGTAGTTTTTTGGGAGGCCTATAATATTAAGCTCCTAGCAAATGGTATTGTCTGGGTCCCATCTACCATATATCACCACTTGGCTTCTACTCTCTCATCAATTTGGGTTCTAGGTTGATGATGTGCTTTTTTAATCTTGCTAAGACTTTGGTGAAGGATGGTACCTTTGTGTATATTGAGTCATAGACACCAAGAAAGTGTTCATATATCACACTTATCATTTTTGCTTTCAAATTCCCCACTACCTTTCCTTAGGGATCCTTTTATCTCAATTTTTCATGTTGTAGTTTTAAAGAGTCTTTGTGTCTAAAAGAAACCTCAATAGTGTTCCCATTGCTAAAATACAGTATTGTTGATGGTCATGGGTAGGTTATATATTAGTCCCTTCCTCTTACTTTTACACAAGCCATATATACCATTACACATATGGTATACTACCTATTGCTCAACTAATTTGTTTGGAACAGAGACTGGTATCCTAAGTGGGGGGTATTGGGTCCCCTCAATCCTAATGATTATGAAATCTAGGTAAAATCATATGTCACCAATAGATTCAATTGACTTTTTGACCAAAGGATTAATTCTTGTCATTGGGTTTCTAGTTATGGCCTCAATCAAGGATGGATAGACACAATCAAAGATGAAATGAATGTCATCCCTATACTTGAATATGTGTAACTTAGAGTAGAATTAGGATATTATTTGTGTCCCTTCAGGTGACCATCCTCTAAAGTTAGGGATATTGGTAGTGGCCATGAGGGCATCTAACAGGTAGGACATCATGTAAAACTAGTTCTTATTCCTTTTCCTGACTACATAAATCTGCCTACACAAACATGTGCTAACAACATTGCCAATGGGAGGGGTGAGTTCCTTATCAACCATAAAATATACCAAGGGTCCCTAGATTCTCTTAACATAAGTGGTGGTGGGATTTACATAGAGCCTATTCATTAAAGTCATAATTATTTCGATCCAAGGTTAGAATTAGATAATAGGGATGTTATTATTGAGATCAGAGAAGACTTGATTTCTAGAGTATAGCCATGGAGTGGGGATAGTTTTTAGGTCATTCTTATTTTCCCATTCATTATTTGTGGCTACATCTACTTGGGGCTTGGGTAACTTATATTATTTCTCAAAATAAATGGAAGAGATATAAGTTGCACTTTTGCAAATATGTTCATTGACCAACATTCCCTTTTAAATCTTGTAATCTTTGAAAATAGGGGAGAAAACATCTATGTAGTGAAGTACCTCTAGTTTTATTGTAGTATGATTAAGGCCTATCATTTGAATGGTAACTAGGTTGTAGTAATTCCTTTTGATTGTTTTATTCTTTTCATCTTCTTTGGTGATGACAGTTAGCTCCTCAATCATCTAGAAAATCTTGGACTAATTATTGTCTCCCATGTTTAAAGCTACTACATCAAATTCTATCGTTGAATATTATCCCCTCTGTGTTTGAGGTCAAATAAAGATCTTACCTTCTCTAGCTTGTTTTCTAACTACCATGACTGTGAGTTTTTTCAATCTTGCTCATGGGTGGTCTACAATTTGATCTTGGATCAATTTATACTTGCTTAGATGATGGTTATCTTACCTAAACTTGATTATGATTAAATTAGGGCTTTTGTAGATGTTAAGTATTTTCTACAAATTTAATGGTAGTGACTATTTGTACTTAAGTGAGTTTTATGCCTTAGATTTTCATTCGGATCATGTATTTATACCTTCACTTTTTTGATCCCACAAAATCTTTAGATTTGGCATTTTCTAATTAGGTGGCATCCCTATGGCATATATGTGGCACTTTTGCAACAAATTACTCATTAATGTTTAAAAACATGACCGTTTCCATTTGAAAATCTATTTTTATCTCACACCATCAGATTATTTTTCATAGATCAACACTGCTCATAGATCTCGATCCGAAGATCTGAACACCTTTATCCATAATATGTGTTGGACCCTGAGGTTATGCCACTTGGAAGTCCCATGGGCCTTCTAAGCTTTACATCTTGTCAATTTTATTAACTCACATTCTTTTACCACATGATAGTCTCACATTAACTAGGAAAAAGTCTTGATTTGGTATGCTCTATTAGACTAATCCCAATTGAGTGAATACTGGCCTTAAATCATGATCTGAGTAGATAAGCATGATTGGTTTCATCAATTTATCTATGGGGTCAAGCAATATTGGTCCCATAGATTAGGATATTTGGCTCATTAAGCTCATCTCGCACCATTTGATTAACTTCTCTCAATTAAATGTGGGTCATTAATCATATGAATAAGCACAATGTTTAAGTTAGGACTCAAAGATATACAAAACTTAGTATAAAATCTTAAGACTAAGGTCTTGTTTATGTTAATAAGCATGAACGAGACTTTAGGACTAAGATTTTATTCTAAATTAAAACAAAAGGACAATGCATATAATAAAGACACAGTGTAAAGCCTTAGCCTTATAATAACATGACCATGTGATTATTTAGACTAAGATAAGATTATTATCCTAAGGTTTGGTTGTGTTGAAAAACATGACCAAGCCTTAGGATAAAAATTAAACTGAGTCCATGGTATGATAATTGTCCCCATGCAAGTTTGAACTCAATTTAAAATGGGGCCTAGGTTAAAACATTAGGCATGGATTAAACATGGATCTAATTAATCTTAAACCAATGGCAAATAAAGATCAGCTTAAACATTAAACATGATTATTCTCAAATGACATTCCATTGATCCTGTAACACAAGCAACAAGTTTTAGCAACATTAGAAGGGAGTGAAGCCATGACTATCCCAAAAACATGTCCACTAATCCAAGTGATATTGGTTCCTATAGACAATAAGAAATATTGAAGTTAGGGCACGGGTATAATAATAACTTAAGCTAGAGCCTCATATTAATTTTCTCATTTCACATTGATAAATAAGGTTTCAATCCAAAGTCTTAGACTAAGGTTTAAAATATATTAAAATGATTGTGGTACAAAAGAGTCTGATAAAATTAATGTCTCAGGGAAATTATCTTAGGTGAATTATTTTAGGCTTTTTGCATTTTAATTTGTGGTTCCTTTGCACAAAAAAATTGTTTCAGACCTTTTATCCAAGTAAATTATTTTGAAGACCAATTTCATTGGACAAAATGTTTGAATCAATTATCCCATGGGGTTTATTTCATCAAGAAAAAGTGCCAAGGTTAAAAATTTCAAAGGAATTAGTTAGGGCAAAAAAGGGGCCCCAAGGGTCATTTCAAAGACACTGAAGGGTACCTTCGGAAGATATGAAGGGAACTTTCAAAACTTTTGAAGGATCATTTTTTTGGGAAATTTGTTCTAGAGGGCATTCTTTTAGGGAAATTATCTTGAATAAAATGTTTGACACATTTCCTTTGAAGGGAAAATTCTTCGGGAATAAAAGTTCTAAAGGCAAATTTCTTACATAACAAAAAGTTCTAAAGGACAATTCAGAAAAAGCCAAAGGGTCATTCCAAAAATCTTGAAGGGTATGTTCCCTTCACAAAAATCCCGAAGGGTGTTTCCAAAGAATCTAAAGGGTATTTTCAAATATCCTAAAGGATAATTGGCCTAAACAAAAATTATGAAGGATAATTCTATTAAGGTAAAGGGCAATTTTGAAAAAGGCCAAAGGGTGATTTGATCAGACAAGAAGCCTTGATAAAAAACCTAAAAGATAGGTTTCAACAAAATTGTTGTGGGAAAGATATTGTGGAAAGATAAGTCTAAAGGATCATTTCAAAAAACAATAAGTCAAACAAATATCCTTAAGGGTAAGTGCAAAGGGGTTGAAGGGCAATTCTGTCAGGCAAAATGCCTAATAGAATTCTATGGGAAAATTATTTCAAACAAAATGTCTGAAATAATTGTCTCGACATAGATAATTTTGAAGGAATACTTTAAACATAGACCAATTGCATTAGTCCCAAAAGAATTCTTGAACAAAATCCCAAAAGTACTTAGACAATGTATTTGAAAGAAAAGCCCAAAAAGACATGTTCTAAATATAAAACCCAATAGTTAGAAATATAACAAAGGGACTTTGGGCTTAGATTAAACTACCTAAATAATATAAAGGTCTAAAAGGGGGGGCTCAGGACATAAAATGGACTAAGCATGGATGTTAGACTAAGGTTTTTTCATGTTGAAAAACATGACTAAGCCTTATAAAATAAAAATAAACTAAGCCCATAACATAATTTAAAATGTTCTCGTGCAAAAAATGTTCTCGTCAGATTCAAATCAAGTACTTAGATTAAATAAATTGGACTTGATTTTTAACAAACCAAAGGATAGTAAAGAATCAAGTTAATTTTGAAATCATGAAACTCAAGCATTGTGCATTCCAAGCAGACCTTATTAGACCTGCAACTTGAAACACATGGATCCAATATTAGCACTTTAGATAAGGGTAAACCAGAACTATGAGCAAATATGCTAACCAAACTAGGTGTGGATGATCTTCAAATAAAAATAATGTGCAATCATGCTAGTGAAACTCTTATCAAGTGAATCTTTAATTTCAAGGTACAAATTTGCACAATTTGATACATGGGTCCCCATTTTTTAGAAATGGAGTATGTTGACCGCAACAAATGGTGACTTCTGGGGGAAACATAATAATACGTTAGAATTAAGAGACTCTAGTTCAAAAAAAAAATAGATTATTTATTCTACTTGATTAATGCCATTATCAAGATCAGTTAATGGTTAAAATAAGTCTTGTACCTATAGAATTAGGATCAAACATCAAAACTTAGTCATGTTGTATGTGTGTTTTGATTCCACTTACTGTTTGCCATGGGATTTAGGAAAAAAACTTCTATATTTCATGACTTTAACCATTAACATTGACTTACAACATGTTTGGATATCCATTAAAAACCATATTTTAGCTCAGGGAAGGCTTGGGCATTACTCTAATACCAGATAGATGTCCATATCCTTGATAGAGATGCCTTTGGCTCCACTCAAGGACTTACTCCACTACAAGCTACACATCCATAGCCCTAGTGGAGATTACCAGAATCACCTTTGCTTTGAAAGCTTTTGATTTTGAGATAAGCTCTTATTTTTGTATTTTTAAGAACATTTTGGCTTTCTAGAAAAGGTTGGGAACTAGGTTAGCTAGGTTTAGGGATTCAGTCAAATGTTTGATCCTCAGACAATCACCTATGGTTGCAACCTTTGTCCTAGGAAAGGATGTTCGTTAAGTGCAACCATGATTGTGTCTTAATCTTTCAAGCTTTCATCCCATATGTTCAATCTTTATTATAACCAAACTTAGATCAAAACAAGGTTTAAACCTTATGAAATAACCAGCCTATCTATTAGTCCTTACAAGTTTCTCTAACTGTAGCATTCAGCTCATATTTCAAACCCATGGTCAACATATGCTTAAGATTCATACCTGCATTTTTGAATAGTGGAATTCTTGAGTATTTTAAGTCAAATTTGAGATGAAGGCTGTCCAAAAGGACTTATTAAAAGCAAGGAACAAAGTGAGAGAAATCAAACAGACAAATAGAAAGTAACAAAATAGGAAGCAAAGGAAAAGTAAACACACACACACACACACACACACACACACACACACACACACACACACACACACACACACACACACACATATAAACATATGTACAAACAAGGGACATGAAGGAGAAAAATAGAAGGAAACTAATATAGACTACCTACACTAACTCTAACTATACTTATAGTTTTCTCCATGAGGATCCCAATGGGAGAAGAGGAAAACTAATGTTTAAGGTATTTCCCATTGGTGGGCAGTGTGAACTAGGTCTTTTAGCTTGAAGGTATTGTCTCCAAGTATCTCAAAAATTTGGTGAGGACCTATCCATAAAGGTGTGAAATTCTCATGTTTAACTTTAGGCTCATATGATTTATCCCAAAGAAGAACTAAGCCTCCTTGCCTGAACACCTTTATTTTATATCACTTTCCAAACCACTTATTCACTATGGTTTAGTGCCTGCTAGAATTAGCAAAAACTTCTTCTCATGCATCTTCCATTTGGATAATGTCAAGCAACCTTGAGCTTGAAAATTCTTGATCCTCCTCCATATATTCCTTCATGAACTTGTATGTTGGTAACTTGAGGGTGATAGGAAATATGGTACCTTGGCCATACACTAGCAAGAATGGCTATGCTTTGAGGGCTTGCTTGATTCTGATTCTATCATCCCAAAGGGAATTTATGAGAAGCTTATGCCATGTTTTGGGTTTATCTATTATAGACTTCTTTATGACCTTCAAGTTCTTATTAGTCAATTCAGAACTCCATTACCTTGAGGATAATGTTTGGATGATAACTTGATAATTATGTTATTATCAGATGCCCATTCTATCATCTCTATGTATATAAAAGTAGATTGATTATCAAAAACTAGAGATACAGGTATCCCAAATTTGGTGCATATGTTTACTTATAAAAAGGTGATCACTTCTTCGATACTACACTACTTAGTAGCCACTACCTTAATCCATCTAGTGTAGTAGTAAGTAGAAGTTAGAATGTATTTGTGACCTTCTGATGAATTGGGGTTGATTATTCCCATGATATCTAGTCCCCACTAAGCAAAATGTTTATCTATCATAATTGGTTGCAGTGGCATGGTTGCCTTAGGCTCTTTTATGCTAAAGACTTGACATGAATGACCATGTATTACATGTTTATGCTCATCCTTGAAGATTGTGAACCAATAGTAGCTAGCTCTAAGGATTTTATAAGCTATTGTCCTTTTAGACAGATGTCTACTTCCTAGATTTTTATGAAAACTTCTCATGATTTTAGCTACTTGTTCTTTGGATACACATCTCAAGTAAATGCCTTCAAAGTTTTTTCTATATAGCACTCCATACTTAATAAGGTAGTGGGCTGCCTTGAGTTTTAGGGATCTTCTTTGATCCATGGTCAATCATGTAAGATAAGTGCCATTGAATAGTAGATAGATAATAAGATCATACCAATCATTGGACTAAAAACTTTGTTGTTCAACTTGTATGACACTTAGTTTGGGGTTAGTATTGGAATCAATTGAATTAGACCTTGGAACCTTACCAATTTTCTTGTTTTCATTTGAATGTCATATTCTTGAAGCATGGATATCCATTTACCTCTCCTTTATCTTAGCTCACTCTGAATTATCATGACTTTGGTGGTAAGGTAGGGTTCGGTAAGATTACACGCACCTTATTTTTAAGAATGTAGTGTCGAAATTTATTTACCACTTTAACTAATGCACATGCTTGTTTGTCAATTAAAGAATAATTTAACTCAAAAAATTTAAATTTTGTGCTCATGAAAGTAATTGGATGTGTAGACACCGAAATCATGTCTAACCCTTGGTCATCCTCCCCCTTGGTCCATTCCTAACCCATTCCTAACCCATACAATTACTAATTTAAAATAATAAACTTATTTTGAATTAATAACCCCCCTCCTTGGACATATCACCCATAACACCTCGTCTGACACCTCGCCTTGAACTATTTCCCACCCTATGACTCACCCAAGACCTATTCTTACTCCTTTCCAACTGCCTAACCAACTCTCGTGCGTATTTAGCCTAACCTTCAACAATTCTCCAATGGATTATGCACCTGGCAGATGGAGAACGGGCTTGATGGCCCTTTTACTCGTTCTGCACCCACCGACGTCGATCAACTGTAGGCTGACGCCGGCGGGATCGCCACCGTCAGTTTACTTAAATCGAATTTTAACCTCTTTCAGGGCTAATCACAAATTCTAAATCACAAAATCTAATCACAAATTGGTTAATCTCAGGAGCTAATCACGACTTTTCATCTCGGCTCTTCATCAGACTCTGGTGCAGCAACAAGAATTCTGCCTTCAGCAACAGGGCTTTCACACTAGTAGCACCAACAACAGGTACACCAGTCTGCAACACTCCTTCAGCCGGCTACAGGTAAGTATTCTATTTGTACTTTCATTGTGTTTTCTAGTCATTTGCTTCTAAGTATTATGAACTAGATTTAGCACTTCCTATCCCCAGACCAGACTGTTGCCAAACCCGAATCCTTATTTCCCTGTCTCCCTATTGGCCTCCTCTACCCTTCTATCCATTAGACATTCTATCCATTTGACTCCCCTACATCTCTGCACAGACCCTCAGACTAACTCAAAACTAGACTCTCAGACCTTTAGACAAACCCCAGACCATTCTGCATGACCAGACCCTATCCACGGACCCCAGACCCATCCAGACCCTGTCCACAGGGCACAGACCCAACCAGACCCCATCCAAGCTTACTGCCCTGACCGATGCCAGCCATAGAGACCAGGCAGTTGGAAAGGAGTAAGAATAGACTCACCCAAGACCTCAACAACTGACGCCGGTAGGACCACCGACGCCGGTGACTGTGACTAGTCTGACAACATCTTTCAAGTAAGCCTTTGCTTCCATTTTCCTTTTCAGTTTTTTATCATTTTAGTATTTTAACATTCTGCTATTTATCAGACATCTTTTTTATTGACTATTGGGTTGATATCCCTTAAGGAAGTCTTCATACTTCTGGGATCAAGTGTTCACTTGGCAACCCACCATCTCCTCATCTAACGCCTTCTTTTGTCCAAGTCTCTTTTCTTTGCAGGTGTCATTCCTCCACAACCAAAGAGGAGTTCTCACAGCATCTGGATTACGGTGTGCACAACTATATCCAGGTACATACAAGCCTTGACCATTTCTTCTTAGTTTCTTAATTCTCTCTTTGAATGTAGAAAGCAAAATTAGCATAGAAACAGGATGATCACATCCATCAATTTTTTAAGTTAAACCTGTAGCAATAGTATGATAAGAAGCAAAAGAATAAATGTAAAAATTCTTGGAGAAGTTTAGACTTATTAGGACTGGAGTTTGTCCAATTTCTTCCTTTATGTCCTTAAAAGCCTTTTTGGTTTCTTCATTCCAAGTTATTTTGACATCTTTTTTTAGCATATCATTCAATGGTTTGACAATTTCTACAAAGACAAAAATAAACATTCTTATAGAATTAATTTTACCAAAGAATGACTTCAGTTCTTTCCTTCTATTAGGAGGATCTATTGTTGATATCTCATATACTCTATTTGGGTCTATAGAGATTCCTTAGTGATAACATGTCCTAAGAGTTTTCCCTCAGTAACATAGAAAATGCTTTTCTTTGGGTTGAGATAAATCCCATACCTTCTGCACCTTTCAAATACCTATTGTAAATGTATGATGTAGTCTTCCCTATTCTTAGAAAAAATACATAGATCATCCATGTATATAATAGTTCATTTACCTATCAACCCTTAAAAATAATTATCTATGGTCCTTTGGAATGTTTCCCCTACATTTATCAACCCAAATGGCATTCTTTTGTAAGCAAATGTGCCCCACTTGGTAGTAAAAGTAGTTTTCATCTTATCCTCTTGATTCACTAACACCTGGTTATACCCTAAAAAATCATCGATAAAGGACATCATGGAAGAACTAGAAACACTTTGTATTACTTGGTCAAGAGAAGGAAGGGAGTAATTGTCATTCTTAGATGCTCTATTTATGTTTCTAAAATCAATACATAGCTTGATTTCACCATTTTCTTCCAGATTGGCAGTAAATTAACAACCCAACTAGAATGCATAATGGTAAATACAATCTTGGCATCTAAGATCTTCTTGACCTCTCTATATATTAGTGGTTCTAAGACTAGGTTGATAGGCCTCTGCTTTTATCTCAAAGGTTTGCAATTTTCTTTTAAAAGTATGATGTGAGTTATGGCCTTCGGATCAAAGATTTTTAGATCATCATAGGACCATGCTATGATATCTTTATATTTGGTTGGAATTTCTTTGGTTCTTTTATTTTTTAGACTTGTACATGTTGTACCAATATTAACTAGATGAAGTTGACCTATTAAATCTAGGATCAATTGTGTTTTAATCATTCCCACTTACTTTGGGAGTCTTGGTAGCCTCAGCTAGTTTATCGTAATCAAAGACTCTCTCCAAGGCTATCATGTCTTTATGGATCTTGTCATTCAATTGAATGACTTTGTCTTCAAGTGTGATTTTAATGAATTCATCATCAAGGAGACTGGCTTCATCAATACTTTGACCCTCAAATACTCCTAAAGTAGTTAGGAAATCTATTATCTATTGATCATCATTGAATACCTATATATGGTTTACATTATTAGGAATGGAAGGGTAGGGAATTAGCTCAATACTAAAGTTTGGGAAGTTTTTGTCTAGTATAAGGTTGGCTGAAACTAAGGCAAGATCATTAGTAGCCTATTTTCTTTCTTAGGGATAGAAACAATATTAAAAGCATCAAAAGACTCAAGTAAATCCTAGACTCTAAACTTATATCTTTTAAGATATAACAATTTGAATTGATATTTACTCCTTACTTGATTGATTACTAGATCTAAGTCACCATAAACTTATAGTTACTTAACCTTATGTTTATTTACAAATTGTAACCCAAGAATTAAAGATTCATACTCAACATGATACTCTCTACCAATAAGGTTAATTAGAATAATTCCTACCTAGACCCAGACTTACACCTCACACTATCAAAATTTAATTTCCATAGACCAGGCAAAGTATGAGAAGTCTTAGGGTCACATACCTTAGAGGTCTCAAGAGTGTAAATCCCAAACTCAACATCAAACATGTTCACCCTTTCATTGATGTCATTGTATTTAATGATCATATGTTTCATTTTAGGTTCCCTTTTTATCTTGATTTGGTTGGGGACTCCCTTCCATGGAAACCACATAAGTGAACAATCTTTTGACATATAACCATTCAAGCTTTTAGTCCAATATCTTCTCAATAGCATCCCATAAGCATTAGGGATGTCCACCACTTGGATATCTATGAACTATTGTATTTTTGGCTCTGAGGCAATCTACATGTGAACATTCAATAATTCATCGATCACTTTGACTCTTGACTTATTTAATTGAGTCACAGATCTATTAGACTTAATAAGATTCAAACCTAATTATTCATAAATACCCTTAGGCATTATATTTGTAGATGCACCAAAATCTAATAAATAATTATGTATATTTTTACCAAATATATTGACAATAATAAATGAGGAACATCTACCTTACTTTTGTGTATTGCAACATTAGCATGTGCAGACTTTAGAGACTTACTAGGATTTTTTGACAAAGATTCCAACAATAGATCTCTCTGTTCAGTAATCTATGTCAAATCATGAAAGGTAATGTTAGACTTTATCTTCTTCATGTTCTCTATTATGTTAGACCCAATCGTATTGGCAAAATTAGATGTGTCAACACTAGATTTAGAAGTACTTTCCGTAGGAGGTTGTGGATTGTTGTCTAAGGTAGTATCAGGAGGAGTCTCAAAGTTGTTTGTAGGAGTTGAATTGGTTAATGGTTAATTCTATTCCCTATTTCTTATAGGATAAGTATTCTCTACAAATTGTTAAAAATCATGAATCTATTCAAGAATATCCTCAGCCTCATTATCCTCTTCGAGAGGGAACTCACATGTCTTCACCATGAGCATTGAATCAATAGACCTATATGAACTTGAGGAACTAGATGTAACTGCATCATAATATTTATTAGGGACAACTTCAAAAGTATCCAATTCTTCTTGGAAGGCTTCAAATGCATTACAAAATTCAGCACAATCTATTTCCTCATGCTTAGAAGTAGAATGAACTCTATAATAGTTAGGTAAAGTAACATTAGTAAGATTAATATCTGACACATTTTTGCTAGTAGATGGTTCAATTTTCTTGTTGTTGTGGTAGCTATAATTCTAAAATATATTAGTAGGCCTATTGAACCTTTGAAAAGAGTAATTCCTACTAGAGCTTTCTCTAGTATTGCTTACTTTCTTTTATAAATGAAGGAAGTCAGTGTTAATCTTATGAACTATCTTGAGGAAAAAATCACTCTCATTCTTTGGGGCCTCAAAATTATGAACCTAAGTATTGGTACTGGCTATAGGCATTAAATATTTTTGATCATGTGGATGTGATTCATGGGTAGCATTATTCAAGAATCCTAGGTTTTGAGTAGGATGAACATGCCTCAAAGGTAGTCGGTTCATGGCAGGCACATTTTGGTTAGCATTGGGAATAACATTCAAAATTGGTAAATAGGGGTTGGAAATAGGAATGGAGTATGCCAATTGTCCTTGGGGTTACATCTGGTCATTAATAATCATATCCTCGACATAATCTAAAGCTAATGTGTTCATGGGTCTAATAGCTTTCTTTATAAATACAGAAGTCATAGGGTCTAAGTCATCCTTAGAAATTTCCAAGGATAAAGCCTCATTAGGTATATAAAGAGATATATTCCTACTGAAATTTTTTTCGAACCTAGCATTGAAAGCTCTTATGGGCTCATTTGCATCCCTTTTCACTATGGTGAATTACTAGTACAAGACACAAGGACTAATAATTTTACCAAACTGGTCAATGAAGACATTTTTAAACTCAACCAAACTAGTAATATAATTTTCATGGAGATTTAAAAACCATTCATATGCATCATCTTTAAAATTTAAAGTAAATAATCTACATGATATGTCTTCATGAGTGACATTTAACAAGCTCAAAGTAGTTTTGAATGACTTAATATGTTCTTCTATAATTACAGTACTGCTAGGACTAAATGTTGGGAAAGATTTTTTAGGGTTGCAAGAAAGGTTATGTTCCACACCCAAAAAATTGATTGAATATCTACCTATCCAATCCATACTTGGTAAGAATCAAACACAGGAGTAACCTAAATTGGTGAAGTTCACAAATATTTTGAAAGCCTGCACTTACCTTTGTCTCACCTAGCTCTTCTATGTACTTTTAATTTGAGCAGAGCTTCCCTAGTCTCTGAACATGATCTTTTTCTAATTTTTTGTAATTCTAACTTTAGAATTTAAAATCCTATTTTAAATATGATGTGTCAATCCTATCTTTGTAGAGAAAAAGTATTAGATATGCACATTAAGGAAATTTTGCAAAGATTCATATAAAGGATGATTAAAGATAGTAATCTTTAATCAAGTCACCTCAAATATGTACCCAAATACGTAATTAAGATTGATATTTACATGTTTTAAGATCAAATGTACTCAATTTATCAAATGATCTATGAATCTTTGATCAAAACAACTATTACTAACCTCAAACATGTTGGGTTCATAATTCTAAAGCTATCTTTACCACAATTCAACATATGTCTTCAAATAATGTCAATTTTTATCCAAATAAGAACAAAGACTAGTATTAAACCATGAATATCACCAACCTTTACATGGTTCTACTAAAATAAACATAAATATACAAAGAGTAGAGTGATATTTAAATAGAATTCATAAAAACCAGCAAAGATACTACAAATCTATAAAGAATGTCCCTCCTTCTACCACCAACGAAGCTACTCTTGTTGATGCCTAAATGCATACCATAGGTGCCTAGAGTGTTTAAAGAAACACTTCTCATTTTATAATTCCTAATAATCCAATGCATTAGTTGTGGGTTACAATAATCATATTATCTATTGGTGGAATAGAGGCAAAACAACTGGACTATTTCCCAATATTTATAAATTTTGGTGGTTGGGAGCCACCTTGGCCTGTATCTTTGCAAATAATGAATTAAACTTAGCTAATATTAGTGAATTATGATTAAATATAATCTAAAAACTAATCTAAGATGAATATTTACAATGGTAATTAATCTAGAGTGATATGGTTAAAAAAGAAGCAAAAGGAAAGGTAAGGTAGAAAAGAGATGTTGATGATATTCATCCCAAACATCATGACAAAGTTAAAATGTTCTCAAAGCAACTTAACCAATGTATAATATTAAATATCATGAGCTAAAATCTTACTACACATTAGGAAAACATCTAAGAAATGAGGAAATTGCAAATAATAACTAAGTTCACTTTAAAGATTTACCATGCAAATAAATAACATTAGCTCAAATGCAAGAAGAATAAAGGTAATGAAATGAACTTGAGAACTTTCAGTCAACCTAGAATTAGCACAAGTTAACAAATCTAAAATTAAAATATGCATAACTAGACTTCACAAGAACTATTCAAATATGGAAATGAAAATAAGCAAGTGAGAGAGAAACCATAATAATAAAAGACACAAATGAATATGGATAATCTTTGAAGAATTATTTGCTTGCATTAATTTTTCAAAGTTTACACAAGTTTTTTGGCTCAAAAACTCCCTCCCCTTTTTACAAATGACAATAATATATTTATAGAATTCAAGGAAGTATGTCGGTCAATTATATCCACTTACAAGTGTACAAGTGTAATGACAGTTGTATTTTCTACAAAGTTATATAATACACTAAACTTTTCCAAATGGACTAACTTATAGGCAATGTGATAAAAATTTGCACATGCCTTTACAAAATAATATTCTATTTTCAAAATATTACAAATTTCTACAAAAGGAATATTCCTAACTAACTTGAGGTCCTTATTTTTGTTGAAGGATATTCAACCTATAATGTTGCTCATTAATGTACTAAATGTCCATGATAGGCTTTAGGAAGAGCTCATTTCCATTATATTAAAATTCCTTGAGGTTATTCTCAAGCTTCTTTATTATTTGATTGATGCCCCTGGCATCTCTTATTTTCTCTTTTGATGATAGAAGTAAGCCCATGATCCTCTTATTGTCATCTGTTGTTTGGACTTGGCCTTGGTTTCTCACTTCCTACATAAACTAAAAGGTCTTGTGCTTGAACTCTTAATCAATTATAATACCCAATGGGATAAGGGCTATGGGTTCCTTAATCAAACCATCTATGATATGTAATGTCCCATCTTCTTGCTATTTAAATTCCCAAGTAAGGTCCTCCATTATTTTGGACTCGATGTTTAGGGCTTCAAATTTGTCTACCAATAAAGCCATGGCCATATTTAAATGTGCTAATATGATATTCATAAATTTAGGTATTATGTTCTTGGACAAGGCCTTGATCAATTCTTTCACCTGATAGCTTAAAGCCTATCATTAGCCAACTTGGCCTGTAGCCTTAGTGATCTATTTCTCCCTCCCTAGTTCTAACTGACTTTAAAAAATTGAACAGATCATTCATGGTATCCTCAAACTTATTGAATTTGTCTTCATGGATAGACAAGACATTATCTTCCTTAAGATTCTTATTTTGTTATAAGAGGCCCTTGATCATGGTTTGTAACTCCTGTGATTGGGCCTATGCTACATTAAGGATTTTATCCTCAAATATCTTGTCTTCACCTAGTTTTTTCCCTTCAACAGGGGTTGGACCTATGAATGGATCTATATTTTGGAGGGTGAATTCCTCCCCGCCAATTATGGCCTTCTCTTCAATTATTCTTTCCAGATAGGTAGTCTCTAGATTAAACTAAACTCCCACTGATGATTGAGTCACTCTTGGAGGTTCTAGAGTGTTTATTTATGTGATACTTGGCTCACTTGGAGCCATCATCCTTTGTTCTTCTTTTTGCAAATCCATAATCCATGGCTTAAGCTCATCATGCATATTTATATTTATAGATCTTGTTATTATCTAAAGATGGTGTAGAGTAGGAAATTTCTATAATTTTCCATATAGAAACCATTCAGGGATGGTTGGGCCTTGTAACACATTCTCTTCACTAAAGACATTGACCTCACTTAAAATATGAGTGAAGGTCAGTCTGGGTTTCTTCTTTCTTTTTGGAACTAATGCTAGTTCAACTTTCCTCTTGGTGACACTAGCTAGGACTAAACCCAAAGCCATTTCCTTCCCCTTCTCCTTCTCTACTTCTTCAATCTGAGATTATTCTACTTATGCATCTTCCTCATTTGATTAATAAGAACTAGATAACTTCTATAGTGTATCTTCTACTAATTCACTAGGATCTAATGCTACTATGTTAATAAATTCAATTAGTGACCCTGGTTCTTTAGGCTGGACTAAAGATGATGCCGCCTCACTAATTATCCTTTCTTCAAGTCTCTATTCAAATTGTGCCCCAAACTTTTGGATCTTTGTTTATAATTATGGCAGTGCTAGGGGAGGTCTAGAAAATGAAGATCCTATCAAATGGTATTACATGGGTCCCATCTACCATATATCATCACTTGGCTTCTACTATCTCATCAATCTAAGTTATGGGTTGATGTTGTGCATTTTTAATCTTACTAAAACTTTAGTGAAGGATGATATCTTTGTGTATATTGAGTCATAGACACCAAGTAGATGTTCATATGTCACACTCATTTTTTCTTTCAAATTCCCCAATACCTTTCTTTGGGGATCCCACTATCTTAATTCATCATGTTTTAGTTTGAAAGAGGTTATGTGTCTAGAAACAACCTCAATATTATCCCATTACTAAAATAGAGTCCTATTGATGGTCATGGGTAGGGTATGTAGCAGTCCCTTCCTTTTGATTTTACACCAGCCATCTATACCATTACACATCTAGTATGCTACCGCTTACTCAGCTAATTTCTTTGGCACATGGACTGGTAGCCTAAGTGGGGTGTAATGGGTCCCCTCAATCCTGATGATTATGTAATCTAGGTAAAACCATATGTCACTGATGGATTCAATTAACTTTTTGACCAAAGGACTAATTCATTCCATTAGGTTTCTCGTTATGGCCTCAATCAAGGTTGGATAGACATAGTCATAGATGAAATGAATGTGGCCCCTATACTTGAATATGTACAACTTAGAGTAGAATTGGGATATTGTCTGTGTCCCTCCAGGTGACCATCCTCTAAAGTTAAGGATCTTGGTAGTGGCCAAGAGGGAATCTAACAAGTAGGACATCATGTAGAATTAGTTCCTTGTCCTTTTCATGACTACATAAATCTAGCTACACAAATATCTGCTAACAACCTTGCCAATGGGAGGCATGAGATCCTTCTCAACCATAAAATATACCAAGGGTCCCCTAATTCTATCAACATAAGTGGTGGTGGGATTTCCACATAGCTTGTTCATTAAAGTCATAATTATTCTGATCTTAGGTTGGAATTGGCTACTAGGGATGTTGTTATTAAGATTAGAGAAGACTTGATTTCCATAATATAGCCATGGAGTGAGGATAGTTTTTAGGTCATTCTTCTAATACATTCATTGGTTGTGGCTACATCTACTTGGGTATTGGGAAACTTATAGTAGTTTTCAAACTCAATGGAAGAGATATAAGCTACACTTTTACAAGTATGTTCGTTGACCAGCATGCCATTTTTAATTTTTCAATCTTTGAAAATAGGGGAGAGAACATATATGTAGTGAACTACCTCTAATTTTACCATATCAAGATGAAGGCCTATAATTTGAATGTAAACTAGGTCATAGTACCTCCTCTTGATTGTTGCATTCTTCTCATCTTCCTTAGTGATGGCAGGTATCTCCTCAATCATCCAAAAAATCTTAGACCAATTGTTGTCTCCCATTTTTAAATATACTACATCAAATTCCATGTCTATGAATATTCTCCCCTTTGTGTTTGAGGTTAAATAAATCTCTATACCTTCTCTAGCTTATTTTTTTACTACCATGGCTATGATTTTGTTCAATCTTACTCATTGGTGGTCTACAGTTTGATCTTGGATCAAATTGCACTTACTCAGATGATGATTCTCTTAGACTTGATTATGATCAATTTAGGATTAAATTAGGGCTTTTATAGATGTTAGGGATTTTCTACAGCTTTAATGGTGGTGATTATTTGTACTTAATTGAATTTTGTGCCTTATATTTTCATTCAGATTATGTATTTATACTTTCACTTTTTTAAGCCCACAAAATCTTTAGATTTGGCATTTTCTACTTATGTGGCATCTATATGGCACTTTTACAAAAAATTACTCACTAATGTTTAAAAACATGATTGTTTCCCTTTGAAAATGTGCTTTTATCTCACACCATAAGATTAATTTTCATGGATCAATGTTGCTCATTGATCTTGATCTCGAGATATGAATGCCATTGGCTGCAATATGTGTTGGACCTTGAGGTTATGCCACTTAGAAATCCTATAGGCCTTCTAATGTCTACATCTTATCAATTTTTTTAACTTACATGATTTCACCACATGGCAGTCTCATGTTAACTTAGAAAAAGTATTGATTTGATATGCACCATTAGATTAATCCCACCTAGGTGAATACAGGCCTTAGATCATGATTCAAATAGTTGAGCATGATTGGTTCAATTAATTTTAGTCAATGGGGTCAAGCGATATTGTTCTCATGGATTAGGATCTTTGGCTTATCAATCCCATCTCACACCATCTAATTAACTTTGGCCAATTAAATATAGGTTTTTAATCATGTGAACAAGTACAATGTTGAAGTTAGGACTCAAAGATATATGAAACTTAAGATGAAATCTTAGGACTAAGGTCTTATTTATGTTAATAAATATGAATGAAACTTTAGGACTAAGATTTTAGTCTAAGTTAAAACAAAAGGACCATGCATATAATAAAGACATAGCGTAATGTATTAGCCTTATAATAATTGGACCATGTGATTATTTAGACCAAGCTAGGATTTTTATCTTAAAGTTTGGTTATGTTGAAAAACATGACCAAGCCTTAGGATAGAAATTAAATTGAGTCTATGGTATGATAATTGTCCACATGCAAGTTTGAATTCAATTCAAAAGGGGGCCTAGGTTAAAACATTAGGCATGGATTAAACATGGATCCAATTAATCTTGAACCAATGACAAATAAAAATCAGCTTAAACATTAAACATGCTTATTCCCAAATGATATTCCATTGATCATGTAATACAAGCAACAAGTTTTAGTGACATTGGAAGTGGTTGAAGCCATGATTATCCCAAAAACATTTCTATTAATCTAAGTTAGATCAGTTCCTATATACAATAGTCAATATTAAAGTTAGGGCATGGAAATAATAAGAACTTAAGCTAGAGCCCTAGATTAATGCTCTCATTTTACATTGATAAATAATATTTCAATCCAAAGTACTAGACTAAGGTTTAAAACATATTAAAATGACTGTGGTACAAAAGAGTTTGATGAAATCAATGTCTTAGGGAAATTATTTTGGGCAAATTATTTTGGTCTTTTTATGTTTTGATTTATGGGTCCTTTACGTGGGAAAATTATTTCAGACCTTTTACATGGGGAAATTATTCCAAAGACCAATTTTATCAAACAAAATATCTAAATAAATTATCCCATAGGGTCTATTTCATCTAGAAAAGTGCTTGAGACAAAAAATTTGAAGGAATTAGTCAGGGAAAAAAAGGGGCTCAAAGGGTCATTTCAAAGACGCTGAAGGTTACCTTCGAAAGATTTGAAGGGCACTTTCAAAACTTCCAAAGGATAATTTTTTTGAGAAATTGTTCCATAGGGCATTCTTTCAGGGAAATTATCTTAGAAAAAATGTCTGACACCTTTCCTCCAAAGGGAAAATTCTTGCAGAACAAAATTTTTGAAGGTAAATTTCTTGCCATACAAAATTTTTTTGAAGGATAATTCAGAAAAAATTGAAGGGTCATTCCAAAAAGGTTGAAGGGTATCTACCCCTAACAAAAATCTTGAAGGGTGTTTCCAAAGATGCTAAAGGGTATTTTCAAAAATATTGAAGGATAATTAGCCTAAACAAAAATTCTAAAGGATTATTATATTAAGGCAAAGGGCAATTTAAAAAAGTTTGAAGGGTAACTTGGTTAGGCAAGAAGCCTTGACAAAAAACCTGAAAGATAGGTTTTGACAAAATTGTTGTAGAAAAGATGTTGTGGAAAGATAAGTTTGAATAATCATTTCAAAAAATAATAAATCCAAAACAAATATGTCGAAGGGTAATTACAAAGGGGTTTAAGGTAAATTCTATTAGGCAAAATGCTCAATAGAATAAGTCTATGGGGAAATTATTTTAGACAAAATGTCTGAAATAATTGTCCTGACATAGATAAGTCTGAAAGAATACTTTCAACATAGACCAATTGTATAAGTCCCAAAATATTTATTGAGTAAAAGTCTAAGTGTACTTGGATAAAGTATCTAAAAGAAAATCCTGAAAAGACATGTTCAAAATATAAAACCCAATAGCTAAAAGCATAACAAAAGGACATTACACTTAGATTAGACCACCTGAATAATAAAAAGGTATAAAAAGGGGGGATCAATACATAAAATGGACTAAGCATGGATGTTATACTATGGTTTGGTCATGTTGAAAAACATGACTAAGCCTTATTAAATAAAAATAAACTAAGCCCATACCACTATTTAAAATGTTCCCACGTAAAAAAGTTCCCGCTAGATTCAAATCAAGTACTTAGATTAAACTAATTAGACTTGATTTTCAATAGACCAAAGTCTAGTAAATAATCAAGTTAACATTAAAATAAATAAACCCAAACATTGTTCATTCTAAGCAGACCTTATTATACCTACAACTTGAAACACAAATATCCAATATTAGCACTTTCGATAAGGGTAAACTAGAACCATGAACAAATATGCTAACCAAACTAAGTGTGGATGATCTTCAAATAAGAATAATGTGTAATCATGCTAGTGACACTCTGATCAAGTGAATATTTAATTTTAAGGTACAAATTTGTACATTTTGACATATTTTTCCCCATTTTTCAAAAATGAGGGTATGTTGACCTCAACACCTTCCTCATGAAATATCTCGATAAGGTTGTTAAAATTGGACCTACTAGCGATTTTTGCTCCTTCATTTGGAATGCTTACAAGCTTACTAATTTCCTAGATAGTTAATTGAACATGCACCCATTTTATAGTGGAATAATTATCCTTTAAATTAATGATGAATTCATTCACCAATATTTCATCATACCCCTAGAATTTTTGTAAAAACTTGAGTAACGCTGCCTCCTCAAATATGGTAGCTATTGTTCTATCCTCCAACGCTAGATATGAAGACTCTAGATTTAAATTATTATTTTGAACCATGTTAACAAATACACTTTTGAAATTACAAAGGAATCAACACATAATTTTGGTAGAAGAGATGAGAGGATGTTCACAATCTTCTTAGTAGGAATAGGCTATTTAAAAAAATAAGCACACTTGAATTTAAACCCCTATTATTAAGGTTACAAATCTTCAAGATCTACTGAAAGATTTTTTCATGGAATATTTGATCAAGCACTCAAGAGAAATCACTATCATAAGTTAAAGTATCCTTTCAAATGGTCTTGGGAGTACTCCCGTATTTCCCACGTATATTGGATATCATGATTATTCAATAGAATTGATCACCCAAAATTTTAACTAGCAATTCCCATGATTGACACCAACATCATGATGCCTTTTCATCACGAGTGATAATGATGTCACTAGGATGACATCATATTCCCTTTTTGATTTATGGAAAATTAATCTTACTTTTAATTGGTTCCTTTTTGGTATGCCCCTTTTTAGGACACTTTCCTTTTTTAGGACACCTTCCCAATGTGGGTAACCTCTCCCATGGATGAATATACATAAGGATCCTAAAATCTCATGGTTAATCCTACATAGAAAAATTGATTACAAGATACCTTACTAGTTGTGATGTTGTCTTTAATTCCTATATTTCCACCTATCCTGGCATGATTAAAACATAGTGGTCAATGCTAGGCATACAAAAATAGAATACAACAACATTTTTATTGATTTTTCCCATGGAGAAGTATCCATTTACTATTTTTTAACTTCTCCTTTTCAAATTTATTTTTTTATATTTTTTTATTTTTTTAATATTTTTTTTAGAAAGAAGACTGCCATTTCTAGTTTTCAATCCCTTTCTTTATTTAGAACTTAAATCCTCAAATATTAGCCTTAATGTAATAACATAGGTTCTTTCAAGATACCAAATTATCATTAAGATTGAATCTGTTGGGTAAACTCTTCCTTAATGGAAGGCTTTTGGGAAAGTCTTAGCCTATGTCCATTTACTAGAAGATTCTTTTGGTTCCCATCAATGGGAAACAACTGGATTGACCCATTATCAATTTTTTTTCCATCTCAAAGGGTCCCAACCACCCAGTTCTCAGCTTCCTTTGAAGTGCTAGAACTTGGAGTCAAACAGTAGTGCCCAATCTCTCTCATTGAATATTCTACCTTTGATGTGAGTGTCATGCCACTACTTCTTTTGATGTTGTAATATTTATGTATATTGTAAATCTTCCATATTTAGTTTATCTAACTCATTCAAATGCAAAATCCTTTCCTTCTATGCCTCATCAAGATTGATTCCTACCTCTATTGTAGTCATCAAAAGTTTGTAATTCAAACTCAATAGAAAGTAGAGGTTTCTTACCAAACACTAACTCATAAGGTGAGAAGCCTGTAGTGGATTTATAGGTAGTTTTATATGCCTATACTGCCTCTGATCTATTATTTTCCCAATCCTTCTTTTTGTTGCTAACTATTTTAGTTAGAATTTTTTCCAACTCTCTCTAGTGACCTCCTTCTATCCATATACTTGTGGATGGTAAGGGGATGACTTCTTATGGTTCATCTGATAGTGATTTGAGAAAACTCTTATCATGTTGGACATGAATTGAGGTCCCTAATCAGAAACTATTTATTTTGGTATTCCAAATCTTTGAATGATCTTGTAATACAAGAAATTAACTACTTTCTCTCTTGCAAATGGAAGAGCTTGAACATCTGCCCACTTAGTGAAATAGTTTATTTATGCGAGCAAGTACTCCTTTCATTGGGATGTTGGATCAATAGGACCAATAAAATAATCCCCCATTTTTCAAATGGTTTTAGGACCACTTGATGATGGATGGGAATTTCATTAGACAAGGTAGGTTTGCCCATCCTTTGTCAAGGATCACATTGCCAAATATACTTCTTTACATTTCTATCGAGTGAGGTCTAATAATATCCAGTGCCAAAGATATTATGAACAGTCCTTTTGGTTAAATAGTGGCCTCCTCCAAGTTCATCATGGCAATCTCTTATGAGTTCATAAGTTTCATCCTCTCTAACACACTTGTGGAGTACATGGTCAGGTCCACATCTAAATAATACACCATTGAGCCATTTAAAATGAGATATATCTCTAACTAAATGTTTCCTTTATTTATGAATGAAGTGAGTATGAAGCTTTCCTATGGTTAAGTATTTTTCCATGTCATCAAATCAAAGTGATTGTGCTATAACACTAAATAATTATTCATCAGGGAAATTGTCCTCCATTGGCTCTTTTCCACCTGCAACATCGGTCTTGACAAGAAATCAACAACCACATTAAATTTTCAAGGTTTGTCAATGGTGGTTATGTCAAATTATTTCAATAATAATATTCATCTAATGATTCTTCCTCCTACCATTGCCTTATTCATTAAATATCTTATAACTAAGTGATTTGTGTAAACAAAGATCTTATAACTAGTGATATAATGTCTAAATTTATTCATTGCATAAAAAACAACAAATAACTCATGTAATTTATTTCAATGGGAGTGAGGTTTTTATTAATGTAGTAAATAGCATACATCTTCCTTTCTTAATCCTTTTGACCTAGGACTACACCCTTGGCATTGTTGAATGCATCAGTATAGATGTGAAATGGTTGTTCCCAATTAAGTTCTCTTAGTACTAGATCAGAAATTAATTTCTTATTAATTATCTTAAAAGCCTATTGACAATCATCATTCCACACAAACTCACTATCCTTTGTTAAAAAATCAAACATAATAGCAACAATTTTGCTAAAACCCTCTATAAAACATCTTTAATAACCTGCATATCTTAAAAAAATCTTAATGTAAGTCTAATTTTTAGGAGCAGGTAAATTGGGAATGACCTCAATCTTATTGTGATGTACTTGTATTCTTATAGTATAGATATGGTGTCCCAATACTATACATTGATCAACAATTATCAAGTATTTGTCATGGTAGAGAGATAGATGGTGTTATTCACATCTAGTTATCACTTTATCTAAATTAGATAGAGCATCATCAAATGAACCACCATGGATAGTAAAATCATCTATATATACCTCCATACATTCATTGGTTAGGTCAGTAAATATGTCCAACACTACCCTTTGGGAAGTGGTAGGTGCATTACGTAAGCCAAAAGGTATAACCCTGTAATAAAATGTTCCCCAAGGGCAAGTGAAAGTTATCTTGTCTTGGTCTTCTAGGGCTACCTTTCTCTGGTGATAACCACTAAATCTATCTAGGAAATAACAATACCTTTTCCCAACTAGATTTTCTAGTACCTAATCAATGAAGGGTAAGGGAAAGTAATCCCTCATGGTAGCTTTATTGAGATATATATAATCAACCTAGATTCTCCATTTACCATTATTTTTATGCACTATCACCAATGGTGATACCCACTGACTGTCAGATATGGGATAAATGAATCCTACTATTAATAATTTATCTATCTTGGTTTTCAATATGTCCCTTAAAGTTGGGTTGACACTTCATTGGGGATTCCTAACAAGTCTATTACTTTGAGTGTAAATGTGATGAGTGAACACATGAGGGTGGATGCTCTTCATATCACTATAATACCATGAAAAATCCTTTATATGGTCCCTCAAAATATCAAGAACCTTAGTCTCGTATTCATTGGTCAACTAGATATTGATGTTTAGCATTTTTCTAGGATGGACAACTATTTATTTGGTCTCTAGGTGGATCAAATTTATCTATATTAATTCATTCATTAAATATTTTAAGGGATAGGAATGTGGGTATCAGCATGTGGAATATTGTGGCATATTACAGTAATTTTTCTCCTAGATAAATTACATTAACTAAACGATAATGAAAAGCTTTCAAACATGTGTTTTGCTCACTTCATGCCCACTCAACAATGTTTTGCTAGATAGGTAAGTGGTCATATGTGCCATCAAGAGGTTTTAAGCTAGATGTTTGGCTTATAAAGGTGAGGAGTTTTAGTTTCATATTAGGATAGTTAAACTCTAGAGATTTTCTATTAGACTCTATAGCTTGATTGTCAAACTCTAGAGCTTCACTGTCAAACTCTAGAGCTTCACTGTCAAACTCTAGAGCTTCATTGTGTTCTTCCAGGATCTAAGCTAATTATTCTTCAAAATCCTCTAGATGGTCTAGGATTGTCACCATATCTAATTTAAAGACACTATTGTTGTTTATTTCTAGTTTATCTATCTAAAATTATTCTAAAGGTTCAAGGGATGGTTTTGTAGGTGGCTATAAGGAGATTATTTTTTACTTTTGACCCATTAGATATGGTCATGTCTCCAGACCTACAATCTATTCACGTTATAATTATTGATTACTAGGGTCTTCTTAAGATCAATGGATATCTAATTTTTCTTATCTTAGGTTAGAGTATCATGAAGTCGACTGGATATTCCTAAGATTATACTATCATAAATACATATTTAATGGTACCTGTAGGTTTGGTAGTGGATTAATCTACCATTTGTAGGACTGTGGAAGTGGACTTCACTCTTGTAAGGGATAGAGATTTTAGATTATTAGTTGTCATCACATTAATGGAAAACCCTAAGTCAATTGATACATTGGGTATCTCTTTCCTTCCTATAGTCATAGTAATGACATATATTCTTAGATCTCCATATTTAGGTAGGAGTAGCTTTCCTGCTAACAAGTCTACAATTTTATCATCCCCTTGTATAGTCTTAGGGTATTACCTTTTTCTTCCTAGATTTTTAATGCACAAATATTTTATCACTCTATTGAGTTATGGGATGTCCTTGATGACTTTAATAATGGTGTTTCTATGTGAGTTTACTTAATTCCTTTATCATCTCAAATTCACCTCTACTCTCAATTTCTCTGAGTCTTTTTGGGAAGGGAATAACTAGAGGATTATGTAAGTTTCTTTAGATTTTTTAGCTTCTTTCTCTTGAACTATTTATTTAGGCTATTTTAGTATCTCATTTTGAATCTTTGTAATGGTTATTGGAAGATTTTATAATGTCTTTCCTGATTTGAGCTAAATGTTCTGGCAATCAATACCACTTACACATATAGTTCCCTCCTACTTTACCCCAATGACATGGGTTGCTTGTCTATTTTTTGTGTTTTCCACAAACTAAGCATGTAATGGTGGTTGGTTTACTTGCTCAATTTTTGGTGTAAAAGTGGGATGGTTAGGCATTAATGCATGTTATTATGGGTAACTTATTTGATGAAACTTTTACTAAGGAACCCATGGTTGATTTACCCATGGTTGAGGTGTAGGTTAGGGTATCCAAGGTTGTTGATGAGGTTGGTGTAGCCATGGTTATGGTGTCCATTCTTATGGACCCCATGATGGTGGTCTCCATGCCTATGGAGATGACTTTCCATCCCATGGCATCATCCAAGGGTTGGTAAGATCTCTAGGTCCAAATTGGTTTTGATTTTGGTTGTGTAAAAATTGATTTCCTTATATTTGGATAAAATTAAGCTCTTCTAAATGTTGCATGGATTGTTTCAACTAGTTTATTAGGGATGAGAGGAGGGATCAATTTTTTTTTCATGTTCATTTGTATCATAGATTAAGCATGTATCAGTCATTTCCAAGGAATAGTCTCTAAGGGCATGCTTTATTTTGCTCTCAGGATAGTACACATCCATGGGTTTGATGACATTGTTGGATTTGGCATGCAAGACATTTAATTTGGTATTTAGTTGGAATAATATGTTTATCTTAAGATTTAAGAATTATTCCATTAACTAACTCACATCATTTCCTTCTTTTCATGCTCTTGTTTTTATAATGCTAGGCTTTGTCCTTGAATAATTTTTATACACCTCAATGATTTGAGGGAGAGTCAACCTATTGATGTCCCCTTATCCCATTAGTTTCATCAAATCCTTAGCATCACCTTTAAGTCCTTTTAGAAATAATGGTTTACAAACATCTTTAGATAATTCACATCCACATCTTTTGTGAGCAAACAAAAAGTGGTCAAGATAATCCTCTAGGTTTTCATCTTCATTGTGTTTGATCTTAAAAAAATCTTCCTTCTTATCCCTCACCCTATATTAGTCTTGATATTTATCTAAGAATGTAGTTTTCATGTCTTCCCATGAGTGGATGGAGTTTGGGAGCAAGCCCATAAACCATCTCATAGCTCCTTCTTTTAGCATAGAAGGAAAGAGTTTCAACATTTTATTATTAATTTCATAATCATAGGTCTGACACAAAATTTTGAATTCAAAGAGAATTGTCAAGGTCTTATGTAGATTGGCCTCTAAAGGTGGGGAAAATGGATGAAGAAATGTTTTTCATGGTCATTTTGTTGTCCTCCTCTGGGATAATAGGATTGATAAAAGTATTTCTAGGAGGGTTAATCCTATTTCCTTGAGGATTTTATACATTTATGTGATTATCCCCCATTTCTCCCCAATTAATTCTATGAAACATTCTTGCAAAAGGTAAAGATTCATTAGGGTTGGTTGGAAGGTTATTTGATTGACTTTAATGTCTTCTAGCCTAAATCATTTATGTGGTGTTCCTTATTCTATAAATTCATCTAGAGGATCTAGTACGTCTAATTCTTCCCTAGAAGGTGAAAATATTTCTCCAACCCCTTTTCTCATGTCTTCAAGCTTATCTATTAATGCATGTTTTCTATGGCTAGTTAAAATGTCCTATTGAGGGTATTTTAGAATGAATCACCCCTGAGAGTCTCTTATTTTGCTCATATATTTCTTTAATATTTAGGTAAGTTAGTTTTTATGATTACTTCTATCTTATGCTTGTACCTTACTAACACCAAAAGTGAAAGTCCCTGACAATGACACCAAAAATTATGGGTGTCATTTATCCCTTAATTTAATTAATCTAAAGTTGATTTCATTCTTATAAAGGTCTATGTCCAATGGCTATATATAGTAAGGTAGTTTGGTGATTTGGATAATAGTTATGTTTGGGTAGTTTTGATGGATAAACTAATCTTAAGTCTTACTTTACTTTACTGAAAATGAAAACTATATAATTGCTTGTAAACAAGAACACTGTGTTGTTGAATCAAAATCACATTTACTAGAATGGGAAACACACTTGATGGAATCAAAAACACACTTGCTAGAATTAGAAACACACTTGTTGTAATTCAAAACACACTTGCTATCTAGGATTGTAGAATTGAATTTACATATTAATGAAATGTTCTCATCAATAAAATCAATACTAAGGAAAATGGTTGGAAAAAAAATGTACATGCATAAATAGAGATAATCTTGTAATTTAACAATCCACACTTATAGATAAACACTCTTATCAAAACTTAAATGAATAATGAAATAACAAACATAACTACCACACAATTCCTAATTTTCTTGGGTGAGTGGGCCCTTGCTCTCCCTTGAATTAAGATGAAATCAACTCGGTATTACTAGAATTACCAAAAGCTTCATTGATTGATAAAAAAAGTTGCAAACTAGAATAATACATCTATTGATAATAATCTCTTACATGTTGTTTCCTAGGAAGTAGTAAGAACATGTTACTTCATTCTACTGCACTATTTGTCTGGTAGCCTAGATTACATTTAACAAACTAATAATATAACAAGATCACAACATTGATCAACTATTTGTAAAATAGAAAAGATGTGTTACAACTACCAAAGATATAAAGAGAAACATTGGAAAACAAGGTAACATGCATATCAAGTATATTCAATTGGTTAAATCATTTTTCCATTACATTATTAGATCAAGTAACCCAAAATCTCATTGTAGATGAAAAATGTAATCACCTAAAAGAGTTAATTGGATGCTAAGAGTGTCACTTGAGTAACCCTATTCCTAGCTTAGCCCTAGACCTATCCTAGAGCCTTACACTTATTTTTTTATTCATTGAGGAAACCACATTCACATATAGTTAGCCAAAACATAGTCCTAGAACTATCTTCTTAGATCCCAAACCAACTTACTTAGCAGTATTCCAAGTGGACATTAGCACCGTATTGGGACACTACACCCACATGGTGCTAGTGTCCCCAACTAGGTGTTATTATCCTTAGCCCTAGGTCAAGTCCCAATGGATACTTTTTCAAATGTGTTCCCCTCCTAAGGTTGACCTAAGCATATTTTATTATCCACACAAGCTATAGAACTCAATAAATATGAGTCTAATTGACCTTTGTTCACTATATGTTAAAGAGATGCAAAAACACATCCAAATTGAAGACAAGTTGAGCAAATTAAGGTATTTAATCCCAATTCTACCTTAATTCTACATACATCCATCTACAGCAACCCTAAGTCCAGTTTTGAAGTATTTCAAAGATTAAGCACATTCAAGCCATCCAAGTCTAGTCTCATTATAGCATTGAATTACACTTGCATCAAGCACTAAGAGGGAGAACTACATCAGGATTGATCCCTCTTTAGAATATTGGTATATAGGTAACTTTCTTCATAGCAATATGTTGAGGATGTCCAACCTATCCTACCATCGAAGACATAATTATTGCTCATTCCATACTTGTAAGAAATATTAAGGTTTGCACACTAAATCAAGTTTTTTAGGCACAACATAGAGCTCTATATTTTGTGTGTGTAGGAACAAGAGCTAAAAATATAGGTTCAAGTACTTTCAAAAAATAGGAACAGTCCCACAAAGGGGACATTAGCGCTACATTGAGGACACTACACAAGTACAGTGCTCTTATCCATATAGGGCACTATTATCCATACAATTTTATACTTTTCAATGAATAGACAGACACCATAATCTTGTTGATGACACTTAGAACTACCTAAAACTCAACTTTTAGAACCCAAATCATTTCTGATAGTCAATTTTCAGATAAGTCTATATTTATGCCTATTTATTACTATTTTTAGAAATTCAAAGAAGGTCAAATGCTATAACAAATCAACACTTAATTATTTCAATTTATTTAATTTATTTAGACATCTTAGCCCTTTAACCAAACATACAAATTACTTATGTAAAACCCTAAAAGGTTAAATCATTTGGTGAACCCACCTTACTTCAACTATTGTTTCAAACCCTAGTTTTCATTAATCCAAACTTTTATGCAATAAATTAGGATTGCATACTTCTATTTTTTTAATTTTTTTAGACAACCTAGATAATTAAATAAATTATGCATTAGGGTTTTAATTTATTTGAGTATAATTTAAATTATTGTAAAGAAACCCTAGATTCCAAAAACCCTAACCCTAGACACACTTAAGGTTTGTATCCTTTTCTATTTATACTCAGCTTTCAGATCCATACATCTTCAAATTTATATTTAACCCAATCATAATCAAAATGATAGAATAAATTAATCACTTTTTATTGTAAATTTCAATACTTTCATTCACAATCTTATTCCCTTTAATTTGGAATGAATTCAAAAAATACATAAACACATGTATTTATGATGCTTTATATCAATTGAAATATATGTCATATGTCATAGCATGGTATCTTTCTCCTAGGTGGAATTCCATTAACAAGCAAACCCATACACACATAAATTATATAGCACATAAGCTAACAACTATGTATCAACATTCAATGTTATATCTTATACACATGAAAGAATCTCCTTCTCCTCCTCATCTCCATGAGGGTGATAGCTACTTTCCCTCTAACCAGGTCCATGCTATCATTCCTCCATGAGATGAAGAAACCCATAAAACTATCACTAATCCCCCTACTCAGCCAATTCACACCCCTTCCCTACAGGGTGGGTGTTTACATGTTCAAACAAAAATAGCTAGGGTTTGCACCTATGAGAATCTATATGATCAAATTATTAGTATGAGTAAGATAATTTTAGTTTTACAAAATCAAAATCAGCGATTGTATGAAAATATTTCAACCTTAGAAAACCAATTTACAAGATAAAGGACTCTAGGGAACAATAGTGTAAATCATGTATATGCATCTTCACCTAGTCAATTTGTGAAAAATAATGTTACATATCCAAATCATAAGTCACAACAATATACATCCACAACTAGTGATTCAAAAAGAATTCAAAGGTCAAATAACAGTTCAAGTGAGATAGTAAGGGAAATTATTAAAGATAAGTTAATGAAGTTAGATCCTATACACATAATGAGGAGATCCAAATATTTTTGTGCATATCATAGAATGCATGGGCACCACACTAATTCATGTTTAGCATTAAAAGGGAAAATACAATAAATAATGGATACAAATGACTCACATAGTGACACATCATCCACACAACATACAATGGCACATCTACCAATTCAAAAAGGTTCAAACTCATAAATAGTATAAAAATTATTACTAGAACATAACTCAGAATAATAAAAGGTTTAAAACTCACAATCAGATCAAGAAATAATACAAAAAGCATAGATAAATCAAGCAAATATACCTCTCCAAAATGAGTCTAAACATTCAATGTGGTATGGGTTTGGTCAAAAGTATCTACAATAGTATGATTATCATTGTCAAGGTTTAGGCAAACATGCCCAAGGCATCACTTCTCTTATTCTAGCAGTTGATAACATTGGTCAACAAGGTTTGGGATTTATTGAAATTCTAAGGCATAGCAGTGACAAATATAGTTTATGAAGGTAAAACATCTAGATACATAAAAAATATTATACAAAGAGTAATATATTAAGTTTCAAATTCAAAATCATTCTTAGCCAACAAACATTCTCAAACAAGGTTTTCTAGCAAAAGAGCTTCCACAACACCATATGTCTATAATAAACACAATTTTAAAGGGAAAAATCACAGTCAATATGCCAAATTATAATTCCAAAAGGTCAACTCCATAGTATGAGGTAATTCCTTCTAGAACACAAGGTTATTATGATTCCAATGTGGAAAAATATTATGATTGTGATGAGGAACAATACACAAATTCCTACTATAACAACATTCAACTACAACATAGCAATCAAACTAAATGGGAGATAACCATTCCTATTTTTGACATAGGTCATAGTGATAGTGAGTCTCCCATGAGACTCATTGGTTAGTATGGCTCCTACCCTTTTACATACTTCCTTCTCTCTCACACTCCTTATATATATATATATATATATATATATATATATATATATATATATATATATATATATATATATAGTTTATTTGTATTTTATTTTAAATAGCTTAAACTCAAAAAACAAAAAAATAATATAACATGTCAAAATACAAAAACATTCAAATATTTTGAAAACACAAAAAATTATAGATTGTATGCATTATTATGTTTACATTTATACTACTTGCCAGATATTTCATATTGTTAGCTATCCTAGTAGAGTTAGTTTTATGATACACATATGCTTCACTTGTTCTTGTCAAGCACTTACAGATTCCAGATAAGACTCTGGTCCACTACACTAATCTAGACTAGCTATCATCTACCCTTTGGGGGCATTTAAACCAATCCAAGTTTTCACATTTGATACATTCGCCCACTCAGGGGAATCTCATACATAGTTTCTATAACCAGGTTTTATTTTTACATACTATACATAGAGAATATATATGCATATTTGCATCAACATAGATTTGTACTACATAATTATACATGATTTCATTTCAAGTTATCCTAAATTAGACTTGATTGTGTTTATATGCTTCTTTCATATTCGAGGGCATTTTAATATGCCATTGTCCTTTGGATATATGCCACTTTTATGTTTGTATGCCATGGACATGTGCCTATGTCCCTCGTGTGTGCTTTCCTACTTTTGTATGTGGAATTTGAACATGCCCTTCTATTCAACTCTTCCAAATTATTTGTTGCTTGTATATGTGGACATTTGAACATGTCTTTGTATGTCTTCATTCTCATATTTAGTGTAATGTGCCCTTGTCCCTTATATTGTGGCCCCTTGGCATATATTTTTCATGCCTCATGTGCTTGTATGTATGCTTCCTTATGTGCTTCTACACCATGACACTTGTATTTGATTGTTACACACACACACACACACACCAATTTTTGATGCCATGAGGGATCTCATGCATCCACCTTTCCTACTTGGGAGTCATGATGGACATCATGTCTCATCCCCTAGATACTTACTCAGATTTTTTTATATACACATTGTTTACATATATCTTCAAACCCTTGTGTAATGATAGATTACAACATACATCTTACATTGCTTACTCATGCTCAGATTCATTTACATTATGATGTTATGTTTATACATTGTATTGGAATATCATGCACATAATCTGACTAACACCTTTTGTAGAGCTACTTATTTTGAGGGTAGTTCTTACACAGGTTTCAAAACTACCATAAAAAAAGGGGGTATAGATAGGTATTTATCATAGATATTAGGCTTTTACATGACAATTCATAGATACATTACAGCACATAGGCTTAGTTTCAAACATCAGACACAGGGCAGACATAAAATAGAATAGAGACTCAGAAGTTAGATCAAATCACTTAGAAATTAGACCAAGTAGACATTAGTATCTAGATTGGGACACTAACTATAGGGTGCTACTATCCACTATAGGGCACTATTGTCTAATAACACCAACTTTAGGATAGTTTAGATTGACTAGACTAGTACAAGTATAGTACAGATTTGCATAGATATAGTCACAAATTTGATTTATGTTCAGAGGTTTACTTAGATACATTCATTTCATCTCAAATTCATACTAGTTAATTAGATTTGGTAGAATAATACATGGCATGATCGCTCCCACATTTAATTTAGTTACATAAATTCAGCTATTACATACTTAGTTTAGATTTAGTATACTCATATAGTAGATTGGGGGCATGTGCATGGCACATAGTTTTCATATACTTAGATACACACAAGTTGATCAGATGGAATGGAAAACTCCATGTCATTATCTATGTTTTAAACACTTTATATCACATTCTAGGTTATCACTAGATTCATGCCTTACTCCATATATAGTGGTTGGCATTCCCAAGTGGCCTAGAGCTACCTAATATACCTGAGTGGCCATAGAACCAACATAAATAGTTAGATTATACTCAATTAGATACTTTAAGCACTTTGCATAGTATAGTTATGGATGCATCTAGTTCACATGGGTGTTAATTGATGGAGTCATGGCCTATTTGAGTTATTGATCCACCCACATGAGAGAGTTAGACACACTTACAGTCTTATCCAAGCTATTCACAAAATCAAGATCCATTGAGTAGGGGTGGGCAATGATAGAGTCAAAACTGGATTGAGTTCTTAAGCCACCTATATGAGGATTGATTAAGCCATTAGCTCAGTCCAATCTATTCAATGATATGACCACTATGTACACTCACATGTAGGTTATAACTAGGTTCATATATTGGTTCACATACCTAAAGAGGTGTATTTTTCACTTTCCTCTCTCTTTACTTAGCTTTACTTGGTTACATTATTTCAAAAAAAGTCTTTTGTTTTTTATCATCTCTTAAGTAAGGACTAATTTTTACATGCTTCATTGTAGGACATTACTTTGAATCATGTTCCACATACATAGACCCAGATTTGCATACTCAGACTCAACTATGTGGGCTTCACTTCCAAGGTAAGTCCAAGTATATTTATTTTTCCTTGCAAATATAATCACCTAAAAGTGGTAATTGGATGCTAAGAGTGTCTCTTGAGTTACCCTATTCTAAATTTAGCCCTAGAGCTATCCTAGATCCTTAGACATACTTTTCCAGTCATTGAACAAACCATAGTCACCTACAATCAGCTAAAACATAGTCTCAAAACTGTCTTCTCATATCCCAACCTAGCTTACTTAGTAGTCTACCAAGTGGATATTAATGCCACATTTGGGACACTACAACCACATGACACTAGTGTACCCAATTGGGTTCTACTATCCTTAACCCTAACTCTTCTCAATAAATATTTTTCCAAATGTGTGCCCCTCTTAAGGTCAGATTAATCATAGTTGATTATCTACACAAGCTGCATAACTCTATAAATACAAGTCTAATTGACATCTATTCACTAGATGGAAAAGATATGTAAAATTACATTCAAACCAAAGATAAGTTGAGCAAAATTAAGGTATTTTAACTCTATTATGCCCTACTTATGCATACTACCATATACAATAGCCTCAATCCTAGTTTTCAAAGATCTTAAATCTCAAACACATTCAAGGCACCCAAGTCTACTCTCATTCTATCATTTACTTTCACTTGCATCAAACACTAGGTAGGAGAACTACATCAGGTTTGATCCCTCTTCAGTGTATTGGTATGTAGGCAACTCTCTTCACAGTAGGGTATTGAGGATGTCCAACCTATCCTACTAATGAAAACATAATTATTTCTCATTCCATACTTGTAAGGAGGATTAGGGTTTGCACAATAAATCAAGTTTTTTAGGCATAACACAAAGCTACAGGTTTCATGCACACAAAAATAAGACCAAGAATCACAATCATAAGTACTCCTAAAAAATAATAATAGTTCTACAAAGGGTATATTAGTGCTATATTAAGGACACTACACAAGCATTATCCATATAGGTCACTATTGTCCAGTGAGTAGACATATACCAGAATCCTATTGATGACACTCAAAACTACCTAGAACTCAACTTTCATAACCCAGATTATCCACGATAGTCACTTTTTAGGTAAGTCTATATTTATACCTATTTAATGTTATTTTCATAAGGTCAAATTCCATAATAAATCAGTGCTTAATTATTGTAATTTATTTAACTAATTTAGACATCTTGGTCCTTTAACCAAACATAGGGATTACTTGTGTAAAACCCTAAAAGGTTAAATCATATTGGTTTTGTTTCATATATTTTATAATTGGAAGTATTATAATTATCAATCATATAAGAATGTGTAGACATAATATGGAAATGTCCCTCTAGACACTTCTATAATATTGAAGTTTCATAAAAATAATGTCTTAGACGTGTGTTGGAACAATGCTTGGAGTTTTGTGAATAGGTTCCATAGATTCATGGTTCACTTGTAGATTGCCTATAGTACTCTAGATCTTGACTATCAAAGTCCAAAACTTTACTGATAAACTATGGAACTTTACTGATAGACTAAGGAGCTTTACTAATAAACTCTAGAGCTTTACTGTAGGGTTTCATCTTAATACAAGCTCATCTCCAAGGTTTGACTTACTGCACCAAACTCTTAGCATTTGTTTATAGTTGATTATACTTCTTACATATGCAAAATTGGAAAAATAACCATGCCAAATGTTAGAAAATGGTGACAATAATGATAAACTCAGACTCTCACATACCACAAGATATAAGGATCTATTTTTTACTTTAGATTGACCCTAAGTCTTAAGATGTATGAAATACTCAATCTAATATAGTAGGTTAATAGGTGTAATATGGGTTATCATGGATATAATTTGTCATAAATTTGACTCATCAAAGATCACAAGAAGAGAGTTATGGAGATAATGGTTGCATACACCCAAGTAGACCAATGTACCCTAAGAGGTATGTAAAACCTCTCAAAAATTGAAGGCGAGAGTTATGGATTATTTTTTAATTAAATTATAAAATATTTAAAATAATAATAAACATATAAACATAAGAAAAAATATAAAAAACTATTAAAAAAAACCTTAGTTAAAACCCTATCATAAAATTCTCTTTGAAAAATATTAAAATCATAAACCCTATAAAAATCTCTACTAATCACAAACCTTGACAGTTATAAATTTCAAAACCTCATAATCGAATTGAGAGTTTTAAAAAAAAAAAAAAAAAATCAATTGTAATTTTTTATTAAAAATAAATAATTTATAGGTTGAAATTATTTTTTAAAATACTAAATGTGTCAAAAAAGGCAATCTCGTGACCCATATCCAATTGTTTTAAAAGGGTGTTTCATAGTGTGGGTTTTTATGGTTCCAACATTCATGTAGACAAATAAAATAATATATAGAAGGATTTATACACCCCCTCACATCCTTGACAATCATTCTCATGTCAATAATCAAAGGAGTACCACACCCATCAAGAGCCTCAACATTTTATATATGGTATACTACTGGCTTGCAAGTCTAAACATTTTAAAATTATATTTTATATTACTTTATATATGTTTGACCCTTAAATATAAATTAGGGAAATCTAGGGTTAAATGGGTAGAGATAGCCTTGGACATATGGATGATCAACTATCTCTAAAGCAAGATAATTTACAAAAATAAAATAAACATATATTGAATTATTATGTTGAGATATGCTAAATATATAAAGTATAGTTATCTTATATATTTCAATGACAATGAAAATAAGATATTTGGTTTTGATGCTCATATAGATCTACATTTTAAAAAGGTAGAAATTAGACTAGATATGGGTTCTAGATCAGTCATCTAATTCTATAAATTTAATCTCTATAATCATAGACACTTAGGTCACGCTAGAATGGTTGTGTCGATGCTACTATCTAAATCAAACATAGGTGTCCAATATGGAATACCTAATGAAATTAGATGCAACCACCTAGATGATTATAGGTTCTGTGTTACCTTTGCTCTGGTGCATTCAGATCTGGGTCATGGACTATCACTCCTTATCAAATAACAAAACCCTAGTTCTTCATCTTCATATTGGATGTTGGAAAAATGATTTAGTATGCACATGGTGTTGAGCTACCCCAAATACCCCTCTATCAATAACCATTTTCTTCATATCCAATACTCCAAAGAGGGCCTCAAACTTATGTATATTTCCTTACATGTTGGCTTTTGTGTGAATCATGCAATGTGTGATAAGCAAGTACATAGAGTAACCTAACTTTTAATTTAGAAAATGTGTCTCATGGAGTGATATTTCAATACTTTAGACCTATAGATATGTTATCCCTATGACTGATATGTAAATTGGAGAAAATGTGAAATATTTGCTCATTTGAGTACTTGATTGAATTATTTTGGTAAGTTGCTTTGTGAGTTGTTGGGTTTGTACTAGGTGAGGAATGAATGAGCATTGATTATATATAAAAATCAATCCCTTTATAAAATATCTTGCATTAAATCACGTAAGCTGACCATAGGAATACATTTCATTTATAAATTAGATGATTTTATGCCACTGGACACTTACATCAAAATAAGAAACTTGCGTCAACTAGGCCTCTAACTCAGATGCAAGTATCTGAGTAGTTAGAAAATATGTGCAGGTCTAGAACTTGAAAAAATATAATATAAAGAGGTTTATAACATTTTTGACAAGATTTAAGGTTTGAGTCATAAAAATAACATTGGTTGGACTAAGAGTTAAGTAATTAGGCACAAAGAGATAGTGTATGCAAGCCTTTTGGTAGTGAGAAAGGTCTAAAATTTGAAGGTACATCCATGATATGTATTTTCTAAGTGTACAAGACTGAGATGCTATATAATTCAAAAATAGTGTCTACATTTCCACCCTTTTATCTAGTAATGAAGTTACTAGTTTAGAGAAAAAGGAATGCATACATGGGTGTATATAACACACCTTGCCTTTGATTGAGTCCAACTTGAGTGCTTTGTTGTTGACTGACCTAAAATCAAGAGCATTTTACAATAAATAATTAGTGCATGTAATCTAACATTGAAATCATTTATATGATTAAAAGTAAAAGAAATCAAGGTTTAGGAGTATGCTTTTGTATCAATGCAACCATCTTTACTTTTATAACTTTGATTTGAAATGATATATCATTATGAATCATTAAAACTGAGAATATGAGAAATATAAAATCTATAAAGTGCATATATATAAAGAGATAGAGAGAGATTAGAGGACACATGCCCCCAAGCTTGGATAAAATGTGAGTTGCCACTCGATAGTTGAGATTAACTAAATTGTGTAACCCAATCATATTTATAATATGGTAAGCATGAGTAAACCAAGTCAATTCACACTATAAATCTAGTGAAGTTGGACTATGTAATTAAGTCTAACCTATAAAATTGGTAAGATTGAGTGATTTAATCACCTCAACCATACCAAAAAGTGAACCAACTATTGCAATAGATTGGTTCAATACAATTTATAAAAGTTCAACTTGGGGTGATGACAATCCCTAGAAGTGTTTTGAAATCTAAAATTGATTTGATTTTGAAATTTTGGTGCCCTTTTCATATAATATGCACCTTATATATGTTTCATGTTGAAACTATGTATAAAAATGGTACCAGTGTATATAATTCTACCACAATGTACATTTGAATCATATAATAGTGAATTTAGCTAATTTGTAACTATGTAAGTGTGGAGAACATGTTTCCAAAACATACCTCTATTATATATGGGGAAATTTAAAAACTTATATCAATGCCAATGTGGAGGAAATGTTTCCAAAACATGCCCCCACTATAATTTGGGAATGTTGAATACTGAATATGTGTGGATAACATGTTTATAAAACATGCCTCCACTATAAACTAAATTTATGAACTGGCATAAGTGTGGGGAACATGTTTCCAAAACATGCCCCCACTATAATATGAATCTAAGAACTTATGTAAGTGACAATGTGGAGAACATGTTTCCAAAACATGCCCCCACTACAATCTGAATCTAAGAACTTATGTAAGTGACAATGTGGAGAACATGTTTCCAAATCATACCCCCATTATAATCTAGGTATGTTACATATTGAATAAGTGTGGATAACATTTTTCCAAAACATGCCCCCTCTGAATCTGAAATTGTGACAAATGTTGATAACATGTTTCCTAAGCATTTCCCCACTACAATTTGAATCTGTGAAGCACTATGGAAGTCATGCCTCTATGTAATTACCCTAATAATATGCCCCCACTTTTGATGTGATGGGAAGTATAAATTGGTAGTTACCTTACCTCAAAAGGATAAGATAACCATTTAAACTATGAATATACCGTGTAACATATAAAGAGAACATGTCTAGGTAGATATATCATGGAAGCATGCATAATGGGATCACATCAATGCCTAAGATGCATTATTAGATAATGGAAACATCTAGATAGTAATAGTACAATCTCAACAAGCAATCAAACACACACATAAGAGCACTCAAAATTAAATCAAAAGACAATGGTCTAAGGAGACCTCGAGCAAGGGGGTGTGTTCAAATGCTACATAATCAAAGGGACATGACTTAGTAAAATGTACACAAAATAAAGAATGATATTCAAATGTCAACATATAATAAATAATGACATATTCAAATTTAAAAGAGGCAAAAAAAGGTATGGGGCATATAGATAATGGAGCATATTCAAATGTTCAAAAAATCAAGACAATAACAAGGTAAGACACTCAAGGAAGTACATGAATGAAGGAATAAGAAACTAGCATAAACATAACATATTAGCCTATGGACCATATGTGTTAGCAAAAAAATTTAATTATATAGAATTTTAAGTACACTATGAAATATATAAACATGAATAAAGGCATGTATAAGTACATAAACTCAGACATGATAATTTAAAATGACCACAAAATGATATAGCATAGATATATCATGATTAAATAAGTGTATTCCCTCAATGTCTACATGAAATGAGTAGTGGGAAGGCCCAACATATGAAAGTGCATAGATCATGTATCTGTGCATACATGGATCACACTCAAAAGATGTTTGAAACACAAAAATAAATGATATTTCATCTACCAACATGGAACCAATAACATATATGCCAAAGAGCTAATAGGACATGTAAATTTTGAACATAATTTTGGATTTTTTAAGTTTTTTATTTTTTGGGTTTTCTATAATATGTGAAAGAAAAATACTATCCTATGAAATCATCCATAGATGCTCATAGGTATCTCCCCACTAGGAACCCGATGTAATAAACTAGTGGTATTTCTAAGGAGCATGTATAGATGAAATATCTATCACTGTAGTATTTGTGATGATATATGTATGTATAATAGAACTTTTTGGTTGTAAATGAAAGTAAGAGTAGGGGTTCATAGAACCCATCATTGTATGGTCTATAATTTCTTTGGAACATTAGTAATAGGAAAATGTGTAGGTGCTCTATATATTTGAATATGGTGTGTATTATATGAGTATTCCATGGAACCCACTATGGATCTTTGATGCAATGGTCTCTCAAGTACTAGCCACCTAATAAATGGATTTGCCTATTGCTTACCCTTTTAATTAAAATTAACCTTGGGAGGTTTGATAATTAATTGCTTGGGTATAATTTTTTGTTGCTCAAGAGGATGTTCATATGGAATTATGTAAATTATAATTACTCAATTGACATGAATGCATTTAACATACCTATGCATTGTAAAATGTATTTCTCAAAGTGTATGTATCCAAGGTCATCCCAATAACATATCAAAGACACCCATAGAAATTAGAACTGATAAGGTAGTAACCAAATGTGTGGGACCTATCTATAAAGGTAATTTAATCTTTCCAATAACTTGTTGTGAGGTCTCATCAAATGCTCTAATTGATCTAGTTGAAGGATACAATTACAATTTGTGTAACCCAAATGCATAAGTAATGTCATGGTATAATTTTTTTCACTTACACCATTGTCAATCATAACATTGTGTATATGCTAGTGATCAAGGTATGATCGAATGAATAAGGAATGAAGATTTGAGTCATCATCCATAGTCTCACTATCATCTAAATTAATCTAAGGTATTTAAACCATATGAGATATATGTCATATATAGGTACTAATAATCCCATCTAATGGGTGTTCATAATGAGATGGAAGAGGATGCACATTGTATGTCATTTGCACTTTTGGATCCTTTTTATAATGGTCTTGAAAATTATTGTTAAATAATTTATGCTTGTGGTGGTCACCAATTTGTGAACCTGATTCCTTTGGAGGATCATCAAATATAATATTTTGGTCATCAATGAGGTCTTGGATCTTATTATTCAAGTTAAAACATATGTTCATAGAACTCTTGGGGCCTTAGTGATAGTCACAATAAGCATTCAAAATATACCCTTTGGGTAGAGGTATACTCATATCAACCTCTATAAGATGATGGAAATATATAATATGACACTCTACAAGCTACAAGAATAATGAAGCAAGTGACTCAAGTAAATGTGACAATTGTCTCCATGGTGCACTAGATAACATAAGCCAATTAGGTTAATATGATACTAAATTAACCATGGTGTTTTTTTCATTTTTAGGCTCAAGAGGTTTGACCTTAAAACTTCATTTGATATTAAACTTGGTATTAGATGTAGATGTAGTCAGTGTGTTTACTACATAAGTTTGTTTAATGAGATAAGTTTCATTTCATGAGTGCAAACAATGTGGCATAACTCATAGAAAGATGTGATTTTTTTAAAATACAATGGACTCATGTAAATGAGTAAGTAAACTTTGCTTGAATATGTCTTTAATTTCTTTATCTTCCATAGGATTGCTCATTTTAGCCAAAATTGTCTTGTACCTCAATTCATACTCATTAATAGGTTTATTTTTTCCTTTTTTGATCTTTGAAATTTGTGCATAAGAAACATTTTCAATAATGTTAATAGATAATTGTGTTAAAGATTAATCCACAAGGGTGTGAATGTGTTTACTGATTGATTTGGTATATCATATAACTACCTTAAAGCATAGTCTTTTAAGATCCATGAAAATAATTTGGTCAAAAGTTTATCATTGGAGGTATAATCAAGGCATGCCACATAAAAATATTGAAGATGTTGTTCAGGATCACCCTTGCCATCATAAAATATGAACTTAGGTGTAATAAAACTAGTTGTCAAGGGATGCAAAGATATCTCTAGTATAAGAGGATTATGCAACACCTCTTGTGAATCAATAGCATAAGGGGATTTCATATAATTTTATTCAATATTTGTAACCTTAGTTTGAAAAAAAATTATAAATTGGGCTAAAGTATTAAGATTTCCCATGTAAGATGTGGCAATAGTATTTTTAGGGAAAAAAGGTTTAAATAGGTTTAAAGTATGAATTGGTAATGTGCTCAAGGGGAGGGTTGTTGGTATATGGGGATGACCCATAACTTTAATAGCATGATTAATAGATGAACCTTCTTGTGTATATATTCTTTTTTATTTTTGAGTTTATAATATGGTTCTTAGTATTTCATCAAGATGTTTAGGGTTTTGATGAATACTCTCATGAAACAATGCAATTTATTTCACTTGTTCATGATCTATTTGCTCATGTTCATCGATTTCATTAGATTCATGGTTTTCATTATAAGAATCTTCTTCTATGATAACCTTGTTAATATATTTTTCATTCTCAATATTTGTATCATCTTGGACCATAGGATTAGGCCCTTCATTAGTTTGGGACATCTTAGGTGGTATGAGAGGAATCTCAATGTGTTAGATAGGCATAGCTCCCAAGCTAAAGCTATGTCTAGGTTGCATGTAAAATAATATAAGCAAAAAATTAAAAAGTAAAACAATCTAAAAACTTAACTAACTAAAAACCCTGGGAATTAGAAAAAATTGTATTCATATGAATCAAGTTCACCAAATGTTTAACCCTAAAGTCTAGATTACGAGAATCTAGTGTTAAAGGGTTAGATATAGCCTAGGGCATAAGGATGATAGACCATCTCTAAAGTAGGACAATTAATTATAAAACTCATATAAACATATACTAAATTATTATGTTGAGATATGTTAAATATAGAAAGTATAACTATGTTATATTTTTCAATGACAATGAAATCAAGATACTTAGCTGGTTAAGATGTTAATATATAGCTAGATATGGAATAGGCAGAAAGTAGACTGGATCCAGATTTTGGATCAGTCACCTTATTCTATAAATTTGACCTCTATAGCTACAACACTTACATTAGGCTACGATGTTTATGTTGATGCTACTATCTGAATCATACATAGTTATTTAATAAAAAATGCCTACTAAAACTAGATGTGACCACCTAGACAATTATGATTTTTATGTCACCTTTGATCTAGTGTATTCAGATTTAGATTGTGAACTATCACTCTTTATCAAATATAAAAACCCTACTTTTTCATCTTTAAAATGGCTATGTGAAAAATTGGTTAGTGAGCACATGGTGTCAAGATACCCCAAAGACCCCCTATCAATGAGCACTGCCTACATAGCCAATACTTTGAATAGGGACTCGGACTTATGTAGTTATCCCCTATGTGTTTTCTTGTTTTTGAATCATGTAGTGTGTGATGAGTAAGTACATAGAGTGACCTAGCTTATAAGTTGGAAAATTTGGCTCATGCAGTGATCCTTTAGTACTTCAAACTTGTAAATATGTTTTCTATATGACTGATATGGAAATAAGAGAAAATAAGGAAGTTTTGCTCGCTTGAGTGCTTGATTGAATGCTTTTTATAAGTTTCCTTGTGAGTTGTTAGGTCTATGTTAGGTAGGAATTAATGAGGATTAATCCTTTATATATACCAATCTATTTGGATAGTATCTCACATTAAAGCACCTAGGCTAACCATAGGAATATGTTTCATTTGGAGATTAGATGAATTTAGGGCACTGGACACTTGAGTCAAAACAAGAAAACTTGTGTCAACATAGGTGTTTGACTAGGACTCAAGTGTCTAGGTAGTTAAAAAATAGATGCAGCTCCAGAATTTGTAGAAATAGAATATACATAGGTTCATAACATTTTGGGCAAGATAGAAGGTCTAAGTCATCAAAATAATATTGGTCATACTAAGAGATAAGTAATTAGGCATAGAGAGATAGTTTATATGATCCTTTTGGTAGTTGAAAAGGTTTTAAAAAGTTACATCCATGAAATGTATTTTCCAAGTGTACAAGACTGAGGTGTTATATAATTTAGAAATAGTGTCTACAATATTCTTTATATTTATTAATTAACAAAATCAATGTTTATGGCATGTCTACTACATATGTGGAACAACATATTGATGAGATGGGGCAGTGTGATGTGACTTATCAACCATAATCTCCCTCAAGAGATCCATAGAGGTAAAATATATATTTTTTCATATTTGTATTTATATTATTTAAATTAGTTTGTTATATTTTTTTGTTTTTACCCTTACCATTTCATTGTAGATCTAGGTCTTTTGTGCCTTCATCATAACCTCATCCTTCTCATGCTCGTAAATCATGACAACATGAAGGCCCCCAAAAATCATTGAAAATATTATCCATGAATACATGAGGATGGGTGAGGATGATTATCCACCCAAGTTTGACAACAATCAACAATTTTATCTCACACTAGATCAGTACAGACACCAAGTGTTGGGTACTCTTCTAGTTTAACTATATATAAATAATGACATGGAAAATTTACAAGATGCTTGAGGTAAGTAAACATATTATCATAAATATTTACTAATTTTTAAAATTATTTTATTTTATTTTAGAATTTTTTATATTACTTTAATTTCTTAATTACTTTATATTATAAGAAACCTTTTAATTTTTTTAAATTAATTTAAATAATTTTAGAGCTATGAAATTGTTTAAACACAATTTTCACCTTGAATTTAATATGTTTGAGTTTTGGTTGATTAGTGAAACTCAAACATATTTTGGTAGAGCCCACTATACTATGATGATAATGGAAACATTTGTAGCCAAGGTGCTTAGGAAGATGAGGAGGCATGGGTGGGTACGAAAGTATAATTAGTTAAAATAATTTTCTTATAATTTAATTTGTAAATGATAGACATAGAAAATACAAATGAGGAGAGGTAAAGGATCTGACCTCCATACATAAACATACTTGTTAGAAATAAATTATGCAATGATTAGCTTAAGCATGATAATAATCAAGCTGCAAGTAATTTTTAAAAATAATACCATAGCATGTAAAAATATGTTATTTATATAAATTAATTATAAAAACTCCTATAAATTTTCAAATTAATGTAAAGATATAAAGTAGACAAAATAAGGCCCACAAAACTAGACTGAATCAAGGAAAGTTAGTGACTTGTCTCTTAACCTAAGAGAACATAGAACAAATTGTGCACAACTTTGTAAGTTTATTTAAATAAGATACTTTGAAACCTTTAATTGAGATATAAACTTATTATTTGAATTTTAATGCAAAATAAGTTATATAATGATATGTCTAATACACAAATGTGGTAGAAGTTAAAATCCCTTAGATGGAACATTGATTCTTTCAATAAGTGGGCTCAATCTAGGGGTTTTGTGACAGTAAAACATTATACATTGTTTACATGAGAAACAATAGTGTTTAATTATTTAATTTTTAATTTTAATTAACTATTTTTTTTAAATGTATCCTCTATATGTTTTATCTTATTTTGGATTTAGTATAAATAAATTAATACTTGAGACTATTTAAAATTGCATAAAATATGTATAAATTACATAGATATGAATGTAAAAGGTAAAATAAGATTAATTTATTATACTTTTTATATAAATACACAAAAGGATAAGATAGTTTATTACATTTTATTTTGACCTATCACTATGTACATGTGTCAAAAGGCCTTTGAATGGATATGTGGTCATTTGAATTAGGAGTCTCACTATCATAACTTGCTTGGATGCTATTGATAAAATATAGATGCTTGTGTCAGACATATCCATTCACTTTCTATCAAAGGTTTCTTATGTGTTTATGTCAATTTTTTCAACACATAATGCTATGTTATCTTACCAAAATGGCTCGTGTGCAATTTTATAGGCTCGATCTTATGCACAATTTTAGATTTGTTCTCATTCATGTAACTACACTTTCAACACTTGTTTCACCTATGAAAGTTGGTTATATAAGATTAGATTAGTTAACCCCAAACATTCCCATAGAGTGACTGATAATGCCTATGTTACAATAGTTTGATGAGGGCTTAAATAACACGTATTTCTCCCAACTAAGTATATGTGAGCTCAACAGTGATATGTTATAATTTATGTGACCTATGGGTAGATTTAAACACTTGAAAAACTATTATTTTTACCTTATAATAGTATTCAAACCTAGCTTAGAGACTACTCCTGTGATTAGTTTTTATATTTTGAATATTTAGAATAGTGTGCAGATATATGCCTCAATTTGTAAGAGATAATGATATATAAGTGTTAAATGGATATAAACTTAGTCTTTATGTGTATATATAGGATATTATTTATGTAATTTCCATTTTAACTAACATGTGAAACATTTAAGACAACCCAATGAAAGGGTTTTAATTTTAAAAGATAGTCATTAGAGAATTTGTGGATGACATCAGTAATTAGACCCATCTAATTGTGGTCACAAATGTCAAGGATATAGGAAATAATGATCTAACATCAAGATACAATCTACTTAAGATGATAAAATTTTGGGTACATATTAGGGAGATTCTGCATATGAACAAAGGAAAATTGGGAAGGCAAAGCCCATAGGTAAGTGAATGGATAGGATAAAATGTGAGAAAGAGAAAATTGTGCATGCAAAAGTCATATATATTAAGCATCAACCAAAACTAAGAATTTCAAGTGTCTAATACCAATTTTATGCATCTAAAAAATCCCCTTTTATTATAATATTGAAAATGCTAGATTAAAATGATAAATAAATATGACACTTGAATATAACCATAGTTGGTGTCTTCAAGTATGCCCTTAGTATTGAGATTTCTCCATGCAAAACCTATAATAAAACATGCAAATTTTATTTTCCACTTATGATTAAAATATAGGAGGTAATTATTCAAATATTTTAAATTAAAAAGCAAGAAATGAATACACCTATAGGTATGTGAATAGATATTCCTTATAAATTTTTTGGAGAAGGGGGTACTTAAGATCCAAGAAGATTCTAGTGATAAAATCCATGAGTTGGGAATAATGTTACCCAACCCTCATTATATATGGGGAAGTGCTTAGCAATTTTATCAATGCATAACCTCATGTGCACTACTCTATAATTTTTTTAGAATGGAACCCAAATGGGTTCCAACGTAAATCTAAGTAAGTTTGAGTAAGTCTAAGTAAGTATGGGTAATCCTAAATAAGTCTAAGTAATATTGAGTAGGTTTAAATAATTTATATTATATGAATCAACCATTGTATATGGTTTTTAAATTCAATCTAAGTCAACTTGAGTGTGCTTAAGTATTTCTAATTAAATATGAGTTTGGAATGACATAATTTTTCACTCAATATAAATAACATGTGTATTCTAAGACATAATACCTGTGTCATAATGTTATAATAACTTTTAAAATGTCACTCATAATCCTATATAATGTCTCATGTATGCCTCACATATGCCCCCTATCTAATATCCTATGCAATGTGAGTCATATATCCTATGTTTTTCTATATCAATCTGTGTTAATATAAAATAATTTATACCAATCCAAATCATGTATTCTTACCCAAAATATGAATTATCAAAATGATTAAGTCTCTAATATAATTCCACTCTGTATACCCCCCTTTTGAGGTAAGGGATGTAGCCTTTGAATTATTCATCTCAAAAGAAAGGAGTTATATGCATCATGTTATATAGAAAATATGTAAGCATTTAGAGCATGTACTAACATTGTTAAATTATGTCATCATATAAATTATTATATCATCAAAGCATATATGAAACATCTATTCTAAGGCATACAATTATCAAGTAAATTAGATGTAATAATGAGGCATGCAGTAATCATAATCATAATAAAGATCATAGAATTAATGTTTAGTAATCCATGCAGAAAATATACATGATATGTAATATGGCATCACACATAATTATAATAATTCATGATATGAATCACGACACCAAAAACTTAATATATGACCCTAAATGTATCCACATAGTGTCATGGCCATGAAGCACATAATCAATAATACAAACATGCATGATGACACTCAATGTCACACAAATTTACATTTACATATAGAAAGAGTCACCTAATGATCACTCAAATTAATATTCACACTATAAAAATAAATTTCATGTAGAGCTAGAGTCACATAATGTACAACCAATGCCCTATAGATTCATATTCATATAGAGAAAGATTCATATAATGTAATACACAAACAAGGATCACATCATGTAACACACAACAACAACAATGATAGTCCACATAATCATTCCATGTCATTAGCATATATAGTAAATTACACTATCTATAGAATATAACACTCTAAGTAGTATATATAATATCAAACCATGTGTAATAAATATAAGTATCTCAATATGATTAATGTAATGGTCACAAAAATATGTAACTTGTATAGATATACCAAGATGTTCCCAATGCAGGCATGCCCCCAATGTAGGAAGTGTTGTTAAGTGTGGTGAATCTAAATGTATATGTCATATGTACCTAAACATCCTATATATCACTCATATATAATGTCAAACATGTGCGTAAAAAACTAGCTATGTAATCTTACCATATAATGATTAATAACATGTAATAATTATATAAATAGATAAACAAATCACACACATGTCCTAGTTTTATATGTTTTTTGAAAGTTTTTTTTTTTAATTTTTTGAATTTTTTTTTTAAATTATATTCATGCTAGCCAATAATCTCATCATAATCAATAGAATTGATTCAAATTTAATCTCATGACTAACAAATTAGATACAATAATTATACATTAAATTAATTTTCATGAGTAATTTAATCTTCTTTATGTACATGTGGTTATAAAATCGTAGGAACACTTTCACCTACACTTATGTTATACATTTGTGTCAATTCTTCTTTAGACAATGTACATATTTATATTTTACTCATGTAATGTTTTGGATCTTTTATAGCATTTAAACTATAACCATCAAGTACATTTCCCTAGTCATCATATAATTTAGACATGTCATTCCATCATCTTATGTATTTGTAGTAATATATGTAAAACCAATCATGCCATATTTTCAAATTGGTTTATCACCTTTTTCTACTCATCAACAAATTCATTGTCATTCTCAGCATCATATTCCTTAGTTTTAGTCATAGAAGAATTAGATACCATTATTTGAGCACTAATAAAATAAATGGTTTACACTTTATTTTCTTGCTCTAAATATGTTCCATCCCTTGAAATATAAATAGTCTCACCTTTGAGGTCAAACATAATATATTCATGATTCATACCAAGTGTTTCACCCATTTTTATCAACCATGATCATCCTAGTATAACATTATATTGAGCCAAAGAGGGGTCAATATGAAATGTAACAATACATGATTTGAGACTAAAAGTTACATACCACTCAATGGATCTAACATAAACTTTGGATGAAGTATTTCTATTCATGTTTTGAATTTCATGGTCAAGAGATTTGAGACGTGTCATGCTACACACATTGATTTCATAAAAAATAGTAAATATTGACATTGGTCCATTACTTTCCATCTATGTGAGGGCCAAGAATCAAAGGCTCTAGAAATTAGTAAGGCTTTGTAGTTTCCCCATTGAAAACCATGCTTATAACACCATTTTTATTGCATATATATTACTTTTGAACTTCCTTGTTAGGCAACTATGTGTTAGGCACCTCTTTTTTACTCAACACTTCTTTATGTAACTTCTCTCTTTTAAAATTTTCCTTTTTTAACACTTATTTTGATAACTATTCTTTATGAAAGTCAACTTGAGGAGATAGAACCTTAATTTCATTAGATTGATCAAATTTATAAGATATGCTTGAACTCGGTGGTGTTTTAATATATGTATCCAATGTAAGGTCAACACTACCAATAAGTTATTATATTTTTCTCTTCAAATCCCAACACTTATCTATATGATGTTCATGAATTCTAAATTAAGCACAATAGTATTTTAATCTCTTCATAAGATGCATAGGAGGCAAAGTGATCAACTTATGTCATATCATATTCCTTAGAGTTTTGCTTGGAATCTTATTAAACTTAAGTGGACTTCTTGTTTCATGAGTTGTAGTTTATTTTTTATTCTTAACCCATAATTATATGAAATATTTTGTGACACGTAGGTTTTATATGGAGATCCAAATATGAACTTTACATTAGCATGATCAAGATTACTGACATGAACTATCTTATTCTCAAGTGATGAACCTTTACACATAAATTTTGCATTTATTTTTGTAACATATCTATAAACTGTTGCATAGTAAAATTTTGATCATGGATGGTCGTATTAGTCACACTATTGTTTATAGGTTGGAATATTTATCTCTAGGCACTCCAAATTCAATATTCATACAATAATTTATAGGAAGATACACCCTACCTCTTAAGATTATTATATCATGGACCTTCTTATCTATTATAAGTCTTGGGAAAATAGTAAGGGAAGGATGGTGGCTATCAAAACCCTAAAGAGGAACAAAATAAGTCACATATGGGAGAAATTTGTATTCCCCATTAATATGATATCTATTATTAAGGAGCATTAAGAATTAATCATTATTAATTTCAGCCTTATTTTTATTACACACAAATTTGACCCATTTCATAACATGGTTGTGAAATATATTACATCTTTCAAGCATTTAACATGTAATTATGACTATCATAGCTTGAATGAGAAAATATAAACCATGCATATCCATTATGCCCATGATACAATGCCTAAATAAATAATTGACCACCCTAAGAGAACCATGAGAAATTTTGAATAAAAATTAGGTTTTCAATAAATGTCAATAGATAAATGAAACCTTATCCTCTATGTAGATTTAGATTTTTTCTCCTTCACCTTGAAACCTTAGCTCCACTTTTGAAACTTACCTCACTTATAAAAATGGGTTATATAGGATGGATTGAGTTAACCCCAACCACCTCTGGCTGAGTGGTTGAGTGTTACCTATACTCTAACATTATGAGGAAGGCTCAAACCACATGTAATTCTCCCACCTAGGTATATGTGTGCTCAATAGTGATATGATAGAATTTATGCAACCTATATGTGGATTTAAACACTTAATAACCTATGATTTTGACCTTGAAATTTAATTCAAACCTAGCTGAGAGTTTGATCCTTTGAGGATTTTTTTAGATTTGGAAAATTTAGGGTAGTGTGTGGATATATTCCTCAATGTGCAATAGTTAATGCTAGATAAGTGTTAGATGGATATAAGTTTAGGATTAATGTGTATATATAGGGGACTATTTAGGTAACTTCCTTTCCAAAATGAGATGCAAAAATTATGGTCTAATGCTACTGAAGGGTTTGAATTATAAAAGATATCCATTGGAGAGTGCATGGATAGCTCCAAATAAATTAGAGACTCTGATAACTAGATTTATCTAACTTTGGTTAGAAATATCCAAGATATAGGAAATAGAGATCTATTATTAGGTGTTAATATATTTAGGATGATAAAATGTTTTATCATATATTATGGATATCCTATATGTAAATGACGTAAAATCAGGAAGGTTGATCCCATAAGTAAGTGAATGGTTAGGAGAGAATGTGAGAAAGATTCAATTATGTATGCACAAGTCAAGTATGTTAAGGATTGGTCAAAACTAAGATTCTCAAGAGTCAAATACCACATTTATGTGTATGCAATATGATAGTTAATGATCTTAATTTTTAAGAAGATGGTGAGAATGATCCTAAGTATGGAAAACAATCCATGCATGAACATGACATAGATAATGAACTAATAAATGATGATCATGATGATATTATGATATATGATTATCTTTATGAGCACTAGAGTTTAGCTGGTAGTCATTGATTTTTTATTTGTATTTTGTAAGTGACAATACATGAATTTCAATCCCTCCAATTTTATTATATTATAGATTATAGATTATTTATTTCTCATCTACAACATTGTTTTGCATCTAAGATAATAATATTTATATTATTTTTTCAAGTAAAAACATATTATTTTTATCAAATTATAATATTAAAAAATATATAGTTATAAAATAATATTATATATATATATACAATTAAAAACACAAACAAATACAACTATTTTTAATTAAAAATAATTCTATTATTTACATATTTTTGTAATTTATTAGCATTAAAATTGTGTCACTTAATTTTACACATTTTATGATGCAAACCTTGCATAAAATCAAGGTAATTAAATGATATTAGTTACATCAACTTTGTGTTGCCAAAGTCAATGCAAAAACTTGTAATTTCTCTACTCAAACCCATTATTTTTTTAATTTTTGATGCGAATATGACCCAAATGGTGGTTGAATTGTGCTTAGTATAGTAGTGAGGTTAACAACAACCTATTACCTAACTAAAGTGAGGAACTTGTAAAGGTTGATAAGTTGGCACTTGAGTGTATTTATTTTTTGGCTATATTCTTTCTTGTGCAATAATAAATTATCTAATATTTTTGTATGTTTGTTAACACCTTTAAATGAGCTTCATAGTTACATAATGTTTTGGAGGGTTACACAAGATGAGATTGATGCATGGATAGATCATAAATCACTAGATTTTATGCAATATAAGGCACCTTATAATTACAATTTGAAAGCTTAGAGGGACCATTATTTTTATAATTATATGAGATGTTCTTGTATGAATCATATGAGATTTTTTTTTAGTGGCTTATAGTGTGGATATAAATACAATTTGGTATTCACGATCAAGAGGTTTTGTAAACTCATAAAAATATTTCATTGTGAAAAATCAAGATACCGTGTGGATTCAATAGTTGTAATTTTCAAAGGAGTAGTAGAAATATATATTCAGGAGTTTTTAGTTACTACCTACACCTTTGTGGTGGAGCACTAACTTATGTGATGTTGAAATTAATTATAACAAAAAAAATAAAATATAAACATTCATATATTATTTTTACCTCATTTTTAAGTAATATATTGAAGGTTAAATTTTTAAAACATGTGTGAATTATGTGAGTGTTGTACCTCTCTCCATGTAAAACTTTATTTCATATGGATTAATGAATTTAAAGCATCATGGTTAAAATTTATGCATTTTAAATATTTTTCTCAACTTTTGGATCATACTCACCCATCTACTAAATATTTCACACAAAGCACACATATTTGGTGAATATGGTTAGATACAACAAAGTCATACATGCTAAATATTAGAGTATTAAAGTAGACTTTAATAGTTATAAGCTCTAATTAGGAAGTATTTAATAATTATTAATTAATATTGTGTGTGAATAAAATAAATAAGTGCACTAATTAATAGTGTGGCAATTATCATAATCCAAAATTATAATGTTCTAAGTGATAATGCTTATCACTTGTATGTTATAGAATTGGGAAGTTCTAGGTGTGACACTTATCACAGGATCCTTGCAGGGATAAACTCTTCTAGTCTTTATTATTGCTTGCATAACATGCCCCATTTTTAGTCTTAAGATGAGGACCCTCTTTTTGCTTTAAAGTTTGATCTTATACTAGAAGGAGTTCATAGTGGTTGTTAGTCTAATTTTCAAATTGGGCTACTTTAATTTAAAAATTTGAACTTATATAATTCTACTAAGTCTTAGTCTATTCATTTACTTTTGTCTTGAAACACATTTTATAGCTTCTTTTCAAACTATTTTGCCTTAGGTCATACAAATGATCTAACTATTTCAGAGTCTTCTACTAATTTTCCTTAGTAATTTTAGTTTATTTTGGATTTTCATTTTGATGTAATGACTAAGCATTCACTTAGTTTCATTTTTTTACTTAGTTACTTCCATATAAATGGATTAAATTGACTTTTTAATCTCTCAAAATGGCTAAGTATATGCATTGTTTCATTTTATACTTAGTCATTTTTCACTTTTTGCCTTAGCCATTTGCTTTCAAATTTTTTAGCCGTTGGATTTTAATCAAAGGATGTTATATTAGCTTATTTTTGTTTACCCACAGGTGTTCAAAATTTTCCTATAGCCATGTGGCACCTTTTTGTAGTTCCCAGTAGCCCAAATCCATCCAAAAGGTATTTTGAGATTGTCAATTTCATGTTTTCCTTAGAGCCATGTGTCATTTTCCCTCCTAATGAGTCTTAGACAATTTCACAAAGTTACCTTGGGACATGAAACACTTTTCCACTACTTCAAAAGACTTAGTCTATTCTATAAAGCAAGTTGTGATCCCATGTGTTAATCTCCTGGTGGTCCTGAGCCTATTCTAAAATTCCTTTTGACACTTAATTAATTATTTACATCAAAAAAAATTTGATAAGGCAATGACATTAATGGTAATTTAGGATGGCATGTTAACAAGATGATGCCACATAGCATAATCTCATTTCTCTATTATCCTAGGGTGGTCCATATAAGTGTATGCCTCTACGCTAGCAAGTCAGTGAGATGATGCCACATGGCATCAACCCATTGCTCTATTATCCTAGAGATGTTCATATAGATCATAGATCTTGTAGGTGAGTGTGTGAGTGGGATGATACCACATGATGTAATCCTAATACCTCACTATCTTAGAGATTTCTGTGTAGGCTAAAAATGATGTCAAATCCCAAGGTATGTTAGTGAGCAAGATGATGTTGCATGGAAAAATATAATTTCACCGTAACCTCAAGGTAGGTCATGTAGGCCTTGAAGTTTATTAGAGACTGAGCAAGACAGATTTTGATACATGACAAAAACTCACTTCACTGAGGAATGAATAGTTACCATGCATAAATCCCCAAACTGAGCAACATAAGAGTAAGAAGAAGCATGCGGTTGTGGAATGACAAAATTAAATGGCAAAGACAAAACTTGCTGATGCAGATGGGATACCAAGTGTTAAAGTGGGACTCACATAAAACAACTACATTTTGAGGGTAAAGTAGAGGGAAAGTGAGGAAAATCTATGTGGTAGTAGCCAGTCAAAAGAAATGACATGGTGACAATGTTACCACCAAGGCACAAGTTTAAATATGATAGCCCATCTACCCATCAAAACTATCAAAGGCCAAGAATCAACTATGTGTTTGATTTGATTTACAGAATCAACTGTAGTGTGGTCCTAGATGGTGGAGTGCTTGAAAAGGTGACCCAAATCATGAATGAGATGGAAATAATTAGCATTACATGCACATTGGAATAAAATTATTGAGGGGGTGTAGCCTTAATTATGTGGAGACATGGGTAGATACCAATCATGATGTAGTCCCAACAACTTTCAATTGCCAAAATTTAATTAAGGCATGGTTTAATTATGCAAATTCTTGGCATGCCTTCAATATGTTAGTGATTTTGAGATTCCTACGTAACCACACTCCCTCAACCACTTTGATGATTGATTCAAATGCCCCCATTAGTGGGTGAATTCAAATTTAGACTCCTCAGGGTTGTGTGCCTATATAAGATCAATTCTTTGATGTAAAAAGGGCTAGTCTAATTCAAGACTAAGAGGATTATGCTTAGTCTAGTCCCTTTAAAATTAAGTAGTTAGTGGAGTAGACATGCTTGGAGTATCCATAGTTAGTAGATTAATCATTTTTCATGCTTTCCTCATGTATTGTTTTTCTTACTATTATGAAAATTAAGTTTGTAATTGAATAGCTATGGTAAATGTTACCATTGATAATCAACAAGAAACATATTGATACTTAGTTTTTTATGTTGTTAAATGTTCATATTCTATGTATTTTTATGGTGGTTATGTTCCTCTTTGCTCACAATAACTTCTCCCTAGACTCTTGTACCATCCTTTAGCTAGAGTTGTGTTAGGTCTGGTTAACTAAGGATAGGTTTTTATAATATTTTCTCAATTAGATGCTTTAACTTCATCTCTATGGTAGCAGGGCCTTTATTCTCTTCCCTATCCTTCTCTTTTTTTTCCTTTTTTATCAAAGTGTTAGTTTAGGATTAATACTACTCTATATTTAATGTTAATCATGATTGTTGAGTGTCATTTATCACCATTTAAATTATTTTAAATAGATTAATGTTGGACCAATCAAACCTCAGAGTGTCTATAGCTTAAGCCATCATCTAATTTAATTTTACCATCATTGCCCCTTACATGGAATAGTTCATATTAGCCAACTAAGTGAAGGCCATCATTCCAATACTTGGTACATTTAGACCTTGGAGAGGTATTTTCTTCATGGGATCTCCCTCCTTTCAAGAGATTCCAAGGGGTTAACAACCTGTTCACCTAATTATTGGTTGCATGTCAAATGCATCATCAACATGTTATGGCACTAGAAGGAGGGCTTGATCTAAATCTAAAGTGTCTTTTTCAAAAAAATTAAGCATAAAACACTTATGTGTTATTGCCTAGATAGTCTCATGGCCTTAGCATGGCTAAGTGGACATAATTGCCTAGTAAACATCCTAAGAACCATTTGTGACCTGCCTAAGAATCCAAATTCATTTTGTTTAAAATACATGCATGGTGGGATTCTGACATCAAAATAACACATTTAGGTATTCAAGGATGCCATTTTTAGAACTTGCATCTAGTATGAAGATGTGGCTTGTCATTTGCTCCCTTATTATTTGCATAAAGATGCATATGGCTGGTACATTAGACTGCCAGATAGGTGTATAAAACATGGGATGCTTTCAAAAATTTGTTCCTAAGACACTTTAGAGAGCCCATAGATCATGTTAACCTATACCATGAGTTTGTTATAGCTCATAGAGAACCCAACAAATCTTTTAGTGCTTTTAGCCAATGCTTTCATCAATTGTATATGGTTTTTAAAGACCCTTTCCTATAGACTGAAGTAGTATCTATAGAAGTCTACCTTACAACATTGTTTCCCCTCAATGTTATGTTTTTTTGAAGGACTACTTTAGCTATCACATCCTTGGAATTGACTTATCAAGTAGATTATACTATTGAAGAAAAATCCATGTCTCATGATCAGACTATTAATTTTTCCTACCCATTGATACAATCAAATATTCATCCATAAAATTCATCAATATGCTTGCCTACAAGTCATCCCATCAGCCATGTTGTGCCTTATAACAAGATTTCACCCTAAGTATTACACCAGATGTGTTATCAAGCGAACTCCCTTATATTGAATGAAGACCCAATTTGTTCCATTAATGTATATAATTCTATTAGTTCAGTATGCAATCATCAGGATATTTTTACTAATTTTAGTAGTCAAATGTCTTTTAATACTCATATTAATTATGTGATATTCATTTCAAGAAGTTACCAATAAGCAATGCATGGGCTAATCCCTAAGAGTAGTGATGATGAGTCTGATGATGAGGAAACATCTTCTATATTGAGTGACCTAGTATCACATGATCAAATCAAAGGCGGTCTACCTACTCAGGAAGGTGAATCACAAGTTTCTTGTATTTAGTCCAAAGATGAACTTGATGAATTGGATCTACTAGACCATGAATATGAATGTTACATGTCTGAAGTATCCTTGTCTTATATTGATCCCTCTCTAATAGAAGAGTTCATTTAAGATTATAAATAGTTTGGTGGTAGTATTCTCTCCCCTAATCCATCATTAGATACGAGTGAGATTGAATAATAAGAAAAAGATGAGGCAGATTACCACATGAAACAAGTGGATTGAAGGGACTCAAAATGGAAGCACTCCCACTTCTATAAAACCTTGCATTTGGACCAATTGGCATCAACCTAAAGTGTATAGTCATGGAGGAAGGAGGTATTTGAACATAAATTAAAGTTGAAAATGCACATATTCAGTGCATTCCTTTGCATACCTCATCCATGAATGATAATTTCAAGATATCATTAACATGGGGATAACCATTCCAATGCTTTCTTGGAAATAAAATTGAAGATCAATATGCTGCCATAAAATCCATGATAATCAAGAAGCAGTTGCCAAGTGACTCATTTAATGGATGCCATCAAGAACATACCAATTTCAAGTTGAAATGAATTTGGTATGTATGAATACCCATCCCTATCCTTCACTTCAACATAATGTATGGGTTGAGTTATTTTCTAAACCATATCCCTCATGATTTCTTCAATCTATATGCAAAAATAAGGCAAAATTGTATAGTCCTAGTTTGTTTAAATTATAGGAATTAAACATTAATAAATCTTAATAGGATAGTATTTTCTATCATAGAGGATAACATAGATGCAATTAAATGTCTCTTATACCCATTTCAAAATCTTGAAGAATCAAGTGTATAACTAATTAAAGCATGCATTTTCTCGAGGATCGTTTGTAAATAATTTCTCTTTTCTTTTTTGTTTATTTTCTGATTTTCCTTCCTGTCCCTTGTTGTTAATTAGGTTTTGATTTCCTATTTTTGTTTGGTGCTTCTATTTTTTCCTCAATCTCCCCTTGTTAATTAAAAAATTAAATGAAATGTTATTGAAAGAGTAACATGAATGACACTCAAAGAGATTAATCATAATTTTACTTGAATTTATTGTGTGAATTGTTATTGTTGCTTGGTTCATTCCCTAAATTTCAAAGGCTAATGATTAATAATATAACCTATGGATTTAGAAAAATCATTTTCTTATTTGAATCCAACTAGTCCACTTAAAGAAATGTCAAAATAAAAATGCAACATTGCTTCAATTTTGATTGGTCTTAAGTTATCATGAAATTGTTTGTTTCCTTTTACTCATGGGTTGGTCCCCAACCTTCTATGGATGTAAATGTGAAATATCCTTTCAAAATAATTGAGATAAAATCTAAAATCTAAAATTCTCCTCGAAAGGGTGATCTTGGCAACTTCTACTATAGACTTTTCAACCTTGTTGGCAGTGGAACAAGGGCTTTAGAAGGGACCAGAGGTATCTATGTCAGGGCTATAAACATTTGGCAGGTATCTAAGTAATTCCCACACACTTCCCCCAAGACAAATTATAAAATATATTTCCTTTAGTAGTTTTAGCCTTATGTAAATCTAAATTACTATGTGTGAATGAAAATGAAATGAATAAATCACTTCATCACACACAGATGGTTTTATCAAGATTATGGATTAGTATGTCACTTATTCCCATCAAATTTAGTGCCTTTAAATTTTGGATTGTTCTGAGTAATTTATTGTAGCTAATTTTTTTCTTCTTGTGAAATTAGAGATTTTAGATTCTCAAAATCTCAGGAGTATTTCTTAGCAAGATCCACCATTTTTTATTGCTTGCACAACACACCCCATTTTTAGTCTAAAAATGGGGATCCTCTTTTTACTTTGAAGTCTGATCTTATACTTCAATGTGTATATAGTGGCTACTTGTTTAATTCACATCTTGGGCTACTTTAATTTAAATCTCTGAATTTGCATAACTCTACTAAGTCTTAGTCTATTCATTAGCTTGTGTTTAGAAGCACATTTTATAGCTTCTTTTCAAACTATTTTACCTTATATTTTGAAAATGATCTAACTATTTCATATTCTTATACCACTTTTCATTATTAATTTTAACCTAAATGACTAAATGTTCATGCAGTTTCATTTAGTTATTTAGTCACTTTCATAAAAATAGATTAAATTGACTTTTAAATCAATCAAAATGGCTATGTTTGTACATTGTTTCATTTTATACTTAGTCATTTTTTATCTTTTGTCTTAGCCATTTGCTTTAAATTTTCTTATTCATTCACTTTTAAATAAAAGGATGTTATCTAGGCTTCTTTCTATTTACCCATAGGTGTTCAAAATTTACCTGAACCACGTGGCACCTTTTTGCATCTCTCAATAGCCCAGATTCATCCAAGAAGTCTTTAGGGACTTAGTAAATTCCATGTTTTCCCTAGATCCATGTGTCATTTTCCTACCTAGTCGGACTTAGCAAATTTCACAAAGTTTCTTGGGGACACAAAGTAATTTTCTGCTACTTCAAAAGACTTAGTCAATTTTATAAAGCAAGTTTGACACCATGTGTTTTTCACCCAGTGGTCTCAAGCCCATTTTAAAATGCCTTTAGACAATTAATTGATTCTTTACTTCAATAATTTCCTGGTGGGGCAATGACATTAATGATGCTCTAAGTTGTCAATTCAATAAGATGATGCCATGTGGCATAATCCCACTACTCCATCATCCAAGGGTGGTATGTACCAATACAATGCCTTTAGGCTAATGGGTTAGCAAGATGCTGCCATGTGGAATCATCCCATTTTTATTCTATCCCATAGACGTTCATACAAATCATAGAGCCTATGGATGAGTGGGTGAGCAAGATGACACCACATGACATAATCATATTGCCCTACTCTCCCAACGATTTCTTGTAGGCCAAAAATGATTTCAAAGCCCCAGGCAAGGTGGTGAGTGAGATGACACCACATGGAAAAATATCATTACATTGTAACCCTAGGGCAATCCATTTAGGTCTTGTAGTTTGTCAAAGACTGAGAAATCAATATTGTGATGCATGGCAAAATCTTGCTTCATCAAAGAATGAATGGTAAGCATGCATAAATCCCCAAGTTGAGTAAAAAATTAGTGATAAGAGGCCATGTGGCCATGGAATGGTAAAAGCAAATGGTAAATCCAAAGCCTATCAACATAGATGGGTTGTCAACTGTCAAAATGGGACCCACAAAGTCTAACCACATAATGAGGGTAAAATAGAGGGACAGTAACGAGGAACCATGTGGAAGTAGCCAATTAGAGTAAATAACATGATTTCAATGTTGCCACCAAGGCATGAGTTTAAATCTAACATCTCATCTACCTATTAAAGCTATCAGAGGCCAAGAATTGACTTTTTATTTGATTTAATCTTTATAATCAATTACATCATGTTCATAGATGGCAGAGTGATTGAAAAGGTGGCTTGGATCATTAATGAGATGGAAATAATTAACATGTCATGTGAATTAGAATCAAATTCTTAAGGTGGCATAGCCTCAATTACATAGATACATGTGTAGTTAGTAATCACGATGCAATCCCAACAACTTTTGGTTGCCAAAATTCAACTGAAGCATGGTTTAATTGCATAAATTTTGAGCATGCCTTTAATCTATCAATGATTTTGAGCCACCTGCTCAACCACACTCCCTCAACCACATTGATTATTGTTTTAACTACCCCATTAGTGGGTGAATTCAAACTCCTTAGGCATGCGTGCCTATATAAGATCGACTCTTTGATGTAATAAGGGCTAGTTTTTTTTAGGACTAAGAGGATTATGCTTAGGTCATTCCCTTTAGAATTGAGTAGTTAGTGGACAAGACATATTTGGATTCTCCATAGTTAGCAAACCAAGCATTTTCATGTTTTCCTAATGTAGTGTTTTTTTTGTTGTTATGAAAATGAAATTTATAGTTTAATAGTCATTATAAATCTTACCATTGCTAATGCATATTGATACTTAGTTTGTTGTGTATTCAAATGTTCATCTTCTACACATTTATATGGCGATTATATTCCTTTTTTCTCATAACAACGTCTCCCCAGACTCATGCACCGTATTTTATCCAAATTTGTGTTGGGTCTAGCTCAGCTAAGGATAGGTTTCTGTGATTTTTGCTCAACTGGATGCTTTAGCTTTATCTATATGGTAGTATGGCCTTTCTTCTCTTCCTACCTTCCCTTCTCTCTTTTTTATTTTTTAATCAAAGTGTTAGTTTAGGATTAATATCAATGTTAATTTAATGTTTAATCATGATTACTAAGTATCATCCATTACCATTTAAGCACTGTTGAATAAACTAGTGGTAGACCAATCGAGCTTCAAAGTGTATGTAGCTTGATCCATCATCTGAACCATTTTCATTAGCATGGCCCATTAAATGGAATAGTTCACATCAGCCAACTAAGTGAAGGCCAACGTACCAAGACCTAGTACATTTAGAACTTGGGGAGGTAATTTATTCATGGGATCTCCCTCCTTTCAAGAGAGGACAAGGGATTAACAACCCCTTCACCTAATTATTGGTTGTGTGTCAAATGCATCATCAACAGTATCTTCTATCTCCCCTATTTAATGAACACTAGTGTACTTGTGTGATAACAAGAGTGAGAGATAAAATTGTATGTAATTTTGAATCAATAATAGTTAATAATTCCCTTGTCTTATTTGAGTGTTGTTCGTGGCCTCTTGAGATATTTTTATTGGCTCTAGTATTTTGGCTTGATCCTGAGGATATGCATATCCATTTTTTCTCTTTAATTGTATCATAGAATAGGAGCATGTCTAGAATATAACATTTGTAGCTCCACACCCACACTCAAAGGGATTTCATTAAATATTATTTCTAGAGAATCACTATTACCTTGATAACATCAAAAACATATTTTCCATTTGTCACATCATTCTCATAATTTTGTAAGGCTTTCATTATGTCTAATCATATCCATGTTTCAATTTTTACAACATTTTGGATGGTTTTTCTCTCTTCATTTTCATCTTGAATCTTCCTTACCATTTCTTCTACCAATTCCATATCCTTTGTCATATACTTTTTCATCAAAGAATTTCTCTAAGATTTTTATACTGTTGATACTTATCATTTCCACTTTGTGTCTCCCTCCAAATCTTCATAAACTATTCCCTAGTATTTCCATAATTTTTTAAGGATCTTGTGAGAATGTCATTCATTTTTTCAAATATTTATGTTTATTCTCCTTCTTCTTCAGTACCATAAAAAGGTAAAGTGAAAACACTCACCATTAGGGAAATCGCTACATCATGAGATGGTTGGATTTTTTATTCTATCACTTCTCATCACCTTACACATTCTTGGGATCCTCTTTCTTCTTTTCATATTGTATCACTTCCAAGATTAAAGTGGTTAACGCTTTTAGAGTTGATGTGTTTAGATCTAGTATTGTTTAGATGCAGTATGGTTATATCAATAATGTGATACATGTTCCACAAATGTATTGTTTGTATATCAAATTTGTAACTCAAGCACTGGGAAGATCATGGAGTTTACTCTAAAACATGTTGTAATCTAAGAATTCTTAGATCTATGAGATATAGTTGCTACAGGTGGTCTAGATAATGATTCATGTATTTATACCTTTAAGGCATTTGAACCTTATTTCAGATCTTCTTTAATTATTCATGTCAATCCACTCAATAAATTATGGCATGAATGTTTTGGGCATATTAATTAGATATACATATAGCATATGAGTACACAAAATTTGGTGGTTGGCCTTCCCAAGGTCTCCTACACTGATGGATTTTTCCCTAGTTGTATTCCTTGAAAGTAACATCAAGACCCTTTTTTTAAGGGTAAGTCATATTAGGCTAAAACTCCTCTTATGATGTGTACTCACCTTCACTAATGAATATTTTATTTTATAGAAACTTGGTTGTATTTTATCAAGTATAAGAATGAAGTACTTGATAAATTTAAAGCCTTTAATAATTTTGTAAATAAGAAATCATCTCTTCTACTCAAAGAGATACACAGAGACAATGGGGGGGAGTATGTATCTAATGTATTTTTAGAATTTTTCATAGCATATGACATATCTCATTAGTTTACATAATATTATACTCCTCAACATAATGGTGTTGTAGAGAAGAATAATTACACTTTAAAAGAGATGGAAAATTGTATGATTCACTCTAGAGATATGGCTCCTCAATACTAGGTAGAAGCCATAAATTATGCTAATTATATCCAAAATTGCATTCCCCATAAGGAAGTGTGGAACAAAACTATTGAATAATATTGGTTTGGTATCAATCTTGATGTATCTAGTTTTTAAGTATTTGGGATTATTGCTTGGGCATTTCTTCATGATAACAAATTCAAATCTATGGAGAAGGAGAGTATGACACTTATATTTTTTGGATATTATGTGAATCCAAATATTATAGACTACTTAACCCCCTAATTATTGGTGTGTTTTTTGGATGAGATGTCAAATGTGATGATATTATTGTTTTAATGGAGCCCTCATCACCTTCTTCAGCCTCTGACAGTCCTCCTTATTCTAATTTAGAGGACTTTATTATATATAGTGATGATGATCATAATGCACTTCCATCTCCTTCACATACTTCTCATCCTATACACAAATGGCTAATTTTATTCTTAATATATTTATTTATTTAGTGATTGATCATTTGTTACATGACATAATCCATCACAAACATATTATATTTCCCTATTAAGTCAAGTCATTTTAGATGATACAATATTATTTTATGAAGTATCATCAAACTAGACTGGGATGCTACTATGAAAGAGGAGTATTCTTATCTCATAAAGAATCACACTTAGGATTTAGTACCACTTCCTAAATAAAGGAAGATTTTACATTTTAAATGGGTCTACAGTACCAAATATGTAGCAAATGGTTCCATAGACAAGTACAAATCATGTCTAGTCATATATAGATTCTCACATTTTGAATGGGTATACAACTTTAAGAAATTTATTCTCATTGTTAATATGGATTTATTTCATCTTCTACTCGTTATTGTTGTATCACACCATTAGTCAATTTACCACATGGACTATAAGAGTTCCTTCTTACATGATGATCTACATAAGGAGATCTGCATGCAACAGCCTCTAGGTTTTATACAAGATTATTCACTAATTTGTAGACTCTATCAATCTCTTTATGGAATCAAGTAATATTCATGTGCTTGATATGAGAATATATATTATTTTATGATCACTTATGCTTTCTCTTGATGTCACTCTAACCTAAATGTATATATCTGAAGGCATGCAAATCACATTATGATATTTGTTTTACATGTAGATGATCTTCTTCTGAAAAGCAATTTTGATCCCATGATTGAGGTATTAAACTTAAGTTGATGAGGCAATTTAATATGATAAAATTAGTACTTATGCACTACCTCCTTGGGCTTTAGATTCATCAGTCACTTGATGGTATTTCTCTTGGACAACAGAAGTATGTTATATATTTATTTTATTAGTTTGATAAGGCTGACTGTAACCTAGCCTGTACTTCATTTTAATTAGGTGTTATATTAAATTATAATTGTAAGGTTCCTATAGTTAATCCCACTTTGTATTGACAACTAGTTGGTAGTCTTTTATACCTTACTCACACTCACCCTCACATCACCTTTTTTTATTATCTTATCTCTTGATTCTCACAAGAACCCCCTAAGAGTCATTAAAAATTAGCTAATCACCTTGTGTATTATATTCAGGGCACTAATCACTTTGGGATTCAATACATACCATATTCACTTCAATTATTATGGGTTACTCTAACTCAAACTGGGCAGGTGATGTTGATACATATAAATCTACATCTAGTTTTGTCTGCACTCTTGGCTTAGGTCTAATTGCATAGGAATGTAAGAAGCAGATAACCATTACCTTGTCATCCACTAAGGTTGAATATTGGGTAAATTTCAAATCTAGTCAGGAGTTTTCATGGCTTTGACAATTGTTATATGAGTTTAGTTTTCTACAACACATCGTTACTACACTTGGTGTGACAACCAAAGTGTTATTGTTATTTATTTAATCCTGTTAGGCACCAGTGCATAAAACACATTGAGATACATATGCACTTCATTAAACATATTATTTATGATGTAGTCATTTATTTTTATTTCATGCCTATATATGAACAAGTTTCCAACACCTTCACTAAACCCTTGAGTGCACCTCATTATATTCAGTTGTGAGCTTTCTTGGGGTGAAATAATTTGTCTTTAGGGGTGACTTAGGGTGAATTCCTCCCTTCCTTATTCTTTCTTATCTTTCTTATAATTATACATGGGTACCTAACATAGTCTATTAGTTGGGACCCATCTTTTGTTCCTCTTTAATTATTCACTTACGAGAGGGTATTAGAGTATTACACTGCACTTTAGTAGTTATAAGCTTTAATTAGGAAGTATTTAATAATTACTAATTAATATTGTATGTGCAAAAAATAAATGATTACATTAATTACTAAGTGACACTTATCATAAACCAATATTAAAATGTTATAAGTGATAAATCTTATCACTTGTATGGTTTAGAATTGAAAATATCTAGGTGTGACACATGTCACAGGATATTTCTAGGGATAGACTCTTTTATTCTCTTCTTTCTCTCCTATTTAATAACCACCAGTGTACTTATGTGGTAATAAGAGTGAGAGAGAAACTTGTATGTAATTTTAAATCAATCATAATTAATAATTATCTTGTCTTATTTGAGTTTTGTTCTTGGCCTCTTGAGCTATTTTTCTTGGTGTTGGTCTTTTGACTTGATCACGAGGATCTACATATTTTTTTTTGTTATTTTACTAAATTGGTTTTGAAAATTAAAGACAAAAGTTATAATCACTTTTGGGAAGACATTTAGATGGATATCTTCCTCTTAATTCATAGGTCTAATTATATCCTACCTAAGATGTTTTTCTATTTTTTAATTGGTCTACTATAATTGATTACCTTCTTCCTTCTTCCTTTGATAATATTTTTTAAAAATATAGAAACATCCCCATATTTGGCATCATTCTCTTTCTTGGGAGTATCGGCATATACTTTGACAAATTTTTCATTTTCAAAATATTCTTAATCATGGTAATAAGAACAAACTTTATTTGGAAAACTATTATTTTTCTTAGTATTCAATCTGATGTGGATATAAACAATTTTTTTACTCTACAACATGATCAATTACCCACTAACTCATGGGATCATAAATGTTATCATACAGTGTCTTTCCCTTTGGCATATAGCATCTTTCCCCTTGGCCAAAGAAAATTTTCTTTCTCTAAAAAATGTAACAAAATAAATTGTCAACTCAAGAAAATTAAAGCTCAAGAGGTATATATGGCCCTTCATTATATTTAATATGTAAGAGAAATGAAAAATATGCCCTTATTTTTTTTAATTTGCATTGTGCTAGAAACCTATAAGACAATTGGCCTACCATTATAGGAATTTAATATTCTATTTTATCTTCTCCCCCAGCCTTCTAATTGAACAATCCAAAATGGAGATTATTCTATTAAAAACAAAAATCTTATTACCTAAAATAGAGGAATATTTTTACTATCATTGATGAGGGATAATGCATCCAATCTCATCCTCCTACAATGAAAGATATGATGTACATGATCAACCCATGGTTTTCTAAATTCTAGTAAACTTAAATTTCTCCATGGCTAAATTAATCAATGTTTTCTTCCAAAAATATCAAATTAGTATACATACTAATGGAATCTAATTTTTTAATCTTGAATATTTGGATTTGGTGGAGTTCTTCATAATTCCCAATAAATAATTTATATTTGTTCATACCACTATGATGTTTTTGAACAATACATTAGATACACTTGTTATCTATTAAGGGCTTCAATTGCTTCATAATTAATATCAAACTCATCTTTTCAAATTTAAAGATAATAATAGATAAAATTAACAATATTACTTCTCTATCAAAAAAAACTTAAATCCTTAAGAATAAAATCATTAAAGGTATACAATATATTGTAAAAAAAATCATCTTTGTTCAAATTATTCATATTACATGTTATTTTTATACTCTTATATACATCAAAACCAATCATGTAGTAGACTCATACTATTCATCCATAATCAATATTCCTTATCTTCTTAGAGAACACAAACCTAATAGAGATTGGAAGATCAAATTTCTATGTTGATCCCCATCATGCATAATAATTTTGCCATGATTTGTCTTTATTTATAACAAACCCCTATCCATCCAGTTCGATTTAAATGTTACACAATTAAATCCCCTATGTTGGTTTGTAATTTTTCCTTTACTCGCATATAAAATATCTTTTATTAAAAAAAAGTGCACCACTTATCATAAATCTTAAATCATTGAAAGCTATTAGAATTCAACACTACTTAGATACACTATTATACAAAGTGTAATTTGTGCCACATTAGGGTCAAATTCACATCATAAATTGATTAATATTTATGTTTTTGGTGAAGAAACCTCGAGGAATTTGCATTATTTTTTTTTGTGCAAAGGTGGTGCAAAAGTGAATCAACTAAGCATTTTTATTTGTGTGACATTTGTGCTACATTCATGTGACATCAGTGGCATTTTTATGTGGTATCTATGCCATCCATAAATAAATCAAAGATGGCATAAAATAACTCAAAAATATTAATATCTATATCATATTATTATTTGTAATTAGCGATGATTTAGTTATCTACAAATAATATATTATATTTATTTTTTAATTATTTAAAAATATATTACATATAATTAATACAAACTAAATTAAATTATTATTTTTTTCAAATTGTCATATCTAATTTTATATATATATATATATATATATATATATATATAATATTTTATATTTTATTTTATTATATAATATATTTTTATATTTAATATTTTAGGTTTTGAATATATATAAATTTATAACATCAATGTAAAATGAAAACTTTAAAATATCCAATTGTTATAATTGAATAACCAAAGAAGGTGAGATTTGAATTCAAAAAAAAACTATACAAAAATGTATAATATTATAATTTTCAGGGAGAGATAAAAGGTCCCTTCTAAATTAAAAAATAAATAAATATAGATCTACTTAATAAATGTCCTCATTTTTGTATTTGTCCTCCTCGTCATTTGTCTCCTCATAGTAGTAATACTAATCGACATATGTAGGATCTCGATCTTACTCTGTCAATGATGATATATGGTCTTTCAACCTGCAAATACATAATGATAAAATTATGTAAGTATTTTAATTTATAATTTACATAATCTATAACTAATTAAATAATACATATCTTAATAACACAAAGTAATTATCATGGGCCCACTTGTTGAAGGAAAATGTGTCCCATCCCATGGTTTTTAACATTATGTGCACTTCCTTTGTTGCATGTTGGTCATAGTTCACTTTCTACAAAATCAATTATATAAAATATTTAGGTGTATTAACATTTTATATAAAATAACTTGTCTAAAAAAATTACTATAACTTATATATAACTTTCAAATTTGTTAGCAAGTTCATTTACATTTCTTCACAACATGCAATGAGTCATTTTCAACCCTTTTTCCACTCTCATCTCGTAACCCTTTCATCGATTACTTTTTTCCCTACATTAATTATAATATTTGAAAAATATTAATCAATAATATAAACTAATTATCAAATTTTTATATTTCATTATTCTAGTTGACTAATTTATAGCCCTATCATTGTCCTTTGTAAGCCATTTTTCACGCAAACCATTCCAAGCATCTCTGTCGATTTTTGGAGGTTGAAGAGTTATAATATCTTCATTAGTGTTTTCACATATTTAAATTGTACATTATAGATATATTTTTTATACTATAACATTTATAAAATAAAATTGTATTTACACAAGTTCCCTCATATGCCTCTTTATTCTCATAAATCCCTCCATGCACATTTTTCAATTAAATTCTTCATGTAATGGGAACTCCTGAACTCATCCTAAATTACATGGAATGGTTTTATATATTTGTCAACTGGTATTTTATACCACTTTAGATGGTAATATGAATGAAATAGTTTTTAGGCTCAGTTAATTATTTTTTCCCTGAAATACCTTAAACCTAAAAATATTTAATGTTAAATATATCATACTTTAATCAATTACTATAAAAAAAAATTAAAATAAAACATATTAAAATAATTACTTTCCTTCATCATCCATTAATACCTTCATGTTATCATATACATGCATCTTCATTTTTAATGAGCATGATTGTCGATATATATCTCATTAGTTAAGATAAGAGGGTCTATCATCATCTGATGTTGGTATGGATGGCATTACCTCATCTCCCTCATGTCATCAAGGTTATCTGGGATGAAATCTTATCGTTTGGGTCTTAGTTTTATTTTTTTATGAGAAATATAAGATAGGCATGCCCTTGACATGGATATATAATAAAATTATAAGATGTTATAACTCAATAAATTAAAATCAATTTAAATAACAAAATATAAATTTATATCTCTCTAGTGAGTCCTTAGTAGCAAATGGAAGACATCTACTACTCCCATATCCTCATGTCAGTCTATATGGGAAGTAGACCTATCATAATTAAATTACATTAGAATTTTTCATTAAAAATAAATAATTTTAATTTTAAAAAAATTATAAAATTTATACCTCCATGGTGAGTCCTTGGCAGTAGATAAAGGAAATATAATACTCCCAAATCCCACATCCTCTCGTTAGTCTATATGGGAAATAAAACTATCATAATCAAGTTGTTTTAGAATTTTTTGATGAAAAGAAATATTTTTTATTGAAAAAGAAACTATAAATTTATACCTCTATGTCAAGTCCTTAGAGTTTAAGGATGTTCACTCATATAAACATGATAGTCTCTATCATCTATTAGGTTTGTATTATCAAGTTGTATAATTACATTTTTTTAGTGAGAATAAATATTTTCCAATTATCCCCGTTAATGGGTCAATCATAACTGGTAAAAAGGATAGGATTGGGAAGAAGAATTGGGTCCCTCCTCTTCCAGGCTATTTTAAGCTTAATTTTAACAATGATTCTCAAGGGAACCTAGGAGCATCAAGGGTGGGCTGCATCATTTGGGATTGCAATAGATCCCTTATTCGAGTTATGTCTAGGAAGATTTAGGATGGGTCTAATAATGAAGTAAAAGCGTAAGTGCTTGTGAGTAGGATAGAACTGGTAACTCAGTGTGTTATTTTGAAGCTAATCATAGAAGGTGATTCTCAAGTTGTCATTTTGACTTTGAAGAAGAAGGAGGCCATCTCTTGTCATTTAGAGAATATCTTGACTAGCACTTGGAGGAATTTGGAGGCCTTTTCATTGGTTGATTACAATCACTGCTTCTGAAAGGCTAATTCAGTTACAAATTTCTTAGTGAATTGTGGCATAGTTCAAGCAAAAGTATCTCAAGTGGATAATTTGAGATATGCTTAGGAATACTTCCCATCTATATCTTACATTGATTTTGGCTAATTTTTATCTCTGCTTTTCCTTTTGTATTGCTTTTTTTACAAATTAATTTCAAAATCTTTTATCTAATTTAGTAGGGGTCTATTCTTAGTAGTTTTTACACTAGATAAATCTTATTGATGACCATTATTTCACCATCATTTCATGGAATTTATTTTATTTGTTGTGACGATCAGGTGGAAAGCTTTGCATTAATATTGGTGGATGGTTATTATTAGAAGGATATGAGGCAACCTGAGGCATGAAGGAGTCGTGAGGCTTCCCTTGTGCCTCATTATGTTTTGGCTTTCTTAGATTTTTAACTATTAAGGAAGAATGTCCACCCATTGTATATCCCTTGTTATCTATAGAGGTTGAGGTCAGTGGTGTTGTGAATGGAAAACATAAGTGAGATTGCCTTGGTGACTTATGTTTATAGTAGTAGTGTTACGCATGAGATGGCCTTTGATGAACAAATTTCATGAGCCTATGTCAAAAAAAAAATTGGTTGTCGACTAAAGAAGTGTTTGGTACTATCTCAGATGTTCTCAATCAATAATTTTTGGTGAAGAGAGCTCATAGCAAGGTAAACGCAAAGATTATAGTGATTTTTACATCCAACCTAATGTTTCTAGTTTCATATTCAAAGGTAGTTGTGTGGGTGGTATATTTTTTCATGCACCCAAAATTTCTCATTGGGTTAGTGAATAAGATTATGTTGCATGATTTGTCCCCACTTCTAAACTTGTTATTTTTAGGAAAGGATGGTTTGAGTGTGGTCTTGGCTATGGCATTTAGGGCACTTGAGACACGGTTCATGGTCCTCTTGGGGTTCATCAAAGAGTTGAAAAAGAAAGTCAATTTGCCTGATTTCAAGGAAGGGAAGTTTATTTCCTTACCCCTCATGGTACAACTTCATAGCCAAATTTCAAAAATAGTGCAACTGAAGGCATGCCTTAATTAAATGAGGCATGTGGAGGTAGTAAATATATTGGTAAAATGGGTTCTTAGGGGATAGGTTGTTATGCCTCTCTAGTATAGTAAATTTCTAGTTGAGGAGTTAGGGTCAGGTACCCCTGTAGGCACCAATCCCTCATTGGCATCTACTTCTGGTGGAAAAACCTTGAAGAAATAAGTGAAGTGTGAGGTTATGGATGTAATGAGGAGAAAACATGTAGTGGATGAGAAATCATCTTCCTAGAAGACATGGATGATGAGGTTGATGTTGAACTTAACTATTGATGTTGGTCTACATTCTATCTCTGGTCTTACGTTTCTCTATTGTTTGTTTTTGTGGTTCACCTTTGTTTTGTTAGGGTCTTTTTGTTGGTTGGTAGTTATTGGTGGTTGTTGGTCTTTCTTATATCAGTTATGTACCTATGGGTGGTTATTGTAACTCTTTTATTTTTGGGTTGGGGGCCCTAATATAAACCCCATACCTATCTATAAAAATATTTTTCAATTACAAAATAAACAATAAATTTATACCTTTATGATTGGAACATATTGGTTGAGGGACATCCACTCATGGTAGAGAATTGTGGTAACTCATAAGCCTCATTGAAATTATCTTCTATATCATGTTGTATTGAAGAAAAAATGTCATATCTATCATATTTGATGGTATCAAATGCCCTCTTAATAATACTAGTAGGGTGAGATACCCTACTAGCACTAGCATGTCTCTAATATCTAAAAATAAATATGTAAATCTCTAAAATAGTATGAAATACACATGAGATTATGCCAAATCATCTAGTTTTCAAGTTTAATATTTTACATTTACTTTACATTTGCAACTATTTTTAAAAATTCATACTACAAGAATAGCGATTAAAAAACAAAGAGGAATGCACATGAGATTACTCCAAGTCACAAAATTAATTACCCTAATCCTACATTATTATTGTTCACATGCTACACTAGAGTATAACAAAATGTATATAACCATGAAATGTTACATGATAATTATTTGAAAAAATGCTCTATATAGAAAATATTTTATGGAATGTATTGGTTTCAAGGTATGCCCAAAATTTGTGAAAACAAAATTAAGGTCTTCCAAATAAGTACCCCTATAATTTTCCAATCTGCTTTCAATTTACCAGGAAGAATTAGGGTTTATTTCTTACAATTTATCCTTATATTTTTTACCAAAATTTATTTATCATTTGAGGTAAAAAAATCTATTGGTGGACCTCTAATATGGTATTTCATAGAGTCTCCATATAATCTTCCACTTCTTCTTCCCTACTTACATTGGAGGTCTTCCTTGTAATGAAGGTCTTACTTTTGCTTCATGACTATGTTAGTATGACATTGTCTTTTTTTCTCTCCCCTCTCCAGTGTCAATTTTCCCCTATTTTCCCTTTTCCTTTCCCTTTCTCCTCCCTTTTTTTGTTTTTCCCTCCCATCACTATTTTTTTACTCCTCTTGTCATTGTATGTTGAAATTAAATAATAAAATGAAAGGGATTTTGGGACCTTTTAGTTTGTGTTTATAATTTTAGGGGTCGATGTGATGTAAATGTCATGTAAATTGTGTGGATTTTGTGTCTCCCTTTAAATTTTTTAATATAATATACCTAAAATAAAATATAATATTTAATAAATAAATAATATAATATCTAATAAATAAAATATTTTTAATTCAATATTTTATTTTTAATTAAATGTTTTTTATTATTATATTATATAAAATAACAATAATAATAACTATATGTAATTATAATATTTAATAATTAAAGTATTATAAAAATAATAATAATACATTAATTGCATGTGGTTTGCCAACATTTGATTGTCCAACATCTTTGGTTACATGACTTAGATTTTCAGTCAATATCAATTTCCCGTTCATCTCCATGTTATAACAATTACCATATCTTATTAATTATTGTAATATCTCCTTACTAAAATTTTATATTCATCATCCTCTTCATTATCTACAGATTCTCCAACATCATCAGCTTCTCTTCCATCAACTTTAGTTTTGTCAACTTCATCATCTTCAAAAACAACCTCATGAAGTTAATCATCTTGAATAATTTGATCATTATATGTTGGGTCATCTTCATCACTGAAGTCCTATTTATAACTTATGTTAACAACATTACCCTTCCCCATAATGTTTGTGTTACAATATTATTATCATCAACAATACATCTCATCTTTGGATCACAATGCAATAAAAATTGTGAATTACCTTGCATATCTATATCAGGATAAAATAAGACCTACATAAACATAATTAAATTAAATGTTAATACCTAATATATAAGTACATATAAAAAATTTCACGTGAAAAAAAAAGACATCTATATGAAAAATGTGCACATGAAAAATGAGAAGACATACATATGAAAATTTATATAAATTAATACCTAATCACAAGGTTGAGGAAGCACATATGATTCTTTTCCATTAGGTAATGATTTAGTAAAGTCAATTGAATAAAAACCACTTGCAATGTTCATTTTGAATTATATGTTATCAATAGAAGGGTACAAGGTACACTTACATATGAAAACTTAAAAACTTCTATAATCAATTTTTATTGTTTCTTATATCTTCCCAACATAATCCAACTACCCTTAGACCAAATTATTGTTATTTGCATTTACTCAGTTGGATTTTTCAAAAGGAAATGAAACTCCATAACAAGAAGTGAGCCTTCTCTTGTCATTTTTTTCCATGTGAAAATATTTATTGTCTAACCACATTGTGGAATGCTTAGTTACATTCATCATGGCATATCATTTACGAAAGTATTAATAGAATTAAAAATATATATTATGCACTTATATATAAATCATTTTTAAAACTTACCAACCTTCACATCCTCACACTATGTCTAATGTTTTGTGTGTGAATGTCCTTGGATTAATGGCATGAAGATTATATAAATGTGAAATCATACATTCAAGAGTAGGTTGGTTTGGCAATGGTTTGTGTAGCTTGTGTGGGGGTGGTTTGTATGGATATCATCTTCTCCCATTAATCTTGTGTCTCTCATTGCTAGTCTTATCTTATTCATATTTTTCAAGCCACACAACGATTTTTTGATTATTTAAGACAATGAAGTACTTTGTGGCATGTTTTTCAATAGAACCTAACAATAAAACATATAAATAATTAAATTAATTACTACAAATACATTGATCATACATTGTATATGTTTATTATTAATTTGAATACTTACCAAGTTTCATGAATTTTATTTTTTATAAGAAGGTTGTCCTCTATTTTTTCATTTCCATAATTAGCATCTCAAATGTGTGGAATATGCATAAATTCCTCTCCATGATATTCTGACATATATAAAAAAAGTTCTTCAATAATGTATCCTTTTGCCATAGAGCCCTTTGGACATGCTAACTACTTCACAAATTCTTTTAAGGTCTTCATGTACCTCTCTATCCAAAACACCCATCGTGTTTTAACTAAAAATACCATTTGAAGTTCATCAACCAAATTCACTAATAGATGGATTTAAAAATCCATGGGGAAGGAAGGCAATTCCTTTTTCAAATTTTAAACTATATTTTTAATATTTACTTTCTCCTACTCAATCCTTGCTTTAGATATCTCTTTTGAAGATAGTCACTTAATTTAAAAAAATGTTAGTCATGAAAGTCAGTCTATTGGTTCTCATATGATTAGTTAAGTTGTAATTGAAAATAAATATCATATTACCTCAGAAATTTTAAAAGTTGATACAATGCCTTTAGTAGGTCAGGCAGAAGATTATAACGTGGCCCCCTTAATGCCAAGAGAAATGTATGATTTATAAATTAAAAATAAATAAATATGAATTAGCCTCAAATCATGTGTTTTAAGGCCTAATATGTTTCCATCAATGTACTTCATCAAGGAGCCATAGCAATTTAGTGTGTGAATCTCTTGCATTATTTGATTCACCAAATTGACTTGTTCTCTAGTTAATATCCATTGAGCACCTTCTTATTTTTTTAGACACTTCTTTGTTCCACTGGATTTTAGATCCACTCTAGAATATGTAATGTATTTTTATTTGTTAAATATGTGATTCCATCTAGAAATGTTACATTCTTAAATATGCAATGGATCCAAAAGATGTCCATCTAATAAATTCTACCAATATGGGAGATTATATAATATATATAGTTTTTACATTCCTACTGACATTTCAAAATTTTCAGTATTTTTTTATGACCATAACTAATCTCTCCACCAACATTCAAAAAATAAAATAAATTTATCTTATGCATGTTTTTTTGAAGGCTTCATACCAATCTCTAGGTGACAATATTTAGAGGTTGTCTAGTATCAAATTTTCCATAAAACTTACTTTTATTTTTAACATGGTATTCATGTTCTATCAATAAAAACCTTCAATGGCCTTCATATATAACATTTTGAGATTTTTTAGATTGTTCACCATACCTTAGACATACATACCTTCCTTTTTCCAAAATACCTACATATAGAAGCAATTTTAAAACTTAGTATATAATGTTAAGTGTGTGTGTGTGTGTGTGTGTGTGTGTGTGTGTGTGTGTGTGTGTGTGTGTGTGTGTGTGTGTGTGTGTGTGTGTGTGTGTGTGCACGCGCACACGTGCGCACGCATGCACATGTGTGTGTGTATGTGTTTCTATGTGTGATTTTTTAATTTCAAATTTTAACTTATATGATAAATACCTGAACAAAGAGCCATCTTAGAAAAATCAAAAATATTCTACCATAGAATACCATAATAGGTTAACTATGTTTGACAAAAGGGTTTTGAAATGTTTTACATTGTAATGCCATCCAATAATGATCATAACTCATCAATTAGAGGTTCAAGGTAAACATTCATATTTTTTAATTTATGCTCACTAGGCACCAATAATGAAAACATTAAATGTTCTTTATGAATCATCAACAATAGATAAATATTATAATTTATCAACATTATTGGTTATACGAAGTATCTAGTTGATATATTGGAAAAGGGGTTAACACCATCCATTGCTAATCGAACCTTACACTACATGACTTGTCTCTAATTTTTTTAGGCTACAACTAGTTAGTGTTTCATTGCATTTGAATATAAAGGAACACACAAAAATACATTAATGCTTTTATTTTTTTAATTCCCTGACATTACTCTATAACTGACTTACAATTTAAAATATAACCAAGTTCAAGAATTATTAGAAAATTTCATGAGACCTTATTTGGAGTGGTAGCACCTCTAACTCTTTGCCAATATTGTAATACCCTATAATTTAAGACAACCCACATTAATTCTCATATTCCTTACTAAATGGAATGAAATAAGTTGTGCATGCACAATAATTGACATAAATAACCTCTAACTTTGATGATATTTTTTGTTTCTCCCATTATGAGGAGGGAATTTTGTTCTTTCTGGACAATAAACTAATTTTTGGTAGGCTACAATTAAAAACACAAAAATTAAAACAAATTGGACAAAATATAAGACAGTATCTAACCTTAATAATCAATTTCATTGATGTTTGACCATCTAAACCTTTCTTTTAAATCCATTGATAATAATGTAGTACCCAACATTGATGTTTTGGATTGTCCCATGGAACAAACAAAAGATTTTGAGTAAATTTCAAAAAAAAAACACCCTCTTTTTTAATTTCATTGGGATTATCATACATATTATGCTCTTCATGATTGATCCTCCATATCATCATAATAATTATTATGATCAGCATGTGTTGTGTAATATAAATCATATATCATATTTCACCAACACCCTCTTTTATTGGAACATCTTCACTAGAATTAGTTCCAGGAAAAGGTATTTGTTTTATTTAACACTTCAAATTTTATTTTGAATATTTTTTTTAAGATGATCTCTATGACTCCTTGTGATGTTGTTAGGATGCATGTCATCTTCAAGATGACACACCAAGAAGATGTATTTTGTCTTTTTTATTGGTTGAGGTTGAAGTTGAATATCATATTCACTATTTGAGTATGAATTTTCAAATACCTACATATTAACTGAATATTAGTGGAGTAACTATAAACATAAAAATTAATATGATTTCATTTGAATATAACATACCAAAAATGAAAATTGCCTTAAAGAAACTACTATCTAGTGGAAGAGATGTTTTACAAATGCATACTCCTCTTCTTCCACCTCTTTTATTTCAACCCCTACCTCAAAAATAAGGTTATGATTTATCTCCCTATAAATGAAATGGAAAGAAAATGTTACAACCATGAAAAAAATTGTAATAAATATTAACATTGAATTCATTTCTTTTATACAATATTAGGATTATATACAAACTAATATGTTACAGTTGTACTTGCTAATGAATAATTTTTTTCTTGTGAAGTATACCTTATTATAGAATAATATCTACGTATAAGGGATGTTTGATACCTATTTGATGAGGAAATACTATCTATAAGACAAAATACCAATTGTTTAAACAATTTCTAGTTTACAAAAAAATTATATCTCAATTTAACTATTCAAATTTGTAAACTTTGGGGGAAATTTTTTTTTTTAAAATAATGTAAAAAAATAAATTCCTTAGCTTATTGTCCCAAAAATCAACATGCTAATATTTTATTTGAATTTTAGAACTCTTATTTTCCACCAAAATTGTGAATTATTTTTTGTACCCCTAATTTTGTCAAATGAGTTTGAAATGTGTCTAATTTTGTGTTTGTAAATAGGTAAATTGAGTTATCCCCAATTTAATGTTTCTTATCCCTAATTTAATGTTTCCTAGTGAAGCAAAGTTGCCAATAATATTAGCATCATTTTTTCACTACATTTTACACCCTTTTTTAATCACAAACAACAAAGTAAATTAAAAAACATAAAATTTGAAATTAATGTGAAAATAACCAAGCTAATGGTGTAAATTTCACTTCATGTAGTAGTGATAAGTAAAATAAAATCCTCATAAGAGGATGTGCCACTTTTTGTATGGTGTTTTTTGAACAATTACAAAGCAAGGAAACCCAAAAACACATATCTTGCTCAAAGTATGTTTTGAATAATTAAAAAGCAATGGAATCCAATAAGCACACACTTTGTTTAGGGTGTTTTTATAACAATTTAAAAGGAAAAATTTATCATCAAGAAGTTCAAAAAGAGTATCAAAGGATCAAGTTGACATGTAAAACAAAACATATTATGGATTGGGTTTCATAGCTTTATGATTTTTATTTGTGTATAGGTTTCAAGGATTGAAATAGAAAATGCGAAGGGATAATGTGTCACTCCTCATATGAAGATTAACTTCTACCATCTGTGTCCACTAAGTACATCCCCTTAAATGAATCCCTATGTAACAATTCCAAAAAAAAAACCACACATGGGGCCTCAGATACATAAGATGGAACAAATGATATAGTCCAAGATATTTACATGGGTTTGTAAAAGGCGAGGTATGTGAATTCGTTTTGTCTAATGAAATAAGTGTCATAGTTTAATGTCATCATAAGACTATTTATCTTTTTTTAAGAGTACTCATTGCACATTACTTTTATAAGTGGGCAAAAAATAACTTGTAAAATAAGTGATGATGCATAGATTCCATTAAGGGTTTGGGGAAGGGTACATTTCTTTTAAGTTTCCATGCCTAGAGCATGCTCAAGTAGTTTTATAATAAGGTGATTGGTTTATTTTTGGTTAAATATGTTACTTTCAATCTTGGAGTTTTAAATTTCACCCTTAGTAGCCATCTAGATCTATTTATCCTATATGGGTGGAGTTCCCATATCTCAATCTAACCTTCAGACCTTTCCTTAAGGATATTGTTAGTTAGCTTGGAAAATTTATCTGGTGTAATAATAATAATGACAAATTTTCCATCCTATGTGTGCATCCTCATGCATGTAATTAAATATATCTCACTCAAGCCTTGCCAAAAGTTGTTAAACTTGTGGGGGCAGGGTTTGAGATTTTGCAACCTATTTTTTTCTAACTAAATGTTTTATTTTATTGAATAAAGGAGAGTCACTTGATTAGAGATTATCCTATCTAAAAACCATGCAATCCTAGTGGGAAAAATGATAATGCTAAAAAAAAAATTAAAAATGTAAATTGGGTGGAATCAATGCCAATTCTAAGAACAAAAACACTACACCTAGTCTAAAATATCTACTCTCTTACTCTAATAGGAAACCCTTCAAAAATTAATTCTAGGTTTTATCATAAGAAAGTTCCTCAAACCATTAACATTGCAGACAATTTCAACCAAATCCTATATCAACATGTACCTGGTTTAGCATTTTTAAATGGCCAAAACATATCTACCATAGCTAGCCAATAACCTTAGTTACCCTCTCTTGTTCCAAGTGATTCTTCTAAATTTAAACCCTCCTACATGGATTTAATGGTTACTGTGTTGTATCCTGCCTTGCTATAACTTAATTAAACACAAACTATTTCATGATAGCATAATAATGTGATTTTTATATATATGGTATATTATAGTTTCTTAGTGGATATTTATATTTTGATATGCATATGTTTTACTTGTGATTATTAGCATCTTCGATACAGGTACTATTGATGTTGTTTGTGTGGTTTCAAGTATAGTCAATGATCTAGGCTCAAGGGTGGAATAATTCTATAAACTGATACAAAACAATGTTATACAGGTATAAAAGGGGGTAAAACACAAATATGAACTTTAAGGTTCCACCAAGTTTTTCATTATTCTATTTATAATGTGAATACCTTGTATTTTTCATGAATTGTATTTTTTATTTTAAATGATTGTCACTGGATTGAATATAATTATGCATGTTTTTTATTATTTTGATGAGTATCTTTGATATCCTTATCTCGACATAAAAGTCACAAGAACTTAAGTCTTTGATTTTTGCTATCATGCATTGAATAAACTCAAGTGCTTTTGTTTTTTTGTTTATTAACACTAGTATTGGTATAATTAAATTAACCTTCACAATAGTTATTATTGTTATCTTTTGGTCTTCATTGAAGCTCTGATTAAGGTTTGGTAAGTGCTTGGCAAAGGTTGTATGAATAACCCATTGAGGAGAGTTTTAAAAAGACCCTAGACTTGGGTTTAAGTCAAGCCAATAATTACTCAAGTTGATAAAGACCTTAATGAAGGTCAAGGATTAATAAAAAAATTATTTAGATGTGGACTAGGTCATGGTGCATGATCATTAGATTATTTTTGGATTACCATGTAAAGCATTGTAAAGTTGTTGACTTTAGCATAGCAACCCTACATGAGCTACGACATGTAATGGTTGAAGGAGAGAGTGGTGTTTTGAATGCTTAACTATGTTCTACATGGATTTTACCAATTTTTGGGAATCACAAACATTATAACTTAGCACCCACGATGCCCGGTAATAATGGTAGCATTATTGTGAGTATCTTTTTAGGTAGTTAAAAAGATAAGTTGTGTGTGGAATAAAACATAGAGGTCTGAGGCAAAGATAAGAAATAAGAGAAAAACAATGAGAAATGAGAAGTATAAACCTTAAGTATCAAATTAAGAGTTTGCAACGTAAGTAGCTTCTCTTGGTTATTTCATGATTTTTCTATCCCTCTCTATCAAATTAAAAATATATAGACAAGAAATATTTTTTAATTTAATTTTGTCTATTAGAATCAAAATAAAGAAATAAGGGTCATTCAAAACCCTAAGTTTTGCACAATGCCCATTTCTTAAGAAGCTCCTTGGTGTTTGAGGCATGTTGTGATTTTTGTGTTGTATATGGATAAAATATGTTTCATTTTGCATATGGAAGTTTTTTTTTTGATAACTTTGTGAGATGGAGTTAAGGTAGTCTTAACTTTTCCCTTTGGTGAAGTTAATAGAGAATAACACACTACTATAAGTATTAAAGTGTTTACATGCAAGGTGTTTATTGGTTAATACATAGGTTATTTTAGTATTTCTACTTTGTCATGTTCTTTTTTAATCTTGTTAGGGAATGCATGGGCCTCCATGTTAGTGATGTTCTTATTCAAGATGTTGATTTTGGGTTTCAGGGCATTATTGACTGTTATGATTGCTTTTAAAACCATGTCTTTATCTAGTGGAACCAAGTTCTATTTTGTATTATTATATTTATACCTTTATATCATCATGTAATTATCTATGGAATCCTTAAAATATTGAGGCTGATAGATAGGGTGGTAAGGGCCAAAATTGGTTGGTCTCATCTTACTAATTTTTTATTTCCCTTGCATCAATGATTGCATGGTGGGATTTTTTTTGACTCAATTGTGTTGGATGATTCATGGGTCTATTTGCATGTAATTTAAAAGAATGATGTTAACGATTTCTTGAGGCATTAAACTATGTACATGTTCTTATTATATTTATATTAATTATTGGTTAACCCATGTAAATTATGGTACTCATCTTCAGCTCTCTTTAACTTAGGGTTAAAGAAGACCGAGTGGAAATCAATGTCGGTAACCTGTTATGATAATAGAATTTTAACTTTAAAATTTTATTGTATGAGGTAGTTTATATGATTATGTAACATTGCTTGAAATCTTAATTCTTTTATTATTGATTCGAAAAATAAATCTTTCTTATAGCTATAGTTGAATTCAAATGTCAAATTGAGTTTTTAAGCATGACCATTATTGACTTTGGTTATTACATTAGAGAAGAGTCTTAGATGTTCCCATATATGAATTGTGTTTACTTTCAATGGTTAATTATGGTGTAAGTTTTATTGAAATAATGTTGTTGTGTTATACGTGCTTGATAATGGTCCATTGAATTCATAGTAATTGTAATATTGTTGGAAATCAATTTATTGTAAAGTAAATATTAGTATATTATTGTATTATATATTTACATTCTTTATTTATGATTGTTGACTTCAATCATCACCCTTTGGGTACAACTATTATTCGTAATTCATTAATCATGAATGATTACATGTTATCTAGGTGCTTTGAATGATGAATGCTCTATCTGGAAACCATTTTTTTATAGATTCAATAGTATGAGTTTAATTTAAACTTGTATGGAATGATTTTTTTTATTGACTATGTTTTCTTAGAATATTATATTTACAATCCTTGTGTGTATTTAAATGTTCAATAACTCTGGTATTAGAATTTTAATCATTGATCACTCAGTGATAAATAATATTGATCTTTTGACATCAAGTAAATAAGTAATACGTAAGATAATTACATTCCAGACTTGTGTATTAGTTGAGATTTTAAGGTAAAAGGGATTGATAGAAACATTGTTTTTTCTATGTGTTTTAGTAAGCTCAGCTATTGTCTTATTTAAATTCCATAATTCATATTTAAGATAGTGATATGGAACTATAAGTTTAATTACTTATATGTTATACCTTTCTTAATAGTTTTTTTAAAAAATTAGGTCCATAAATGTTTTTGAAAAGCATTTTGTGTCAATATTATAACAATTCTTATGATACATCTTATAGTGGGCTTGATTGATCTTATACTTCATACATAGGCATAACTGGAATTTTTAAATGTCTAATTATTTATTAAAAGTCCTTTTTGGATCTTTATATGTTTATGTATGCATCTAAATTTGCTCATTTCCCTCTGTCACTAATTTCATCCAATAATCTTCTATCTCGCCTTATTTCATCTACTTTGTTTTATTAATCCCCTTCTATCCATATAGTCTAATACCACCTATTCATTATTCATGTCACATAATAACCTTGTCACATATTATAACCTAAATAATTCACCTAATTCCCCATTATCCACTAACTAACCCCATTTATCTAATATTTAGGAATTTAAAATTCCCTTCCACCTACCCTATCCTATGAGTAGCCTCTTCTACACCCCTAGACTCTCTAGAACCCCTTAATCACATGACTAATCATATATTAATTACTAATAGGATTACAAAAGACTCTATAAGCTTATACCTATAGAACATTCCCTCTTCTAGAATCATCCAAAGAATTTTCAATTCCTTGAATAATTCTCCACCATTGATCTTCCTACACCCAACTTTAAACTTTGGCCATTGATCTTCCTTCCTCCCTCTATTTAAATAACCAGTTCATCCTCCATTGGAACTAACTACGGAATGTAAGGAAAATCCATGTCTAATATATGACTAAATATATCATACCAAATTAGTCTTTTAATAAATCCATCAAGTCTATAAGTTTAATAAAAATATGAGTCTACTATAGCAATCCAACACCAAATCTAGTAATCTTTAATGTTAGTCTTGTTTTTGTCTTAAATCCTTTTTGGGGCACAAAACTAGTGAAGATGCAAGTATAATATTTTAATTTAAATTACATTTTTATTTAATTACTCCAAATTAGAGGTGCACTAAAATTTTGTGTAGGTTAGTGATAAGTTTGTATAAATAAATCCATTTGCACAAAATCTTTGTATTACATTTAACGACCACAGTGGGAAGGAGTAATGGTCTTTCAAATAATAAAGACACCCATGAATGAATGTTAGTAAATTATGTTAGTACACACATGATACATGTGGGTAAGAAGGAGGCAGATGGCCATTCAAAAGAGGAAATGAGGGGTGGGATATATGAATAAACAAGGATATGGGATGTTGGATTTGAAATTAATGATGAAGAAGAGGAGATTGACATGAGAAGTGAGATAAAATTGATTATGCCATTGGTAAATAACTATGTATAGGGAGTGGAAATGATTATGTCATAGTTGTTGACACATCCTAGGGGGGAATTATATACACATAATATTTTCAAACTTTTATCGATTACGGATATTTTGTATCTTACAAAAACCCATCGAGCCTCAATCTCTCTAAGTGCATGCCTTAAGGGGTACACCAAGAAAGGGGTGGGTACACCATTGGTGCTTCATAATATTGTTGTTCCTTTTTCCACTTTCCATCTACACACTTGTCTCCTAAAACCATTTACCCTAAGCTTATTCTCTTCGGTCATACCCATTCATCTTAGTTGTCATGCTTTATCCATCCTTTTCTTTCCTTAACTCCCTTTTGGTCAGTCAGTTGTACTAGGTTGACTGGGTCGATCCAGTACAATTTAGGAATATTTTTCACTTTCTTAGCTTGTTAGCCTTTCAGTCAACCTAGCTCAGACCTAGTAAATTGTTCTTGAAAACACACTAGGTTGACTGTGTCGACCCTGTATAGTCAACATTTTTGGGAGGATTTAGGGAAATATTTGCCTATATACATAAGTTTATTTCCCACCATTTCATAAGTGAAGAATTAATAGCAAATAAGTGTGAATGAACATCTACGTATTGACCATTCTACTTGAGGAATAAACCTTAGGGTTCCATACTTTCTTTGAAGACATGGATCTTGTCTTGGGGATAAGTCTTTTGGATGCTTAGATAGGGTGTGTGGCTTAGAGCTGATTTCTATTCATTATCCTTACATACCACAACAATCTCTTGTGAATCACCTTGGCAAAGGGAGAGATTGAGGCTCAGTGGGTTCATCTTCAAACGTAAGTATTCCTAACTTTATTTCTCCTTTGTAAGAGTAGAAAGATAATGCATTTGTACTATTCTCTGATGTATTTATATTTTGTATACATTGACATGAGTATATGTCTTCTAATACATGTTTAGTTTAGTTGTTTTAATGTTTCTAACCCCCATTTTGTGCCATAAGCTTTGGTGTGCACTAAATTAGATTTACTTTCTTGTTATTAGAATAGGTGAATATTTCAAGCCTTAGGACTCCATTAGGGTTGTTGTGTGATTGTGTTAGACTGTAGGTTTTAAAAACCTTCCTAGCATGATATTTTGTGATAAGTGTTCCCTAATCGGGTCTAGCAAAGCCCCATAATGGTCATGCTCTTGCTTAATAAGTGTATCCCAATCAAAAGTGTAGGTATGCTCTATCTTATCTAAGCTAGGATTGATTTATAGACATGATGCATTTTTGATTACATACATTTTGATGAACTCAATGTTAAACTAACCCTTGTAGGATTTATTTCACTTATTTTCATTCTTTTAGTCATTATTTTTGTCATATTGGATTGACTCTGTCGACCTAATTTTTTGGCTTCTATGTGCAGGTTCCTAGGAACATGCAACTAGATCAACCTAGTCGACCTAGTACAGATTTCCAACCTTTAAAAAATCCATTTTAGCCTTAGGTCAACCCTATATAGTTTTAGCACTCTATAATAAGTTTTGACATAGTTTGATCGATCCAGTTGACCAAGTTTCCAGGGTTCTCAAGCATACTTCAAAGTTCTTCATCAGCAATCTTTCTTCATTTCATCTCTAATCCACCAAGGTTCCTTTCTACCTCTCTATTTATTTATTTTATATCTTTCCTTTCATATTTTACAATCTTTAAAACTGCCATTGCGTAGTCAACTAGATCGACCTTGTTGACCTAGTTCTATGTTCTATGTTTTGTCTAAAATAACTAGGTCAACCCTACCAACTAAGTTCATTTTCAAACCTTGCTTCTATAGTACATGTTCAACCCTATCGACCTTTTTCTATATTTTATGCATATAATTTCAACACTATAACTTGTTTTAAGTTGGAATTAACCTCATATTTGCTAGTAATTAGCTCACACATTTCTTTTCCTGTTGCTTACATGCTTAGAATATCTCACATAGTTTAATTAGGGGATTTTTAATTAATCACTTAGTTTCATTATTTCTATTTTATGCACACACAACCAAATCAAAAAAAAATAAACAAGCACCTTAACATTTTATGTACCCAAGGCCTACCTACTTGGATTTCATCAACAAGCAAGAAGTTGACTTGATGCTTTGGTCAAGTACAAAGTATGGTTAATGGTATATTCTGGCTAAGCACCTAACACCTTTATCAATGTATTGTGTGAAGTGAGGGGGTAGGCCCCAATACCAAGCATGTATCATTGCCACTACAATCCCTTTTAGCTCAAACTACCTGAAACCATTCTTACATTGCTATCTAGTACCTTGCTTATAGCCAACTTCCAATCACACTAAAAATCATATCTTAATAATCTAATAAACATTCAAGTTGACCAATTAGTTAGCTCTTTAAATTTCAAGTTTATTTCTTGATCTTTTCTTAATTGTGTGCATAAAATATTACATTAGCCAGCGTTTGTGTAAGGTTTTGTTTTCTATGCTTCAATTGGATTGGCCAGCATTAATCCAATTGACTATCTATTTCCTTTCAATACTTACTATTTTTCATTACTTGAAAATTTATCTTATTTCATTTTCACAATCTATTTTTAGGCTTCTTAAATTCCTTGTCTTTTATATAGGATCAACCTAGTTGACCTAGTCCTTTTTTTTTTTTTTTACATTATATTAGATAGACCCAGTTGACCCTATATAGTTTTATAGCCCTTGATTCTATGATAGGTCAACCCAATCAACCCTATACAATTTTAGTCACCTCTTTATCCTTTGTTTTCTCATATCTCTTCTTTTTCCTTCATTATGGACTTTATATTGGGTGATGGCATTAAGTTATAGTCAACAGACATGATGAACTTCACTAATCCTAATAGGGTCTCCCATAGACAAAGTAGGGATCCTCTTTTGGATGCTAGTAATGTTCATATTGTCACTCACACAATGATCTATGGGACCCCTCCCAATACTTCTTCACAACATAATCCTCTTTTCTCATTAGGAGAGCAACCTAAGTTAAAGTATACTCCCAAAATGCTCTTCTTTTTTGAATTTCTTCAACATCGAGGAAAGGATCCTTCTACCATTTATAACCTCATGATTAGTGGTCAAATCTAAGAGCTTCATTCACCTACTCCTACATTAAATATTGGATTTAGGGGTGCTACTTTCCTTATTATTCCTTCAATTTTGACTCCTTATTATGCCATGACATCTTATTCTCTAACCTCTTCTACCTCCATGCCTAGTATCTCAACTAACATGGTAAGTTTTTATATCTAGTGGACCTCTCATAAGATCCACTATCCTTAATCCTTACACTAGTTCATTTTTTACTACCCAAGGTAATCATGTTTCTAGTTCTTCTTCTTCTCAACCATTCACTAGTCCATCTTTTGCTACATAAGCAAATTTTGCCATTAGTCCCTCACATTCTCATAATTCTTCTCAATCTCATATCAACACTAATAGTGGTACCCAAGCCACTAATACAAACATAAATACTAATTCTAATGCTTCTAATGTTAATCAAACACATCAACTTTTATTGCAAAATCTCAATCAAATGAATACCTTTCAAGCGCATAACATGAATAAAATGATGAGAATGCAAAACCACCTTCTTAATCTTTAATTGCATTTGTAACTAAAGGCTTAGGACACACATAACCAGAATGTTCCCCCTCATCTTCTTTGAGATTATCAAGGAAATCTCATTCCTTAACCTCCTTTAGTCAATAAAACCATCAAGCATCTACAAAATAAATCTCTCACTACTCAAATTACCAACATTGATATAGGAGGTATAACACCTACAATTTCTTATAATGGGTCAAGCGATCCTACCCTTCACCTCAAAACATTTGGAAATCTTTACAAGGATTGGGTCAAATTAAACACCCTTACTACTACCAAACTCCTAGCTAAAACCCTCATGGGTGATGCCTTGGATTGGTACAATCAACTTAGATCTCATTCCATTTCTAGTTTGGAAGACTTAGTAAATGCTTTAGTGAAAAAATTACAAACTAATGACCTCCCTAAAAACACTTTGGCCCATTTCATTAATTGCAAACAACATGAAAATAAAACTACCCAAGCCTTTGTTAAGAGATGGAAAACTTTTTTAGACAAATGTGAACATAACATGGTGGATGACAATATTTTTCATCTCTTTACAAATACTTTCTTTCCTAAATTACAATATCAAATCTATATTCTTTCTCCACATACTTTGGAGGAAGGTATCGACCAAGCTAAAAGACAATATTTCTTAATGCATCAATTTGAGTCACCCCAACCTTCTTTGGGTCCTCTTCTCTTACTCACAAACAAAAACCACAATATCACTAATGATGGTTTTACTTATTCTTGTGACACCATTCACAATGTTCAAGTTGTCATTCCTAACCCTTCTTTAGAACCAGCTCCTTCTTCTCAATAATACACTAATCCTCATTTATCCTCACCCAACAACATTAATGTCCACAAACTTCTATCATCAATTGAATTTCTTAAACATCTACCTAGGCCTCTTTCATGAGAACTTGACCCTACCCAACCTATGAAATCCTAGTATGATCCTAACAAGTTTTTTTTCATTTCATGCTAGTTGGGGTCATTCTCATGAGACTTGAGATAGCTTCATAATTTAGCTATGTATTTTCTTCTTGGCCCTAATTTTGATTATGATTCAATTATCTGTAAGTGTCAACAAGCCTATGATATTATTTTCAAGGACTATAAATCACATGACAAAACTCAAGCCTTGAATCAAGCCAATGCTCATTTGGCTATCTACAAAGATCCTTTACCTAATCATTAACCAATCCAACAAAATCAAGACAAGTCTACCCCTTCCACCAATAACATAGAAAGTCTTGTTGAACCAACTTCCAAAGAGAATGTGGTTATCATGACTAATATGTGAAGGGTGGTGGCTTTCATTGACCCTCAACCTATCTACACCCCTCCATCTCAAACATAGCATGTTATCTAGGTTTCTTCTCCAACTCATTTAAATGAGTTGGGGTAGGAAGATCTTATCACTTTTAATGATCTAATTTTTTATTCCCCCTTAGATAACACATCCCATAATATTTTAACCACTCTTTTATCACCTTCTAATTCTAATAATAAACCTATTTCTATTTACACTTCTTATACCAAAACTCAAAATCAATATGAACCAACCACGTCTTCATCACCACATGATTTACAACCTTGTTCTAAACCTTCTTCTTATCAACAAAAATTCCAATGTACTTCAGCTCCTCCTTCTGAGGACCTCCTTAATCATTACGCACCTATCTCTAACAATCTTTCTTATGGGCTATGATGAGTGGGATCCCATTGCAAAAATCACTAATCTCCCATCTTAGATTCCATTCCTTGAACTCATGAGGACATCCATACATCATAAAAACTACCTCATGCAACTCTTATTTGAGATGAACGTCCCTCATCCTCCTCTAGCAGGATGAGAGGCAACTTTATCTAGATCCGAATATATTATATTATAGTAATGTGAAGAGATGTATATCAATGTTGATGAAACTATAGACACTTCTCTTTCTCTATGATTTCTTATCGTATCTATGATTCGTGATGAGATTCTGCTTTATACAAATGATCCTCCCTTATTTATTATCATCTAAATAGGCAATATCCAAGTTAATCATGCATTTATTGATGAGGTTTCCATCACCTACATTACCTCTCTCAATTTAATTAAAACCCTTAGATATTCCAAATGCAATCTCAAGTCTACATGTAGTACCTACTAAGGATATGATAGAAGGCAAATGCCTCCTCTAGGTTGCATTTTCTATGTGAAGGTGATAATCTTTAACTTCCCTCTTTTTTATAAAATCTTGCTTGGTAGGCCATGGACTCATGACATGAGAGATATTACTTCCTCTACTTGCCAATGTGTTAAGTTTCCTCATAATGGAGCCATTTACAAGATTTAGGGTGACACTAACCCTTAAAATTTCAAACAATTCTAAGATCATCATGTCTTCAAGAATCTTACTCTTGAGTCTTTGCCTAGTATTCTATTTCATGAGTCCCAGTGTCTCAACTTTGCCATTAACTCAACCTAAGATTATAGTGGGCATCTTGAGCTCATTGGTAATATTCATCCTAATCTATTAGATTTTTATGATGATGAGCCCAATGAGATTAACTTAAAGATCAAAAATTCTGATCTCTCACCTCATCTCATCTCGCAACTTCCTAATTCTTTAAAACTTCATTCTTGCAAGCCTCCTTGTGATGAGATTCCCATAGTCTTCACCTATACTAGGAATTCTATTCACAATAATTCATCAGTTGATAAGGATATCTCTACCTATTTCATTGATATTTACACCCTAGATTATGATGATGGTTATTCCTTAGATGATCTGTTGTTAGGCGGTCTTGTACAGGCCCATGATACTGAGATTATCCATTTATCATTCTTCTTTACTTGAGTCTTTTCATGCATTTCATCACTTTCCTTCACTTATAGTTCCTAATTTTAGTTATTTTCCCCTTTATTGTAGGGTAAAGGTGGCATTGACACCTCTAGTTTTTGAGGAGCCATGTAGGATTATGCTCATGGATCATGCTATGACCAGGCCTTACCATTTTGCTAGGTACCCTGACACTCATAGATGGATTAACCCTAAGGTTAGTGAAACTCTCCTTAGACCTTCTATATATCTTGCTTCTCCCTAGGTAGAGCCTGCTATAGTTGAGCCTCTTCTCACTCTTGCTATAGTTGATCATGTTTCTACTCCTACTGTTATTAATCCTACCACTATTTCTAATGTTATCACTCCTTTCATTGAGCCTAGTTCTATTCTTTCCTCATCATCAGCCTCCCTTGGTGATGGTTTGTTTTCATTGCCTACGATGGCTCCTCCACCCACCAAATAGGCTAATTAGTGCTATTCAGCTTCTTCCACTCCTATTATGCCTCCTTATATGAGTGCTTTTCTTAAAACCACTCACAAGTGTATATGTTACTTCCATGCGATATATAATCATTCTTCTACCCATTATCTTAAGTTGTGAAAATATATTTATACCTTATGTCCTTCTTCCTCATCATTAGATAAATCTTTACCACCCCAAAAGGTACTTCTTGAGCACATGCCTAAGTATGGTGAGGTATATTATCTATGCATCTATGTGGCACCCATCACATCGATTGTTGTTGCATCTTACAACATCTCAATATCATCTTCTAGCCATTCTCAAACCTTCTTTTGTTCCTACCATAGGTCATTCCCACAAGAAGGCTTCTCTTTCTTCTCCCATGGCTCCACCTCCAGTGGTTCCATCCCCTCTTGTGCTCCTTTCACCACCTTTTGTGCCTCCACATGTGGACCTTCCCTCACCCATGGATTTTTCTCCATCGGTGATTCTTGCATCTCTATTGGATCTTGCTCCCATGAATTATCCTAACCATCCTTTGCCTAATTTCCCTCCTCAACATGAACCTTTGAGTATTCTTACTTTTTTAGTTGTGGAGATCATAAGAGAATTATTTTTCTAGTGTTTAGTGAAGATTGAAGAAATTTTAGTAGCAATGCATATCCAGCTTCATAGAGACTTATCCAATGTATTAGATAATGTGTGTGGAAAAATTTAGCAGTATTTATGAGCACATTCATGGTGATTTCACATTTATATTGGATTGGATTTGTGGTCCAATATTATTTCTATTTATATCATTTGACACTGTGTCAAATTTTTACTTGTCTTATATCATGATCTTACTTGTACTATATCTTGCTTATATTATCATTTATATTCACATATGGTTGCCTTTTATTTATCATTGCTTTCCCATTTTTACTTGGATTTTTTTTAAAACTCTCTTTCTTGCTTCTTTATGACTGTTTTGCTTTCTTATCCTTATTTTTCATAGATAATGTATCATGGTGATTTGGTTATACAAACCATGTTCTCCTTAGTTATTATCTCCCTTTACCATGTGATCACTTAGAAAAAAATCGATCTCATTATATGTTCCTTTTACTGGTCCACTTTGGATCTCCCTTTTCCCTCTTCCTTTTTTCACAAACTAATAATATACACAGTTGAGACTTGAGTTCACATTCCAATTCATTGTCAAGCCTAAGTGTCCTATTCAATCTTTGTCTTTAGTTACTTAGTTTCCTTTAGCCTTAGCCTATAGCTCATTCATGTGTATCACTATCTCTCTCATGGTTGGTAATTTTAAATATGTATGGAGGAGGAATCTTAAAAATTATTCAAAAGAAATTTAAAATCTAAATCATTTAAAAAAAAGACAATGATATCAAAAGGTAAAAATATTCTTAAAAGTCAAATCACACCAAAAGACATGATTCAAATCACATCTCCTTATTCTAGTCAAAGCTCAAACTCCATAGTTGGCCTCATGGTAGAGATAAGGTCCTTTGGGGTGTGGTAGGCTAGTATAGTAGAAGAGGGGAATAAAACAATATTTTAGTGCTACATACTTTCTCACGCAAGTACCCAATCTTCACAATAGACTGATGACTCTATAAGGTGTCCTGAAGAATGGGGAACACATTGTGGGAAGGTAGGTTCATTTTACTTTTTCTTGTACCAATATACCTTATGATTTGATCTTAGTAGCACACTTATTTACCTACAAATCTTTATGTCTATAACAAACAAGTTTCCTTTGTACATAGATAACCACTAGTCACTTAGTGTCTTCTCATGTCTTTAGTATCCCTCTTGCCTCCTAAGGTCTTCTCATAAGACACCTAAGTCTTGATTTTTACACTCCCTTTTTCACACCTTATATCCCTTACATTTCCTATTGAGAAATATCATTTTCTCTACTAATCACTCCCCTTAGGATTTCATTTGTGATTTGTATTGTAAGACTGTGGATACAACTTGACATTCTTCATAAATTACCATATTTTCCTTCTTATTACCCACATCCTTTTATTACCCGATCTTCCTATTAATTCCACCCCAGTAGTGTTCTCTTTGTCAAGTTGCAGTTTAAGAACATGCATAGGACTTGAGCCTCCTCATAAAGTTTTCCAATACCCAAGTCACCATCCAAATTACATGTGTCAAATTTGAGATAAGATTCGATCAATTATGAAGTTACACGTCATTGACATGTTTCCCATCTTAATTTAGTGTTTTTTATGCTTATTTCATTTCTCTTTCACTTTAATCTTCTAATTTTTTGAGTGTGTAAGATTACAACCATTTCTTGAATTTTTTATACTTCTCAGCTTGAATTAATATTACCAATTTAAGACCAAACTTTTACAATTTTATTTTTCTTTCATACTTCCTATCATGATTTAGTATGATTGATTGACTTAATTAATTTGTTTTTATTACCATTTATTCCCTTTTACATACCTTCCATTTTATTACATTGATTTCATACTTCCCAAAGTGATATTAGTATTATTTTACTTGTTTTAATTTTAAGCAAAAATCTTTCACATTGGTTTAAAAACATTCCCTTTTACCATCTTGTTTTACTAACTCTTGGATCTTTATACTTAGTCATTTTCTTGTTATTACACATTTCCCATCTTGAAATAGTATGTAGTACATTGTTTTTGCTTGATTATATTTTTCCAAGTCCTTTTTCCTATTTCTTTTAACCATGCATGTGTCCTACATAATGCTAGAAAAAAAACCATATCACATATATTTCTTATAGCATATACAACAAAGCTAAATACATGTGCTAGAAATGAATATATCTAAAGCATCCATAAACACAACCATCATAATGAAAACATACACATCAAACAATAATATGTCAAAATGATCCATCATATATATATCATGAATTTATATAACATATATAACCATATACAATGCTCCAACTCTATGGTTGGGTTCCATCCTATCTATCTCATGGCCTAGCCATGCTGCTTGTTGAGGCCTCAGTTTGACTCTTCCAAATAGTATGACATAAGGAGGTCATTCAATATCTCAATCCCTCTACCTATCCTTGTAGGTGTGCTACCCGTAACTATGACTCTACTAGTTGGGATTGAATCTCTATCATCTATGTTGTTGTAGCTAGATGCACATCTCTCTCATCTGATAGGGCTTACCATGTCTATAGATCCCCTACACCCATCATTATTGGTGGTTGCATCCTCTCTCTTTACACCCATATCTACCTCATTGCCTCTCTAGCTAATATGAACTAGATCACCTGAGATGAGGTAGATGATACACTTGGATCCTCTAGTGTCATGGGGTCATATGGCTACAAAGTCTCATCTAGGATGTCATGGAGTGCTCCCCTCACTAGGGACCCCCATCTTGCTTCCTCATCCTCAACTACACCTATAAAATCTTGCAAGATGGATATTAGATCATTGTTATATCTCAAAATATCTAAATATCTATCTATTTATCTCTATTTCCAAAACAAAAACCTAAGTAATAATATTTAATCATCTTTTTATCTATTTGTGTCTCAACCATTATGGTCTCACCATTTGTGCAACCACCTAAAATAGTCTCTCCATCTACGTAGCCTCCTAGCACCTCCTATATAGGTCACCTCATCAACTCAAACCTAGATATCATGGCTCATGTCCAACTTAGCCTACATCTAAGTGGTCTTTCTATCATCTCTTTTGGCTCACCTATGGGATCACATGAGATGGTAATAGTCTCCACTCTCTACTTCTCCTTTTGCTTCCATCAATGTCATGTCCTTAATGGTCATTGCTCATCTCACTACAGAGCTGGTAATGGTATATCTCATATTTCTACCTCCACATCCTTATCCTCCTACTTAGCTCCTCATCGTGCTTGACCAGTCCATGGTCGCTCTTGATGTGGCCTCAGTGTTAGCCTCACCACTAGTGGCCCCAATCCTCTCCTCCCCTATGGATCTCTCACATGTTGATCCCACTACTCGAGCATTAGTATTAGTGTTTCTAAATGAGATAATCCCATTTGCCCTAGAAACCATGTCATTAGATGTGGCTCTCTCCACTAAAAATACTATTTGACCACCTCTATCCTCATTATCATTGGTGCCACTATGTCCCATCTCACCCATGTAGTTATTATTTGCTCGTATGGATACCACAATATGTTTTCATGTCTCACTAATTACAACACTGGTAAGTGGGGCATGACCTATGATACCCAGTCCTCTTTCCATCTCCACACTCGAGGTGAATTACCATTGACAACATAGGGCAACCCAGTTGATCAGTACATAGGAAACCTCTCATATATCTAAGTTATCATCAATATGATTGGTCCCATACTCATCTACCCTTTGACCAGCATCTCATACTTATCATGTACCAGTTGGACCTAGATGATAGAGCCTAGATCATATAGAAATCACTCCTTCAAGATCATCCTGCTCAAGGCTAACACGAATAGTGGTACCTTATCATCTAACTTGTGACATAACACTTGTGTCATAAGGCCTATCATAGCCTTTTAGATGTCAATAATCTATTATGTATAGACATAAAACATGATAACTCTCCTACCTGGTAATATCATCTCTAATATTGTAGCCCACATGGCTAAGGTTCTCCTCTTCTCTAGGTTGTTTGATATCCATGTGGTCACTTGTGCTCCTACCATAGGTAGCCCCAAGATGGCATGGACATCATCTAGCATAATAGCCACCTCTAATATATCTCCATCCACCTCCCATATGAAGGTAATAGTAAATCATTCCTAGAAACTAAGGAACATGACTAATAGATTAGCACTGAGGGGGATCTAGCACATATAAGATATCCTACCTAGACCTACAGATCCTAGTCTAGCTCTATCTCCATATGAAAACCTATCTAACAAGTTTGGTAACCATGTTGCATCCACAATTCTCCAAAATCTCCATCACCCCTACACCCAAGAAATAACAAAAGATGTATCAGTTCCTCCATGTCATGTATAGTCACAATACATTCTTTTTAATCAAAAAAAGCCTCAATTACTTTATTTTAGTCATTTTAACCTAGTTTTAGCTTACTCATTCCTTCTTAACCTTACTTGATCATTTCAATCCATTATATCCCTCTTTAATCCTTTTTGCATGCTTTTTCATATCATTTCAGCTCTTTGTTCATACTAGTTTGACCAAAATTTTCCTATCTTTTTTTTTGGTTGACGCAAAAATCTAAGTCAACCCCCTTCTCTTCCCCTCTCTAATGTTGAGTTTTTATTCTAGACCTTTCAGACCACCTAAAAACTTTGAACTAGGCCATCAACTTAAAAAATGTACAGGTTCAACCCATACCTACCAGGTTGACACTATGGATTTTGCTCATTTCTAGCCTATTAGGTCGATTGGGTTGACCCATTGCTTTATGCCTATCGACCCCTTGTATTTTCCCAAAAAAGTGCAATTTATTAATTTATTCCTAAATCCTCTAAACCCATTTTCCATCTTCCTATTTTTTACCCCTAGAATCCAATTTTGTTTCATTTTTGACATATAGAAATGCTTCAAATAAAATTTTACTAAAACTACACTTAATTCACTAAAAATTTCAAAAACCAGTTTGAGATTCATAGTCGCATACCTGTAGTGCACCTGTTTCCACCTATGGATCTCCTCCTCACCTAGCATGTCATCTTCTCACCATCCTAGCTCATTTTTGTCTCCAGAGCTCTTTTTCCCCTCTCTCAAAAATCAAAATAATAAATGAATTATCTTTTGCCCTATTTAAAAACACTTTTCAAAATTCAAATCTTTCAATTATTTTTTAGTAGATTCCTTATTTTGCTTATAACTTTGTTTCTACTCATCCATTTTTCAAACCATAAAATGTATTAAATTCATGATGACATAGAGAATATTTTCCACTTCCATATGCTTATCTTCCAAAAAAATTGTTTTTTGGCTATTTTTTGCACTAACTTCTACAAGTTTGTCTAGTGTTTTCTACATTGGACACCTTTACATTTCTTACAGTCTATTTCTTTATCTATGGCACTAAATTAATTTAAATTTATGTGCTTTTTTAATTTAGTCCTTTCATTTATCTTATTTTATACTTATTGCACTTTACTTAGCATCAGCATTATGTGTTATCATGTTCTATCTTGAAGCACCATCCCATGTTACACTTACATGACACGTGATGAGCTTTGATTGGGGCATATATATATACTTAATATTTTTAAACTTTTATCGATTACTAACACTTTATATCTTGAAAGAACTAGTTGAGCCTCAATCTCTCTAAGTGCAAGCCTTAAAGGGTGTACCAGAAAAGGGTGGGCAGACCATTGGTGCTTTATAAGATTATTTTTCCTTTTGTCACTTACCATCTACACACTTGTCTCCTAAAACCATTTACCCTAAGCTTATTCTCCTTAGTCCTACTCATTCCTCTCAGTTGTCATGTCTTATCCATCCTTTTCTTGCCTTAACTCCCTTTTGATCAGTTGGTTGTACTAGGTTGACTAGATTGACCTAGTACAATTTAGGGATATTTTTCACATTCTTATCTTGCTAGCCTTTCATCTAACCTAGCTCAGACCTAGTGAATTATCTCTGAAAAGACACTGGTACACTAGGTTGACCCTATATAGTCAATTTTTTTGGGAGGATTTAACGCAAGATCTGCCTATATATGCAAGTTCATTTCCCACCATTTCAATAAGAGAAGAATTAATAGTGAATAATTGCAAATGAACATCTACTTATTGACCATTTTACTTGAGGAATAAGTCTTAGGGTTCCATTCTTTCTTTGGATATATAGATCTTCTCTTATGGATAAGTCTTTTGGATGATTAGATAGTTTATGTAGCTTAGAGTTGATTTATATTTATTATCCTTACATAACACAATAATATTTTGAGAAGCACCTTGGCCAAGGGAGAGATTGAAGCTCAGCAGGTTCATCTTCAAAGGTAAGTATTCCTAAATTTATTTCTCTTATGTAAGAGTAGATAGATAATGCATTTATATTATTTGCCCATGTATTATGATTTTTTACACCTTGATGTGAGTATATTTCTTCTAATACATGTTTAGTTTAGTTATTTTATTGTTTCTAACCCCCACTTTATGCCACAAGCTTTGGTGTGTGCTAGATTAGATTTGCTTTCTTTTTATTAGAATAGTTGAATGTTTGAAACCTTAAGACTCTATTAGGGTTATGTGATTATATTAGACTGTAGGCTTTGGAACCCTTCCTAGCATTATATGTTGTGACAACTGATCCCCTAATTGGGTCTAGCGGATCCCCATATTTGTCATGTTTTTGCTTAATAAGTGTATCCTAATCAGAAGTGTAGGTATGCTCTATCTTCTATGAGCCAAGATTGATTTATAAACATGATGCATTTTTGATTGTATATAGGAATCAACTGTAACATGATGATGATAATAAAAAAGGTTGTAAGATTTAGACATATACTAAGCAAGGACACAAGCTAGGGAGAGTTGTGAACCAAGATGATTGATAGATAAGGCCATGATATGTTGACATATCCCAAGAAAGGACACATACATGGGAAAACATCAAGCCAAAATAAGACAATGAAATGATAATATTAATGATGAGTGTATCTCAAAGATAAAATAGAGTGATATGATGAAGGGGATGAGAGAGAATAAATAATATGTTTGAGTGACCAAAAGATGAAGGGGAAGAATTATACTGCATTACATCAAATTAATAAGCCATAATATGCTTAATATCGATGGTGCTCCTAGCAAGGACACATGAAAGAGAACAAGAAATGATAATAAAGTTATGGTCCTGGTCATGCCCTAATCAAAGGAGTAAATTTTAAACATTAAATGATGAATTGATCAATAAGTGATAATGGATGACTGATGGAAGAAAAGATGGATGTTATGATTTTTTAGGCCCAATCGATAGGTACAGGTGATTGATGAAAAGATTAGGGAGATGATAATGGGAATGGTGATTGATCAATAGATTGATTGATTAATGATTGATATTATATCTCAAGGATTTAACTGATGTAATACTTTAGTATGATTAAGGACAAGCTATATGTGATGACAAATGATGTGGAAAGAGGTGAGAGTGGCCGAGTTGACCTCAGGCACATTATGTGACTAAGCATTTCCTACATAGTCTGAAAAGACCTCAAGCCAATTTAGTTCATATTAGATGATAAATGATAAGATAGACTAGATAAGGAGGATGATAATGACTATTTAGACATGTTTTTTGTTAGATTGGGGATGATTTAACTTAGATGAAGATAAGGGACTAGGAGGAATGATGGGAGATGGGATGTTAGATGTTGATGATTAGAGAGATGATATATGAGTAACTACAAGATATATATGGAATGATAAATGGCTTGGAAGAATGATTGGAATTGGATGATTGAATTTAAGATGATTAGATGATTAGGCAGGTGATAGAGGATAGGAAAAAATATGAGTGCAGTCTATTATCAGTCCATCATTGTTGTAATAAGTCTCTTCATAATCTAAGCAATCTTATGTAAATATACCACTAGGTAGTGTGACCCATGATATAAGTATGACCAAGAGAATGTTGTACCAAAGTGCATAATTATAAAAGGGTTAAATAGTGAACTCTGCATCATCGAGAGCACCTAAAGCATCATTGTAGATTTTGGTGTCATCATAACATCCTCGTTCATTTCCCAATAGACAAAAATGATTTATGATAAAAGAAAGATCAAAATAAGACAAAAAAGATATATATAGACAAATATTTATAGATAAGTGAATATAGACAAAAATATAAATGAAAACACTCAAATCATATAAATAACATAGACAAATATACATCAAGTATATAGGGTCTTATCTAATTATCCTAATGAGATTCAACAAGATGATTGATCAGGTGATGAGTTGGACTAAGTCAATCATGATGATCATGATGTGAATTTGGATTAAGGTTATGTATTTGTACAAGGGTATGGTGTTGGAGTAGAATAATGACTTAGATTAGAATAAGGCTATTGAAGACATAATACAAGATGACTAGGATGTTGAGACAAGGCAAGACAACAAGATGATGATAAGGAGATTTAGGACATATGACAATATGGCATAGGACAAGATGACTAGATTATTAAGTTTTTTTTAGATTTTATAAAATTTTAGGGTTTTTTAGAAAATTTCATTTTTAGGTCTTTTTGGAATATGTATGTATACTATACGAAGGGGTTATTAGCAAAGGGAATACCTAACCTAGCAACCAAGATAAATATAGATGGATTTATGGATGGGATGACAAAAGCATGAGGGTAATGCTAAAAAATGAATAAGGATGAATGAAGAATGGACTATGGATTGATAGTGAACACATTGTGAAGGAACCAAATATCTAGTTACCTGAGTGTCCATTATAAGATATGACAAGACTATTCCATAACATTTCCCAAATACATATTCATTCCCTTAATAATTTCAAGACTAGAAGAAATCATGGACATAATAAGATGATGTAAAACATGATGGATAAGGATGTTAAGGATAATATATACAAGGATGCTTGGAGGGTGATGCAGATAGGGTTGACAAGGGATATGATAGGTAGGAACAATGGACAAGGGGATGGGATAAATAAGGAACTTGAGGACATAACTATAGGGATGGAGTGAATTTTTCCCCCAAGTAGTGAGGTATAATGTGGATAACATATTATTTTACCATGATGTCAAAAACTAGTTTTCATCATGATACTTTCTCAATGTGCCAAAATACTAGTTTTCATCATTGGATGATTTAATATTTTTTTGACATTTTTAATGGAATCTCAATTTTTTAAAGGCAATCAAGATGCAGGATGTAAACTCTTTATTTATCTTTCAACCAAAACTTTTTTTAAGAACATGTACTACTAGGATGATCTTATTAATGATAGATTCACTAATATCTTTGTGACTTTTATTGATTCTTAATTTAGCATCCTCTAGATGACTCAGCCAGGTGTCTTTGTAAACCCTACAAGAGATGATGTTACATGGGAAAGTGATGTGTGGTAGGGATAGAATTGGATGCTTTTTATAGTGACGTAAAGAGGGTGGATGAGTGATATGATGGTGAATTATGTGACTAAGAGGAGATCAAAAATGAGGTTTAACAGTTACATAAACTATTGGATATGGTAGAGGAGATATTTTTATTTTGTGTCATATGTTAAATGAGGTTAAGGGATCTAAGACTTTATAACTTATTTTCTCTTTGATCCAAATATTAGGAGGATTGTTGGCCATATTTATATTACTTTTGAAAGAGTTTTGACTTTTTGATAGGTGACTTGGATTTTGATTACCCCTTGGTGCCTAAATTTGGGCTTCATTAGAGGAATTTGATTTTTGACTTAATACATGATTATTTTAACTTTGATGGTCCCATATCACCTCAAGGATATTTTTACTAAGGTATGAAATTTTTTGACTTGGTTGATTATAAATCTCTTCTTGAATTTGATTGATTACATTTGGATCATAATTGACTTGATTATCTGGCTTGATTAATTGATTATTGGCTTGTATCCTTGTATATTTGGCACACAAGATTACGTGATAAAGGGAATCCAATGATGTGTATTCTTTTTTGTCCCATTCAAGGAGTGGGATGGAGGGATTATTCATAGGAGGTGGATGATTAGGGATATGTGATAAAAAGGGTTGATTAAGGGGATAATAAGTAACATAATCATTATAATAGCTACTAAGAGACCCAACCTCAATGTTGGAGAAAGTGTCCTCAAGAATCTCAAAAGGATCACTAAGACTCTTTGTATAATTAGCATATAACTTTGATTCATATACAACTTGATGATCTTTAACTAATAAATCATCAAATAATTGTGTTATGATTTCATCATCTTGAGATGGATCAAGAGTCATGCCTTCTGACTGGTCGACATTCAAATTAGAAATATACTCAAAGAGATAGGTGTTAGCATGACTCTCATTAACTATGAGGTATGGTAATCCTAACATGGATTCTAATTCATATTTTGATTTTGGATATGATATAGATACAGATGACCATTTTGATGCTAACTCTAATAGGAATGTTGATGAGATGATGTTACTAATAGATGATTTTTTGATAGTATCCATATAATTGTCTGTAAGTACCTTATTCCCCTTGGGTTTGTGAATGGATGATTTAGGCTTAATAGATTTGTGAAAATGGGGGATTTGATGTGAATAGGATATAGGTATGGTTTGATTAGGGATGGTTGTGGTATGGTGAGGATTGGGGTATAACCTTAACTAAGGAGGGAATAATATTGATTGTGGTTAAGAATTTCCTCTTGGCATACCCATTTTTGCGCACTCCTTGGTGTAGATGTATTGGATTCACTCTCAATTTCAATGTCACCATTATCAATTAAGTTTTGGACATAATCTCTAAAAGGGTGATATTTATTAATAGAATGCCCGGGGACTTTATGGTATAGACAAAATTGTTTTGCTCGATGCCATGAGGGTGTATGTTTGGAAAATTTTAGAGTTCTTATTTTTGGGTAGAAAATCATGCCTATGGCCTCTAATTTCCAAAATAGGGCTTATGTGGAAATTAGGAGAAGGGTATATTTTTTGTCTATAGTGTTGGATGTGGAAATGTTGGATTTAGGAGTGGAATAATGTGATGGTGATGTCATGATATTGGGGGATGTTGGTGTGTGATATTTTTTAGGAGATGAACTAAAATTAGATGAGGTTGACAAGCTAGGCTTCCTATTTTCTAGTAGGATAGGGGATTTGTGATGGACTATGACTAGCATTTGATTATGGATGGGTGTAAATTGGAGGTAGATTAGTTGAATGGGTTCAAAGATTATGGAAGTTGGTCACCCATTTCTAAGAGTTATAATAGGATTGAATCCTTGTTAGCAAGAATATATTTATTAAATATGATAATTTCTTTATTAGTATATTGGCTAGGAAGGTCATGACTAGGACTATGATTAATGGATGAGGGATCAGAATGGGATTGGTTTTCATAAGAATTAGATGTGGACAAGGGTTGATGAGGCACTTGTTTAGTAGGTGTCCTTAGGTTTAGGGGTTCAAAATCATTAGGAAGGTGAGCACCCATCTCCAATATCCATAAAAGGCACTTGTCCTTATTGGCAAAGATATAACTGTGAAATAGGTTGACCTCATCACTTGTATATTAGGGGATATTGTGACTAAACTTATGATGAATGGACGATGTAGATGACTATGGTGTGTTAACATGTGGGATAAGTGTAGATGGAGATTTTTAATGGGGAAAGATAGGAGATTTTAATTTAGGTTTGATGGGATTGAGGTTTGTAGGTAGGTGGGTGCCCATTTAAATTGAAATTGATTGGATTGAGGATGATTGGATGTTATATTGAATTGACAAAGTGAAATGTTTTCAATAGGGTATTCTTTTAGAAGGGAATTTGAGAGAGTGACAGGTGATAGAAAAGATGATGGTGGATTAGATAGATAGGATAATATGTAAGGATAATGAAAAGACTAGATCAAGAGTTAGACCAATTTTATCAAGGTGGGATAGATATAATGGAAATAAATGGAGGGATCAAGGATGATGGGATTGAGATCAAGATAAGTATATAAGGGTGGTAATGCAATGAAGATTAGGGGTATGGTGAGTATGGTTTGGATAAGTGTGTGACCTAAAAATATAACTAGATGTGTTGTGGGATAAAAAGACAAGACAAAGTAAGATGGGATTTGTCTAGATGAGGTTAGACTAGATGAGGGTTATAAAGAAATAAGAATATGTTAAGATAAAACTAGATTAAGATATGTATGAGATGGAATGATAAGATGTATAATATATACAATATTATATGATATTAATGATGTACAATATATGATAAATGATAAAGTAGATAAGAATATACAAGATATGATGATTGGTAAAGTGGATAAGGATGTACAAGAATTTTAATAATGTAAAAGAAGGGGATAATATTAGAATGTATAAGACAATATGATATAGGCAAGGGTATATAAGATGATGATATAAGAGACCTAGATTGTTGTGTATAATTTGGGGTGAAAGGTTGACTCAGTTCACAAGCACACTAGTCTAGCATGACACACACTAAAGTAAGAAAAGTATAAACCTAATATTAGTAAACCAATTTGGGAGTGTAACATGATGACTACACCATCTAATGGCTTTGCAGGTGAGCATGTAAGCTGGGAACCCATTAAAAAAACTCCCAAATCCTCCTAACCCTATTTTTATTTACTGGTCACTTAGGAGTTGATATTGACTCTAGAATCAAGTTGTGTATTATGTCCAATAGTCCTTTTCTATGTTATACAGGATCTATAAGGCTATCCCCAATATACACTAGGTACATGGGGCTTGACTCTATATAGGTTGATGTATAATTCTTGGGTTAGAGTGTTAACTCTTTTCCTTCATGGAAGACCTATATGGGGTCAACCACTAGTCTTAACTATAGTTATCCTTAATTTTTATACTCTACCAAAATATGGAGTGTGGATTTGTGTGTGGTGTTGAAATCCATGGTCATAATCCCCCTAAGACTATGGAAAGTGCGTGGGTATCAATTCAACATCATCTTTCCCCCTAAAAAATAAAAATGGGAGGGTTTGCTAATGGTTTTTTATCCTTCAAGACTTACTTGTAGGATGCAGGGAGGAGAGCATACACCATTGTATCCCTTAGGTACAGACAAGTAGATAAAAATTTTGATTAATCATTTAATTTAGATGTGATATATACAAAAATGGTTTTTAAAATGGTAAAGTATTTGATAAGTGGCCTGCAAAGTAAGTAATTAGTAGTTTTAATTTGTAAATCTTAAGGGGCAAATTGCAAGACAAGATGTTTGATAAAAATGTGTCAAAACATGACCTACAAGGAAAGTGATTAGTAACTTGATAGATAAAATCAAGTGAGACAAAACTACCTCTAAATTTCCCCTTGTGAAAATGTTAGTCCAATAATGATTTAAAAATACTAAAAAAAAAATTGTGAGTTTTACACTAAATTTTTTTTTAATAAGGGACCATGATGCAAGGGTCTAGGGGTATCAACCCCCAATCATATCAAAGGTTAACACCCCTTACGAGGTTAAGGGGTAGCACCCCTTGTAGGTGTTAATCAAAATTGCATATAAGAGCACAAAACCATAGATGGCATGTCAAAAATGCAAATACAGAGAAACAATTTATTAAAATATGAGCAAAATGTGATAGTAACCATGTGGTTAGGTAGGAAAAATTGCCTATGAGATGCCAAAATCATGACTACTAGTCAAAATCATATATTAGGATAAGCAATTTTCTTAAAATAGTAAACTATCATGATTACCCTACAGTTAGACAGGTCAAACTCACCTATGAGATGTTAAAATTATGACTACCAGTCAAAATTATAGATTAGGATAAGTGATTTTTTCTAAAATAGTAAATCATCTCAGTTACCCTATAGTTAGACATGTCAAAATCGATTATGATATGTCAACATTGTGACTACCCATCAAAATTATGATTGACTATAAGCGACTTTGAAAGATAGAAAAAACTAATATATTTACAAATTTTTAGAGAATAAATATTATTCTAAGTGCTATTAACTATGATTTTTATAGAATATGTTATTCATAGAAGTTAATTAAAACAAGATTAAATTAGATGTATTTTAAAATGATAACTAGATAGTTGTGATATCGCATTAGATTTAAGCTTAACCCTAAAAGAAAAACTAGATATATACAAGTAGTAAGGAAAATATGTACAATTAGTAATATATATAGATTTTAGGTCTAAAAACCTCAAAATATCTAGTTGTTCAAAACTATAAATAACAGAGTCAAAATCAAATCTGGAAATCAAAAGTATGACTACATATAAGTTATTTTGCATAGAACTTATAATCTTGATAGCTTTAGATAATCAAAAATTTACCCCTTATTCTTGCAATATAATGGGGTAGATAAAAAGCCAAAACACTAGAAAATATGAGTATAAAGTATGTCACTATGATTAAAGGTAGTTTTTTAGTTGAATGAAAATTGTAACTAGCATATACAAAATCATAAATGAAATTCAAAATCATGACTATCAATAAAGGATTTTAACTAACAATAACTATTATAGTTTGATAAAATCATGATTGCAATATTTAAAATCAAAAATGAGGATCAAAATCATGACTAGTAATAAGTGATTTTTTCAAACTGTAAGAAAATAGTTAGGTGAATTAATGACTAATAGTTTAAATTCTATGATTACTTAAAAATCATGATTGTTGGGGTCAAAATCGCTTGTGTAAACTTGCTTTTTATAGAGCAAAGTCATCTTTCATCTGGAGGATGACATTTTTGAAATTTTGGGCCCAAATTTACCTTCAATCTAACTTGCAATTTTAATCCACACACTTCAAACACACTAGGTCAACTCAAAAGGAGGGATCCCACTGTGGTCTCCAAATCTAATGCAAAGATTTTGTGCAAATAGATTGATTTATACAAACTTATCCCTATCATACACAAAATTCCAGCACACCTCTAATTTAGAGCTAATTAAATAAAAATGCAATTCAAATGAAAATATTATACTTGCATTATGTGTAAATCTTCACCAATTTTATGCCCCAAACAATATTTAAGACAAAAACAAGACTAAGATTAAATATTACTAGATTTAGTGTTATATTGCTATAATAGACTCAGATTTTTGTTCAACTTATAGACTTGATGGCTTGTTTAAAAGACTAATTTGGAATGATATATTGGGTCATAGATTGGACATGGATTTTCTTTACATTCCTTAAATAGTTTCAATGGAGGATGAGTTGGTTATTTATAGAGAGGGAAGAAGGAAGATCAATGTCCAGAGTTCAAAGTTGGGTGTAGGAAGATCAATGGTGGAGAATTATTCAAGGAATTAAAAATTCACTAGATGATTCTAGAGGAGGGAATGTTCTAGAGGTATAAGCCTCTAGAGTCTTTTTTGAATCCTAATGGCAATTAATAAATGATTAGTCATGTGATTAGGGGGTTTTAGAGAGTCTATGGGTGTAGGAGAGGCTACTCATAGGCTAGGGTAGGTTGGAGGGAATTTTAAATTCCTAAATATTAGATAAATGGGGTTAGTTAGTGGATAATGGGGAATTAGGTGAATTAATTAGGTTATAATATGTTATAAGGTCATTATGTGACATAAAGAATTAATAGGGGGTATTAGACCAAATGGTTAGAAGGGGATTAATAAGATGAATCAGATGAAATAAGTCAAGATAGAACATTACTGGATAAAATTAATGACAGAGGGAAGCAAGCAAATTTAGATGCATACATGTTGTCACTCTTTAAAAGGGAATTATGAGTGGATGAAGTAGAATGAGTAATGGTCTTTAAAATAAGAAAGACACTCATTAATGAATGTTAGTAAATGATCTTAGTGGACACAGTTTAGATAAGTTTCACCCAGCTATACATGAATTATGTGGTGATAGCTTGAGTTTTAAATATCATTGTTTTCATATGTAAACAACTGTAATTTGATATGTTATATATATATATATATATATTAGTATTAGACCAAATGGATAGAAGGGGATTAATAAGATGAATTAGATGAAATAAGTCAAGATAGAACATTACTGGACAAAATTAATGACAGAGGGAAGCGAGCAAATTTAGATGCATACATGTTGCCACTCTTTAAAAGGGAATTGTGAGTGCATGAAGTAGAATGAGTAATGGTCTTTAAAATAAGAAAGACACTCATTAATTAATGTTAGTAAATGATCTTAGTGGACACAGTTTAGATAAGTTTCACCTAGCAATACATGAATTATGTGGTGAAAGCTTGAGTTTTAAATATCATTGTTTTCATATGTAAACAACTGTAATTTGATTTGTTATATATATATATATATATATTCATTAATCATGGTATTATACATGTTATCCATTCCTTAATATTCCAATTGAAATGAGTTACTCATAAATAACGAAATGGTTAAAAGGTTGAATTCTTTTATTCTAAAGTTAGACATTATCAATATCATTGTTTTTGAGTGGTTAAGGAACATCTTATTGATGTGGATTTAATGAAAGGTGTTTAGAAGGGTTTGGAACAATATCTAACCTTGTTATCATGATAATTTTATTTATTTAAGGATAGTATTAATACTTGGCAAAGTAAAAAATATATGTTAGAAATTGTGTGTTTAAGATGCATAGGTTCAATTTGGTAACTAAAGGATATATTGTTGTGAATTATAAATTATGAGATTAAGCTTGAGTCCTATAGTGAATATATGTGTTTGAAGTTGGAAAAATATGTTGTGAATACAAAATAAAAAATTTATAAATTTATATTAACTTTGAAGAGTGTTGCATTACAGTTGCATTTTTTAGAAACTTAAATGGTTTTAACTTCAAAGGTAGCTTAGAATAATTTAAATCAAAATGCATATGTTTTTTTTTTCTAAAGCATAAGAAATTATTTTCTTCTAAAGGAAATTCATTATTTGGTAATTTAAGAAAATCCCAATATCATTCTTTCCTTAAATTTTAAAATTAATTTATGAGCATGAAAGGATTATTACATGCACAAGGATATTCTATGACATTTTTAGGATTAACAATCCATAAAGAAATATATAGAGTACATGAGGAAACCAAAATATTTTATTATAAATACAAGGCAATCATAATGATTTGAGATGTATTGATACAAGGATGTGTTACATTGAAATTGGTACTAAGAAAGAACTATGGCCCAAAAAGTGTAGAGCCTTTACATCTCTTTAAAGAATAGTGTTTATCATTTCATGTAATCAATATAGACTTAGTTCTATTACGTGATCCAACAAATTATATTATGCTCAACCATAAACCATTATGTCTTGTAATATTCTTTAGAATATTGGGGTTCACTTACATTCTAGTTCTAACTTGAATATAAAAATATATAAGTGATCAAATTTAGAAGATTGCTTACATGAGAATCACTCACTATAAAACATTTCATAACTATAGATTAAGATTACAAGATCCGTTAGTCCATGTGTTAGTCAAAAAAATATGTATAAAGAAGCATATATAAACTAAAATATCAATCTTACTCCCTCAAGGGGTGTTTCTAGTGAATTCTAAGAGCTATTTAAGAAAGGAATACCATCAAACCTTCTTAATAGCATCCCTCCTTCAAGAAATTTCCAGAAAACATGTTTTTCCCTAGATTTGGTACTCCAAGTATGTGTTAATGAAGAGTAGCATGCTCCTCTATCATTTCTAGTAGTACACCAATGGCTTAGGCTCACAATATTTGTTGATTTGTGCAAATAAATGAAGCTTTTCTATTGTAATTTCTGCATAGTAAGTTTGTATAATTGAAGCTTAAAAATGGTGGTCTTGGCTCACTTATTTATAGCTTTTCAAGAATGTTTAGAATCAACCATGACTATCGATATTGAGATCAATATGTGTGGCCATGGACTAATTTAATTTTGGAGGGACAAGCTATCAATATGCCCATTAATATTTAGAACAATGGGGCATTACTAAGGCATGAAAGGGCTTAATTTAGATATTTATCCCATTAATGGTTTATGGATGCCACCCCATTGATGATGTCATGGGATGATGCAGAATTAAACAATGAAGTTTCAATAAATAAATATTCAACAACTTTTATATAATTTTCACTTAGATTGATTTGGTTTAATTTACTTAAGTGACTTTGATTAATTTCTTATAATTCTTTATAAATCTATTGCACACTTAATCAACTTGATCGAGAATATCATTTTATTGAGTTGTAATTTGACTAGAGTATAATCATAAGAAAGTGTTAGTTGCGTACAGAATAATACCCCAATTAAGGTATTATGGATGAAAAATAACACATGCACATGATGTGTGCTACCAAATTAGAAGAATTTAGTGGTCCAAGGTGTAATTTTATGTGATCATAATTTGTCTCAAAGTGATTTGATAAAAGATAATAATCACATAAAATGCATTGCCCCATTTAGGGATACATTAACTTAAATCAGCACTTGTACGTGACAAGTTTGAATGATTTAGTGCATTTTAGTGATTTTGGCCTAGATTGTGAATTGTCACAGGATATGGCTTAGATTGACAATTATAGCACAATAGTGATAGGAATTGGATGTCTACATTTTGCCCTTATTTGAGAAGGCATGAGAAGATATTCAATCAAAGCAACCTCTTTTTAAAGAATGAAAATGTCACTATATTCAGAAGAAATAAACTCCGTTTCCATTTTTTGTTAAAGTTTGTATGAGTTATGGATAAACAAGTTTACAAAAATGCCCTAGACATCATTTGGGTGGCCCATGATGCCCTCTTGAGGAGAAGACAAATTTTTGAAATTATTTGATGTGTTGGGCCCTCAATCAGAAGAAATAATAATAATGTTAACTTCAACAAAAGAGGCTAAAAAATGGAATAATTAGAAGAAAGTGAGAGGAAAAATAGATAAGAGGGGCCAAAATAGTAGCCCAAGAGAAATAAAATGGAGCAGCTATAGGCCTAAGGGGTGAAAATTTTGAAAAATTGACTATATTTTGAGCCTTGAGGGTTAAAATAGTTTATTTATACCCTTAGCTATAGTAAATTCATAGCTCTAATATTTTTACGTGAGAGAGATAAGAAGAATGGCTAACATTATTCACCACCAACACCTTGGAGAGTGTGTGAGAGTGTATCATCGACCATAGGGGATTGGATCATCAGTAGGTACCTTTTTTTGTATTTAATTTTAGCATTTATGGCATTTAATAGGTCTAAGAAGTAGGTAGTTGGGAAATCCTACCATTTTCCCAATTTGAAATATGGAAAGTTCACTTGCGAGAATGGTAGAATCACCACAAATTAGTGATTTTGCCAACCTTTCAATGGGATCATGGGTCAAAATATCAAGTTGGCCAAGGCATCGGTGAAGTCCCATTTTTGGGTAGAAATCATCAGATCAAAAGGTGGATTTAAAAATTGTAGTAGGATCATTATGTTAATTAGCAAGAATGACCTACTAAATGGTGGGTTTGCCCCTTTTAGTGGGATCGCCCTACAAAGTAGTGGGAACAACCTGCCAAATGGCGAGATTGTGAAAACAATGACAAGAATGCTAGAAGAAGATATAATGGGGCCCATAGGAGATTAATTTAGACCCAAAATTAAAAGAAGAGAGAGAGAGATGCATGGATGATTAGTATAGGCCTTAAAATTAGAGGAATTGTGTGAATGAAAGGAAAGATAATTGGCCTAATTCCTTGTGTTTGATTTGTAGGAATGAGTTAGATTCATCACATCATGGGAATAGTGATCTCAAGTTTTGTGGTGATAGGGGTTCATGATGGATGACCTCATAGGCATCCTTATGGCAATAGACTTATACCAGCTAGCATGATTTCTAGTGATTTTGATAGACACAGTTTACTTATCAACACTTACAGAGAGGTGTCACTCAGAGACCTTGACATTTAATCTACCAACTGGGGAGGCCATAGTGAATTTGGAAGATGTACACCATATTATATGGGTGTTGATATGAGGACCCAAGACTACTTGGATGTCATCTAGAGATGGGTTGTGTTAGATGACCTGCTCAAAGTAGTTGACATAGAGATTATGGATGGTTGCATATATGTAGACACACTAGAATATCTAGCTTAGCCATCAGAGGATGGAGTAGGATAGGGGATAGTTCCCCTAGAGGTGGTAATTTTGATATCTCTTGTCAGTGGCCTTATGCTACTAATAAGATCAGATGATTATTCCCTCTAGGTTTGATCAGTGTTGTGTAGGAGATGTTTGATCAGCTGATATGATTTGTCTGGGGACTAGTTATCCTAGCCCAACTATATAGAGACCTACCTATGATAACATATCAGGGAGGGCACAACATAGACCACATCACATTATTTTAGTTATGGGCATGGAAGTATATATCCATTATGTGTCCAATGGGGTAGAGATACTAGAAGGGAAAAGAGGATCCCTTGGCATGGAGATGGTATTCTATAGGACCATGTATGGAGGGACACTTGGGAGACTTACCTTATTATCGATGATCCATAGATGAGTTTGAGGATAGAGACTTTATTTGGTGCCCCTATATAGGGACACAATGGCTTTGGGTGGAGGACTTGTTTGTAATCATATATATGATCATGCCTTGTTATATCATAGGTTTTCATGACTATGTGGTGGAGATGTATAGGCTCGATCAAGTCCAACGGTGGTTTGGCATGTAGTAGAATGTCCTAGAGGGTCCACACTACTTTAATCATGTGACCAGGGAGATTAGGGAGTGGGGGACACCAGTGCCCAGGTATGAGGTGGTTGTAGACTATGAAAGAGTGGTTCACATAGTATGGGATTATGTCAAATGGGTTCTAGATGTAGGGGTTATTGATGCTTATGTTGCATGGTAGATTAGGGTGAGACCAATCTTATTGATGAGGCCATTACCTTAGTAGTTAGTCCTACATTAGAGGTGGGTTAGGATGAGGAGATACCAATGATAGGCCCCAAAATAGTGATAGGGTTAGGTACCTATATAGCCAATAATCCCATAAACTACACCATTATAGGTAGTACATCCCCAAGCACAATAGGGTTTGGGAGATGATATATAGATGGCTGAGCTAGGTGAGCAAGAAGTGGATATGGGGGATGCCCCAAGTCTTGATGGGGCCATAAGATGTGTAAAGGAGAGGTAAGGTCTTCCAACACATGTTTAGGTATAGGTTTAGGAGAGGTAGGGTCCTCCAACATAGGGAGGTCTATAGAAGATTAGGCCTTGATAGACAAACTCTAGAGGGAGATTACTACATGCTTCACAAAGATTATTAAATTACATATTACTATGGTTTGGTTTTAGGCACAATTGGAAACTTCTCAGGGGGAGACCACCAGGCTATAGGGTCTCATTATAGCTAGAGATGTAGAGATTGCTACTCTAAGAGGACAGGTGGCATAATTGATAGGGGTTCAAGCCCAGTTAGACACACAATACCTAGATATATTATTGGGTTTTTTAATTATTTCCAACTTCAATACTGAGGTTTCCCCCTACCAAGCTAGTGTGTTGGCCTTGTCACACAAGATTTAAGTCTCACATGCTCACCCAAAGCATACAATAAAAGACTAGTTCTCAAAGGATTTGTAACACAATGATGTATGTTTGTTCTTCTTTCATAATATAGTTCTTAAAATATTATTCAACATCATAAATATATTACTATTATCCTTATTATCCTAGATTTAACAACTATAACTAAGATCCCCATTATTATCTAACAGTAGTGACAAAAGAAAAAGATGCCAATGACATAGAAATAAACTATATCCATCATCTAACACTTAGAATATTTCATCACTCGTAACATAATATAGTAAAAAATGATCTCTCATTAGTTGCTTAACAAATTATAAGACAAAATGCTATCATCTATTCTCCAAATGACCAGTTTTACAAATGATTACAACAGGGGTATTTATATTTTTTTTGCCCTGACCAAGTGTAAAAATTATAAATATCATGAATAGATGGCACATGGACTCCCAACAAACTGAGAGTCATGGCTCTAATAATGAGTTATTCCTATAGACTCAGTTTCTTATGCCCCTAGATCCTTGCTCTATGCTATATTCTGGTGGCTATGAGTTTCATTCCTCATGGGCTAGTACCAAACCTCTAATTAATAAGGTCGAAGTGTCACATTTGAATAGTTCTTCTAACTGCTCCTCTATCCTTCATGCTTTACTTCCTATGTGCTCCACCTCCCATGTACTCTCTTACTCTTCCACTTTTGTTTTGAGTCCTATGTTCTTGGATCCTTCATGACTTGTTTTCTTGATTAGATCCTCTCATACTAGGTCTCCTACATCCTTATCTTTTTACACTTGGAAAGTTTTGTGCCATGACACTTTTATGCCTATCAATTATGCACCATGGTCCTCCCACACCATGGTCATTTTTCACCATGTTGAACTTGACTCAAAATGGATAATGATCCTTCTGCATCACATGTTAAAATGAAACAATACTTAGTCAAAATTTAGGAGCCAACATCACCCCAAACTATGTTCTTAGTCTATCCTGAACTAAATCACGCTAGCATCTTTTAGAAATTTAGGCCCCTTCTACTCAAGTTACTTCTTCATCCCATCCTAATGGATAATGCATTGAGGAATTTGGTATTTATTCCTTCAATGGCCTCTTTAGATTCTTTTATCTCCTAAGGCTGAGTTGGAGTCTCAGTTCAACTGTTCATCTAGGGTTGTGCTAGCTTTCTTCTGGATGTCTTCTAATGTAGAGACCTCCTTATCAACCTATCTTCAGACGGTGGAAAAACTTGTATTTATTTGTTATGATGGTTATTAATGGAATTTTCCATAATTTTAGTGTCCTTAAATGCTTTCACACACTCGATGTGGTCTTTTATTAAAAGGGCAGAATTAGCTACTTACTATCTCAGGGCCTCTTCATCATGGAGTCAGGCCTCCAATACTTTATTTGGGCATGCTAGGAATGCAAAAATGCCATCCAAAATTTGGATAACCTCCTCAACTCTCTCCAAGGTTCTCTTGTAAATGTCTGCTTCCATGGTGAATTATTTAATCATCTCTCTCCCCTCATCTCTTTGCACAAGGTGCTCCTTATGTTTCTTGAGCAATAGTTTAACCAGAGCCTCTAATTTGTCGATGGCATTCCCATCCAGTGGTATGTCATCTAAAAATTTTAGTTCCTCCTTCAAAAAAAAATTTCAAAGGTTTAAAACCCTTACCTTAGCCTCGGTGGCCTCTTGTATTTTTTGCTTCAAGGAAGCCACTTCCTCGATGAGCACTTGATTTTTAGTATTTGCTTTATTATACATCTCCACTACCCTATCATCCTTTCTCAATGTTATGCATGCATCAAAATCCAAGAAAATGTTTCGACACATCATTTCCATGGCCAATTTCAAAAATGTGGCACTTGTCATTATTGGAGTGAGCCTTTATGGATCAATTTGCATTAGGTTTGGTAGTCCTGCAACATCTAAGCCATAGAAAAGAATGTCAAACTAGGCTCCTCATTGTACATCTCTAGAAGGAAGGACACCTACTTATTTATTTTTAGAGTTGTGTCCTTAGGATGGAAGTGTGACCAAAGATAGAGGTCCTTGTGCTCTATATTAAACTGGTAACATTCGCACATATTGGATAGCTCTCTGTATTCTTGTTCTTCTTTAGCTAGCCCCTTCCTCTTTTCTGGGTCCCACTTGAGCTTAGCCTCTTGATGTCTCCCTATGGCCATCTCACTAGCTCCCATTCCAACATCAAGTTGGGGATCACCAGATGGAGCCTCCTATACTAGAGATGGAGTCTTTTTAGAGTTTGATCCTAAACTATGGATTTGTACTTGAGGGGCCTCTTTTTAGGGTGATCACCTTAGAGGCTATTGTAGGGCTGACCCTATGGTAGTCTTTGGAGATGGTGGAGGTGAGTTTGATAATGGAGGTGGAGAAGGTGAAGTGGGATGAGGAGATAAAGGGTCTAAGGTAGGTGAGTGGGGAGGAGATGAATGAATAGGGGATGGTGAGGTAGGAGGAGATGAAGTGTGAGGAGGGGATAGAGATAGATGAGGTGGTGAAGGTTAAGGGTGAGGTGGAGGTGGGCATGGACTATATGGGTCAGAAGTATTGGGTTTAGAGGGTTATGCCCCCATCATCCTTTATTGTGTTTTTTGGGCCTACTTCCCACTTGAATTGGTGCTTAGCTTTGATCACTTCCTCTATAGTTGTGGTGCCTAGGGGAGCCTTTCCTTAGGGTCTCCATCTTGAGGGTACTAGTAGGGAAATAACATATAGAAAATTTTATGGACTTTTTCTCCGACCATGATATCCTTAACCCTGAGTTTGAATAAATAAATTTATATCCTCTCCACATGGGCCTTCTTGCCCAGATATACATACATTTTCTAGAGGGTGTGGAACTCTATGTCAATCCTCTCTACTTGTAAAATGATTAGTTTTGCATCATATATTTGGTTAATAAAATTTATGAAGTATCATGCAAGGAATGCATATGGAAATTTAAGCCAAGCTAAAAGCTCTCCTGACGGATTCATGACAATATATGCCAGGGAGTAATGTTACTTTACAATAAATTATACTTGATCTACAACCAAGGGTCAAATCCTTTAGGATGCACCATTCATTCCCAAATAATACCTTTATCCCATCAAACCAATACCTCATCTTCATCTTCTATGATGGGGTAATGTGCTAGGGACAAATGAATGCTTTGAAACACTTAATGGGGTACCTGTGAGTGGGAGGGTACACTCAATTCAATGATCCCGAGCTATAATTTGGCACTCTGATCTTGTCAAAGACTAATAATAAAAGGATTTATCCCCAAGGAAACTTGTACTTGGCCATCTTGTGGGCCTTTCTTACATCTTCAATTATTTTTTAAGCAAAGTACAGTGCCCAATTATACTTTACTCCCTAAGAGACTTGGTGATCAATGAGTAAGTGGGCCATGTCTACCTCCTTCCAATGATTGGTCCCTCTGATCTTAGTGGAAATGATCCATACTATGACTCTAAGGGTGAGATCCTAAAAGTTCTTGATATGCATTTCATGCCCTTTCTATTGGTACATAAGTGTCATGGTAGTCTGATGAATCTCCTCTGTATCAGCTAAATCATCCAAGACATTCATCCCCAAGCACCATAGTCTTGTGACTTTGTTGGTCCTTTCTAGGGTGATATTCATATGGCACATAGTGAATTAGATGTAGTCCTCATTGATGCATGAGAGAAGGAACTATACTACCTCATTAGGCTTACCAAAGTATGGCATCTCAAAGATTTGGAAGAGGCTTGCTTGGTCCAATTGGTTTTTAATAGATAAGTTATAGACCACTTAATTTCTTGTATTAGTGGTCTTTAATTGGTAGTCATTCCATAGATCTACTTCATTCCCTAGTTGGAAATGGTTATAATCAAATATTATGGTAGTTGATACCTTCAAGACTCAGTTCTTCGTGTGCAAAACCAATTATAGGTATTGCATCTCCTCTATCAATAAAGATGAAGGTGGAGATGTTGGTGTTCTTGAGGTTTATGCTTACTTACCTTTGTTTACCATATTTTCCCCTTATTTTTCACTCTCTCTCACTTCTCCTTCTACACATTTTCTCAAAACTCCTTCTACATGGTGTACTTATTCTGGTCTCTCCTCTTGGTTCCCTAGTTCTTCCTCTCTAATAAGAAACTAGACTCTACTCACTTCTTCCTCCTTAGGTATAGTTGGTAGTTTCTCAAGTCTTTTGGCATTTTTCTTTGTCTACATTACCTTTTGTGGTGCTTTAAGGTTAATGCATGATCATCCCACATTCCCAAAAGAATACATAATGGCAAACTTACTTTAGCTCTCGAGCTTCATACTCCATCAATGGCAAACCTGCAACCTACAACTTCAAATATTTCAACTCTTATCCACCAATCCAGACTTAAAAACTTCCATTCTCTCCTAAGTAACAACCTTCATGAATTCACCAACCTTGTAAACACTTTGTTCTATAATAAATTTAGTTTTATCATGGCCTTTGGTTCTCTGTTTCATCACTCGTTCTTACCACTTCAAATATTAACACAAGGTAAAGCATAAAATAGCTTTAGCAATCTTATTTATAGGCTCTTCAAGGGGTTTACCTTCACTAATTCCTTCCCTTTCCTTGTCACTTATAGCCATAAATGTAGATATTTTAATGGACTTTATATTTCAAATCTTGTATCAATCATTTAATGCTTTAATAATTTTGTCCCATCATTCTATTCACACACTTCTCATCATAACTATCCTCATCGCATTAATGGCACATCCCTTTTTGTGCCTTTCTTGGAAGTGGGAAACAACTATGTCCCACCTTTCCAATGTAGTGGAAGATAGTTGTTACTCAAATGGTAGGAACTTCTCAAAGTGATTTTGAACTGCATTGAATACCTCACATTCCTTAGATCACTTGCACGTCTTAGATGACTTTCATTCCTTTGGTACTTGCACACCCACATGTCTTACATGATCTATTTAACTTACATACTTATCATTATTACATTAACATATATGATTCCTTATCCCACACTAAAAGGGTTCATGGTCTTCCATAAAAACACATTATGTACAAAAACTCAAGATTACATTAAAGAAAAGATGCACACCATAAAGGTAGCACTTTTTATTGAAAGCAATAAATATTAACCTAATGGCCTTAAGCCTTATTGACTATAAAATTTTAGTTAAATTGAATCATAATATGGCTGAAGCTAACTGCCATTATAGTGTCTCAAGAGGAACTAACCATCCATTTGTTTTAATCGACAAGCTTCGATAGGTTGAATGCTATGAATTATGAATGGTCAATCCCAATGGATGCAGAGTTTCCTAGGGTGGCATGTGAACTTAGAGTCATATAACAGAACTTTCATGCTGGAGAAAAGACTTTAATATTTAGATGGTGATCATGACATTCTATTTGTTTGGACTTCTCAACATCTTTACTCCAATGGGTGAGGAATCGAGTTTCATCTAGTTTCATCAAATCATCAAGTCAAGCTTTCAAAAAGGCCTCATCATCTAGTTTTCCCATACATGTTATGTGAAGATATGGGACCAATAACTCCACTAGAATAACCACTTCCTTTCCATACATTAATTTGAATAGTGTGATTTTATTGAGGCATTTGAATGTAATTTGGTAGGCCCACAGTACTACAGACACATGATCATCCTAGTCAATCCAACCAACATTACAATTTTTTGTCAAAGTGGTATCAAGGATCTTATTGAAGTCTTCAGTTGTTCCATTGGCCTATGGGTGGTATGGTGTTGTCTTGTGGTGTGAAATCATGAACTAAACCAACAAAATGCAAATTATTTCAATCAAGAAGTGAGTTTCATGATCACTAGTGAAGCTTGGGTACATTTGAACCATGTTATAATGTTCTCCCAAATGAATCACATAGTAGTTTATATAGTATAGTATTTTGTTGGTACTGCTTCATCCTAGTGCATAAGGTAGTTGGTTGTTGAAATCATATACCAAGAGCCCATTCATCATTCTACTAGAGTGATGGGCCCCATAAAATCAATAGCCCACTTTTTGAATGGTTCCTGAGAAGGAGTGGGTTCCAGGGGCATAGCATCTCTCTTGTTAGGTTTTCTTACACACTAGTATACATCACATTGCCTAACATATGCCTTTTCATCTTTAAATAATGTTGGCCACTAGAGTCTGGTGAGCAACACCTTACATGCGATAGCCTCTCTAGCATAATATCCTCCAATAATACCTTCATGGACTTCTCGTAGCACCTCAAGGCATTCATGTTGTATTACATAGCAGTGTAGCACCTCATCATGATTCATTTTATAAATATGATTTGATAAGGTGAGACACGGACCGCAAGTTAATTTTTCTCCTATGTAGTGAGAGAATCAAGTGCATAGCTAGTGTTGAGAAATACTACAATATCCTCTAGATATTTAGTTACCCAAGCAACTCAAAAGATTAGTACATCAGGAAGATCATCTTTTATGGCATGTGGGGGTTTGCTAGTCTCAATTTAGGATAAATGATCAAGTCCACAATTAGTCTTCTTGGGCTTCACTACTACAAAAAACTATAATTCTTGAAATAGGATAATCCATCAGCAAATTATCCCATGTATTACTGGTTTGTTGACAAGATGTTTCAAGGCCTTGTGATCTATATAAAATGTAAATAGAGTGGTCAAAAGATACTACCTAAACTTTTGTAGAGCATAGATCATAGACAAAGCTTCGTGTTCCATGGTGGTATAGTTCCTTTCAGCTAGTGTCAACTTCCTACTAGTAAAGTAAATTAGGTGATCCAAGTGCCCTTCACCTAGTTGTGAAAGTATCACACTAACTACCATGCTAGATGCATCAACGTAGACATGAAAAGGCTTTGTCTAGTTAGGTAATTTCAATATAGGAGCAATAACCAACATTTTTTTTAGTGTTTCAAAAGTTGCTTTGTAAGAATTAATCCATATAAATTGTTTATTATGTTTTAAAAGCTCTTCTAGGGATGTTGTAATTTTGGCATAACCATGAATGAAATTTTTTAATAACCCATGTGCCCTAGGAAGGCATGTACCTCACATTAAGTCTTTGGTGCTAGTAGTCAAAGAATTATAGAAACCTTGGTTGGGTCTATCAGGAGTCCTTCCTTACAAATGATATGCCTAAGAAGTATGCCAAAATGTGTTACAAATAGGCATTTCTTCAAATTTAAAGAAATTTTTAATACCCAATAGCAATCAAGCATGAGTCTCAAATTAACATAATGGTCCTTGACTGACCCATATACCATCCATTCATCCAAGTAGACTTGGAGAAATTTGTGAATGAAATATTTAAAAGCTTCAATTGTTATTCGTGAAAACACTATTGGGGCATTTTTCAACCTAAAAGGCATGATGGTATAGATAAAAGATCCCCATTTTGTAGTGAAAGTTATCTTAGATTGGTCTTCCTCATCTATTTAGACTTGGTGGTACCCTGAGAATCCATTTGTAAAAGAATACACTTTATAACCAGAAACACCTTCTAAGATCTCCTCTATGAAAGGCATTGGAAAGGGATCAATCACATAAGATGCATTAAGAACTCTATAGTCTACACAAATACATGTGTCCATCCTTTTTTATATTGATTACCATAGGGCTAACCCAATTAGATTCATCCATAAGAATGATTACTCCAGTGTGGATCATACTGTCAATTTCTTCCTTCACATGTGCCCAGATATTAGGATTCATTCTATATGGTCATTTATTTACTGGTCAAGCATCATCGACTAGCTTGATGTGGATTTTCCCTAAAGATGGGTGGACTCCCTTCATATTAATATATTTATTTTGGAAAACATCTTGTTACTCTTTCAATAACTCAAAGACTTGTGAAATTTTTGTATCAGTCCAATAGTTCTCGACTATAGCCATCTTTGGTTCTTGCTCCATGCCAATGTTACATTGCATAGTGTTAATAGGTTTGTGATAGGGGTTATCTATTTGGAGACTTGTATCCTAAATAGTTCATGTACCAATGCTTATAGGGACATCTAAATGATTAGTCAAGGGGTTGAGTGAAGTAGATCCTTCACCTTCATCTACTTGGAAGATGAGTTTTTGCTTTCCCAAGTGGATCTCTTCACGCCATTCTTCATTAGGAACTAGAATAGGTGAAAAAACTGGATTATTAGAGGCTCATCAAATAAGAGTAAAGGTTCCTTAATTTCTTGATGGATGTTCTATAGGTGATCTTATAGGGGACTTGGGTCCCTAATGACTACTTCATGCATGGCCTGAAGAGTGAGGTACAATTCCATCATTGGTGAAGAGTAGGATAGCACTGATGTCATGTTCTCCTTTAGTAACTGCCAGAACTTGATACCCATGTGCCTCTCTTAGTGAATATACCATACCCACACCAAAGTTCATAGAGTCCCATATAATGCATCTACCCAAAGGTACTCTAGTACGAATGTGTCCTTAGTTTACCATATTATCTCACAAGCCTCAATGTGAGGTTCAAATGTTTACACACCATTGTAATTAAGTGTTCCCCTGACCTTATTATCATGATGAAATATATGGTGTAGAGTATCTCACACTTTATCCCAGTACAAGATGTGTTATTTATGAGTATGACACCATCTTATGGTGATGCCATCAAAAATGTGATCTAATGACCTCATCTGGTCATTCTTGGTATCATAAAACTCTTTGAGATGCTAAACAAAGTCACGTACCTCCATTTTCCCTTAGAACCATGGGGCTTCATCAAGTCTTTCCAATGGTGGTCCCCTCAATGGCCCTTGCATTTCTAAACCCATAAGGAAAATAAACTTGTGACATTAATGGAGTGAGCGCGAGAGGTTCTCTCGATTGTTGATGGTACTACATAGTCTCTTGGTGAGGTCATAATCACCATGGGACCAATAGTTACATGCATTACTTATACTATCAGAGATTGATTGTGTATCTATCCAATGTAGAATATCATCTAGGGTTGGATCATGTTGCCCATTTTGGGTTGTAACATTATATAGGTGGTTGATGTCTTAATCAACATTTACGATCTTAATATATGGAGGTCTTTATGCTTGATCTAAGGGTATTACTACACATTGATCAATGTTCTCAAAAATAATATATCAAATTTTAAAGCTCAAGTCTGCATGGTTCTCATAGCACCAAGGCCTTCCCAATATAGCTAGATAGTCATCAGCTTCTACTAACTCCAAAACCTCAAAATTTGCCTTGAAGATAACCCCAAGTATGTCAATTGTGGCATTCTTGAGGACTCAAATAGGATGCACTTGAGTCTTATTTTCCATAAATAATACATGAGGAGAGGGATGCAAGGCTGGACTAGACATTTTTTGTCAAGAGTATTTAGTGAGGACATTGACTTCCACTCTGATATCTACTACAATGTCCTCGATTACCCATCCATTGATGGTAGCCTTAACCAATATTTCTCCATCATCTAGGGAGTAAATGAACTAGGAGTTTCCTAATGTCAAGCATGATTTAAATAGTGGTCTTCACTTTGCTGACTAAGGTGATGCTGGACTTTGTTTGGTAAATAGGCCTAACTTTTAATCCAAGTGCTTAGCTAGGGAATAATGTCCTCCTCCAGCATACTCTTACATAGTTCTTGGAAAGTATCCCACACCATTGGTTGAGGTTCATCTTATCTCTACATAGTAGTGCACTGCATCAATTCATTATCTTTGAGGTATTGAATCTCACCTTGGAGATCTCATACAAGTTCCATTGTCCTAAAGGACATCCTTTTACTATTGAACCTTAGGGTACTTTTTAGCTCGTGGTTCTTCCTGATGTACCTTCTCCACTGAGTTGGTTATGGATTGAGTATGTTCCCCACTATGAGTTGAAATTTTTACTTGTTGAATGATGGGGATGATTGGCATGCATGCCACTATGGTTTATCAATTTGAATCATACTAGCGCCCTTTTCATTTTGCTCCTTGGTGATAGTCACATATAGATCAGGATAATCTTTTAGCCGATGGTCCTTTTTGTAAAATACAAATGTCAAGTACTCTAGGTAATCCTTTTGATAGTGGTCTAGAGAACCACATTTGTAATAGGTTCTTGGTGGAAACCAACCACCACCTCATCCTTAACCTCTTCCTCACCCATGGTATCCACCAGTGTTTTGGGTATTAGCAACTACGAATTGGTGCGTATCATGCACTCGAGCTTCATAGATATCACTAATCAATTAGTAATCATTGGTGTCATGGGTGTAGGCATCACAAATCTTACAATACTTAGACACCTTAGTGTTTGTAACCTATTAAAAAAGAGGAAAAAAATGGACATCATGTTCTTCATGGCAAATCTCACATGTTTGTTTCAGTACCATGTGAATGTTCTTATACAGGTAATTAATCCTCATATGCCCTTCAATTTCATAGTTGGTACACCAGACGCCATTGTGTGTCTCATGCGCATTACTTACCATCAAATTTTCAAGTTCTGATGCCATGGATACTATTTGTGCCTCTATAAAGGTACAAATCCTAATATCTATGCTTCTAATTACTTCAACATAGAGGGCAACTTTCAGAGCCTCACACGCACTGGTGAAGGTTCTTTGTGACAAAATTCATCAGAAAGGTAATAATAATCCTCCCACAAACAATTGTTCATGTTGATTCAAGTTTATTTTGAATGATAATTTAGAAAGCAAGGTTTTAAAATGTGCATCATACTCATGTATTTTCTTTGTAAGTCCTTGTTTTATGTACTTTAGCGTTGCTATGCTTTGCTACTCAAACTTAGGAATGTCAAATTCTTATAAGAAGGCTACTTTTAGTTGGTCATAGTCGACCACCACTTATTGAGCGTCAAACTTTTAATACCACTTATGTGTGCACTCTAAAAGCATAGTTGCAAAATGTGTATCCTTACATTCAAAAGTTATGATGTCACACACTCTCCAAATCAATTTGCACTTGTGGATATGCTCAGCTATATTTTCTACTCCTTAGTATTTAGCTAAGTGCAATGTCATCTCATAGTAGAGCATAATGGGTTGTGGTTGAGTGGATGGTTTCTGGGAAGATACAACTCCTATTCCATGAGGATGGGGTCCACTTATGCCTACACCTCCCCCTAATCCTCTTCTAGCACCTCCAATAGCAGTGCATATCGAAAGAGGCATGGTAAAGGGTTAGTTTCCCAAGTTTGGGCTTGTATTATGGCCTTAAGGACCAGACCCACTAGGCATCCCAAGTTGTGCCATATAATTCCCTTGTAGAGGGAAAGATAATATAGATTTTTAATGATCATCTAATGACCTAGTTTCAATCTTCCTTATCGGTTCAATTTATGACTTTGTACTATCTATATCCCAATTTTGTATATGTACTCTATCTGAATCAAAGGCATGAGCACGCACTATGGTGGGGGAGCTTGATTGATTCAAACTTGGTTCCTCAATTCTTGAAGTCCAGATCAATTCTTTTTCATAAGATATAAGTGGTAAAGAATGTAGCTTGAAAGTGAGGGCTCCCTCATGTGTGTCTGCCTCCCTGTGGCTCTTCACAGCACTCCTTGAGGTTTCTCGATCTCTACCTATGTAACTAACTCCCATGATCCTCTACCAAGCTTCATCATACTTCCATTTTGTAATGCTCATTGACTTGATACCATGTTGAACCCACAATCTTTAATCAACCCCTAGTCTCCCCTTCCAAATGTGTGGCTCATACACAAGAAAATATAGCCCTCCATGGGTAGAGTTTCCAATCCAAGGTCAATAAATAATTTCTTAATCTTAAAGGAAAACAATGAGAGATAGCCTCTCCTCAACTCTCGTAGAAATTGGAATTTTTCTTCCTCAGCATATGAGTAGGTGGTCAGAGTTTACTCCAAAATGTAACTATTCCAAATGCCTCTCCACCAAAAGTTAACTACTCACATCTAGGGAAATCCAAATCATGCTAAACTCCTCTACCATTTAAGTGTCTAGGTTTGCCTTCTTCCATGATTTTTGGATCATCCTTGAGCATATGCTAAGATCCAAGCATGCAAGAGAATTGGGAGCTCAAAAAAAATGTTTCATACAAAGAACTATAGAGATTTTACTCTACCCACTATCGTGCAAAGATTATTGGTTCACAATACCAAATTGTAAAGTTGTCTTTGACATTGGTAACCCATTCTTCAATATTCTCTAATGTAATGTGATCAAACATTTTCCCGTGATTATGCTCCAATTGCTTCGAATCTGAGCAATGGAACCAAAATGTCGGGTTCTTTTAATTAGTTCCAACTTTAGTGTTAAGGTTTCCCCCCAATAAGCTAGTGCATTGGCCCTATCATGTGAGAGTTAAGTCTCGCATGCTCACCTGAAGTGCATAGTGAAAGACCTATTCCTAAAGGCTTTGTAACACAATGATGCATGTTTGTTCTTATTTTTTAATACAATTCTTAAAATATTATTAAACACCATAAATATATTACTATCTTTATTGTCCCAAATTTAACTACCATTATAACTAAGATCACCATTATTATCTAACAGTAGTGACAAAAGAAAAAGATACCAATGACATAGAAATAAACCATATCCATCATCTAACACTTAGAATATTTCATCACTTGTAACACAATATAGCAAAAACTAATCTTTCATTAGTTGCTTAATGAATTACAAGACAAAATGCTATTATCTATTCTCCAAAGGACCATTTCTACAAATGATTACAACAAGGTTATTTATACTTGTTTTTCCCTAACCAAGTGTAAAAATTATAAATACCATGAATAGACGGCACATGAATGCCCAACAAACTGAGAGTCGTGGCTCTTACAATGAGTTATTTATGTAGACTCAAGTTCTTGCACCTTGATATCCTCACTCTATGCTATATTTTGGTGGCCATGTGTTTCATTCCTTAGAAGATGGTACAAAACCTTTGATCAATAGGGTCAAAGTGTCATATTTGAATTGTTCTTCTAACTGATCCCACATCCTTCGTGCTCCACTTCCTATGTGTGCCACCTCCCATGCACTCCCCTAGTCTTCCACTTTTGTTCTAAGTCCTATGTTCTTGGGTCTCTCATGACTTGTCTTCTTGACTAGATCCTCTCACATTGGGTCTCTTGTGCCATTATCCTTCCATGCCTGGCAAGTTCTATGCTACGACACTTTTGTGCCTATTAGCTACACACCATGGTCCTCCTATGTCATGATCCTTCTATGTCATGCCAGACTTATATCAAAATGGATAATGATCCTTCGATACCATGCACCAAAATAGAACAATACTTATTCAAAATTTAAGATCCAACATCTATTAACAACAATTGAGAAGAAAGACTTTGCTTGGGTGGATAGGGAGAGACTGGTGTCATTGATGGAGAGGTTCATAGAGGAGTGAGACAAGGCTCATTGAGCTGGAACAGACATAGGTTCAGGCACATTTTGAGCTTTGGTTAATGTGATTATGGCCAATTATGATGTCTTATGCATGAAGGATTATGTATTACTTTCCAAGGATTATATATCATATTGAAAGTAGGCATATGAGGTGACAATTATTGTAGAGAGGATAGTAGCTTCTTATAGAGACTATATGACATTATAACAAACTATCTAAACCTCCAGGTCTAAATAAGAGACTAACTCAAATCAGTTAGTGACATAGTAGGTATTCATGTGGCCTCCACCATCACATCCACTAATATCACTGATGTCAAGGATGGGTCAAAGCTTCCAGCAGAGTCCCCCTAGGGATGGCCATAATTAGAGCTAATTTTGTATCTCTTTTTTTGTATTATGAGATGTATAGATAATATCATGATATATAAAACATAATTTTAAGAGATATATATGACATTAATTTTTGGATTATTGCTACTTGTATATGAACTCTTAATATTCTTTTATTATCACATGATATTTTTTATTTATATTGCTCTTATTATGATATGTTTGGATATACTAGTTTCAGGAGATGCACATCCTTAGTTAACATATGGATGTTCATGTATTTGTGTTGTTATACTTCATGTGTGACTAGATGATAGAGGATAATTTAGGATATTTAGATACAAAACTAATCATAGAGATAGTTAATTAGACTCACAGTGTATGCCAAAAGATGCACGCCTACTATAGAGTCTTGTTTGTTTCCAAAGTTGGCCTAGGATAAGTATTGTATTAGGTAGTGGGTATGTTGTGTTCAAAAATGATCTTTGATGCCACATTGACTTTTGGATTTGGATCCCTTGGTGTTTCCTATATCAAATTGTAATTATGCATCATAAGTATAAATAACTTATAATAACATTGTATTTCGGTTTGCACTTGACCAATTCAAATGTGAATATTTATAACTAAGGATAATGATAGAAACTACCAAAATCAAAGTTACAACTATTTACATTTAAACAAAAAACAAAGAGGAAAATAACAATACAAAAATGTAACCTAATTTAAAATCAATATATGAGTAATCAAGATCCATGTATATTAGTAATGTGTACGTGGAAAACAAACAAAGAATAAAAGAAGTTAAATACAAATGTAAAAAAATCAATCCTAAGTGAAATCTAGAATCAAAATGTTTATAGAATGTATTTAAACATAAAAGAACAAAACAATATAATAAATAAGATAAAATAGAAAAAGTAGATTTATTTGGGTATGATGGCAAAACTAGGAGCACAAGAAAAGGAGGTTGGTGTGAAAGTGAATGATCTGAAGAAAGGAGGTTCACATTCAAAACCTAAGGTAGTAGGTGTAGAGCACAGAAAGATACAAGATCCAATTTCAAGTGCTCATGTTAAAGGAAAAAATAGAGGCAATCATGGTCAAAAAGATCGTGAGAAGGTTTTGGAGGTAGTGATTGAAGAAGATAGAGACTAGTGGTATGAGGAAGTTAATATACATAAGATTGGGTTTGGATGGAAAAGTAAGTTGGTTGAAGGGAATCAACAAGATCCACCTCAATTTTCAAGGAATAATATTATTCCAGATAGAGATGAAAAGGAGGAGAGGCTCAAATCTTTGAATAATTTTTAGCAAGTTTTTGAGGAAAATCTTTTACAAGGGCAACATGACATTCAAAAAGGGGCATTTTTAGGAACTAGAATAAAAATAGGAGAAGTTAAAACCTTGGAATGGTCTTCAAAGCCATTTTAGGATAAGCTTCAACTCTTAATGGATTGTGCCATAATTTGCAAATGTACGAGGAAACAGCCAACAGTGGGAGTTATAGAGTGTTGGATTAAAGAGAATTGGGGCTCAGAAGTTAAAGTAAGTTTTCTTCCTAAAGGCTTTTTTGTTGAAATTTTTAACTCCTTTGAAGATAGAGAAAAGATTTTTGAAGTTAAAAATTGGTCTGTAAATGATTTGGGTCTATATATTCAATGTTGGAATCCTAATTTTGACCCACTAAAAGCCAAAAAGAAAATAAGATTTAGCACTAGAGGATAGATGTGGAAAACATTCCTTTTAGATGTTATAATTTTCATCAACTAGGGCACATTCAAAAAATTTGTAAAAACAAGAGCAGCTCGCTTCAAACCAATTTGGTTAATTCAAGCCTCAGTGGAAACCAAAAAAAGTTCCCTCAAGCAAAGAAGAAGATTAGTTGAATCAAGTCATCAATAAGCAACAGTCTGAGGCATCCAAAGATCCATGGCTTCTCCAAGCTAAGAAAATCAAAGTTATTGAATCATTGTTAGAAAAGATTGGTTCCTTAGAGGTCATTTCTCCTGCTTCAATGATTAAGAGCTATGAATTTATTGAAAAGGAATCTCTCTCAATTAAATAATTATTCAAAAATAAATAGTTGACTATCGCTAATATGGATTTAAAGAATTCATAAGTAAAAGATCTAACCATCATTGGTGCAGAGTAGGAAGACTCAGAAGGGGTAGAAGAATCAATGGAAGATTTTGAAGGGGATCTTAATTCTAAATAAGTTATGACTATCTCACAGTTTCATAGTTCTAAACTGAATCTGAATTGGGGCCCTCATTAGGGTTGAGGTAGAAGAATGAATAAAGATTGTATTGAAGGTGAAATTCTCATAGGCAAGTAGGGCACTTTAGAGAAATTTGTTGATGTTGTTAAATGGGGGGTGGAAATCCCCCCACAAGAATCATGAAAATCCTATCTTGGAATGTTAGGGGCCTGAATGCCCCTAACAAAAGATGCTTGGTTAAGCATCTTATAAAATTTAAAAATCTAGCTATCATTTTGCTTCAAGAAACTAAACTAGAGAAGGAGGAATGTACCAGTTTTTTAAGTTTTAATGGTAATTATTAGAATGGACACTTTGTGGAGGCTCTAAGAGTGTTTGGAGGCTTAGCTTTTCTATGGTCTTCCTTTTCTATCAAAGTTGAAATAATTATTTCTAGGCAGAATTGGCAAGTGGGTAAAATTTCCATTTTTAATTTAGATTTGCAATTTATGTTGATCAATATCTATGATCTGCAAGGTGTACAGCTTAAATCTACTCTTTGGATGGATCTTTCAATTTTTCTCAAAAATATTTAGTTGGAAAAAATAGTTTTGGGGGGTGACTTTAATGTTATTTCAAGCTTCAAAGATAAAAAAGGTGGAGTATTTTCAAATTCATAGATGATTCAAGATTTCGGTAACTTTATGGTTCAAAATTACCTTGAAGATATTCTCCCAAAGATAGGTTGATTTACTTGAAATAATATACGTTTGGGTAGGGATAACATTTTGGAGCACCTGGATCGGTTTTTATCCACTACTAATTGGGATCTTAGCAATAGAAAATTGGATTATTGGGTTTCTCAATTTGTGGGATTTGATCATTAGCGTATAATTTTAAATATCAATTCTGACACACCCCCAAAATGGTGTCCCTTTAAATTTGAATTGATGTAGTTGAGAGATCCTTCTCTTCTTGACTTAGTAAAAAATTGGTAGCGGCAATGTCCCTCAGTTGAAGGAGTAAAAATGGTTCAAATTTTTAAAAAATTAAAATTTGTGAAAGAAAAATTGAAGATCTAGAATAGAGAACATTTCAAGAACATTTATCAAGAAAAACCAAGGCTAGAAGAAGAATTCAAGAAGTTAAATGAGGTCATATTTGAGAAAGGTATGGATGTCATGGCCTATCATCAAGAGAAATCTTTGATGAAGGATTATGAGAAAATTCTTTGTAGAGAAGAAATCTACTGAAAGCAAAAATCCAAAGAAAATTGGCTCAAAGAAGGTGACAAAAATTTAGCCTAATTTCATCAATCAGTTAAATCTTACATGAAGGTGGTTATAATAGCTCATATTCATTCTAGTCAAGGGGTTGATCTTGAAAAAACAAAAGAAATAAGATAAGAAGTAGTCTTGTACCTTCAAAATATGTTAACCGATGAACATTGTTCGCTCTTAAGAGTTCAAAATAATTTCCTTCACCTTAAACTTGGAGTCATTTCTTAAGAGATGAATGAGAAGTTGGTGGCTCCTTTTATTTGGATAAAGTTTGTAAGGTGGTTTTCTCTATGGCTAGGGACAAAGCCATTGGTCTTGATGGTTTTTTGGTAGCTTTCTTCTAACATTTTTGGGAATTTGTAGGTATAGATGTCTTGGATATGGTTGAAGAATATAAAAATAAGAAAAAAGAAAAACATGAGATCAATATGACTTTCATCTCTCTTTTTCCTAAAGGGGAGGAACAATCTTCCTTTTTGGACTTTAGACCCATCACTTTGTGTTTATAAGATTATTTTAAAGGCAATTGTTGAAAGAATGAAACCTTTGCTAAATAAGTTGATTTCAAGTGAAAATTTTGGCTTTGTTCTAGGAAGAAGCATACAAGAAGGTATTATTTTGGCTCATGAAATTATGCATTCTTTGTCTCACAATCATAAAAAAGGTATGTTGATTAAATTAGATAAAAGCAAACCATATGATCGAGTCAACTGGAGATTTCTTTTTGAAATTCTACTCAAGTTTGGCATCAGTCATGATTGGTGTGAATGGGTCTTTAGCTATGTTTCTAATCCAAAGTTTTTAGTTTTAGTTAATCGTAGTCCATGTGGTTTTTTCTCAATTACCAGAGGTCAAAGGCAAGGGGATCCTTTATCTCCTTTTTTGTTCATCATCCTGGCAGAAGCTTTGGGTAGAGTAGTTTGTGATGCTTAGATAAGAGGTCAACTTTAAGGTCTTAAAATTATTGATAATTTTAAGATTCTAACTCATCATCAATTCATAGATGACACTTTTCTCTTTGGAAAAGCAAGGATTGCAAAAGCTAAAGAGTTCAAAAGAATTTTAAAAAATTATGAATCAGCATCTGGTCAAAAAGGGAATGAAGGTAAATCTGAAATGTTTTTCATGAATTGTTGCCATAAGATTGAAAAGAACCTGAGAAATTTTCTAGGCTTTAAAATTGGGAAGCTTCCAAGCAAGTATTTGGGAGTTCCTCTTTTTAAAGGGTCTGTCTCCTCTCATATTTGGCAAGATTTGTTGGAAAGATTCAAAGCCCATTTGAACTCTTGGAAGGGTAGATGGTTTTCTCTAGTAGGGAGAATTACTCTGATTAAATTTTTTCTCAATGCTTTTCTAACTTAATACTTTTTGGTGATCAGCCCTCCTATCAAGATTTTCAATTCCATGAATAAAATTATGAAAGATTTCTTTGGCAAGGTTGTGGTGAGGATTAAAAAAAACCTCTTTTGAAATGGGATTGGGTTTGTTCAAGAAAGTAAAAAGGTGGTGTTGGCATCAAATTTCTTTTACTTCAGATTATTACGCTTGGTGCCAAATTGGTTTGTAAAATGGTGTCTAAACGTAACAGTTTGTGGTGTAACCTTCTTAGAGCTAAATATCTGGATTCAGACACCCCAAAAAGAATGATCTCTATTTTGAATCCTCCTTTCAGATCCCATATTTGGAACTTCATGTTAAAATGTAGGTCAATCATTTCTCAACATATTTCTTGGACTATCAACAATGGCAGAAAGGCCTATTTCTAGAATGATTCTTCGAACAATCACCATCCTCTTGTAAAAATGTTTGCAGATAGTCAGATCAAACCTTTTTTGGAAGCTCTTTGGGAAATTTATGTGAGTGATTATATTTTTTTAGATAATCTCTCTAAAAAGGTGGTCTATATTTGGAAAAGTCTTTAGGGCCTTCCTATTCCTTCAGAAGAATTGTATGCTCTAGAAGAATGCCTCAAAAATAAGAAGATTTTTTTGAACAACAAAGAAGATGAGTTGCATTGGATTGGTGTCAAAATAGAAATTTATTTGGTTCACCTTGGTTACCAAATGGATGAAACCAAGGATGACTCTAACAAATGGGCTAACTTTCTATGTTATAATAAAGGACTTCAAAAAGTAGGTGCCTTAGCTTGGCTCGCAGTTCATAACCACATTTTAATGCATGATCACTTGAAGAAAATTGGTTTTATAGGCTCGTCTAGATGTTATCTTTGTGAACAAGATGAAGAAATAGTAGATTTCAAATTATCAATTTGCTAACTGGTGTTCGGTTTGGTTGTGTAATAAATTGAACTGGTCCTGGGCTTGGCTGCAAACTCTTCAACAAGCTTTTTCTTCTTGGCCAATTGGAAATGTTAAAGATTGTCTTTTCTCCTTGTGAAAAATTAGCCCTACTATTCTCATATGGATAATCTGTAAAGAATGAAATTCAAATATTTTTGAAAATAAAGCTCATCCTTTGTATGCAATGCTGAAAGATATTGAAATCTCCATTTTGAAAGTGGTCTCCTCACACTTTCAAAGAAAAAAGGTATGTTATCTAAAAGGGATACGGAAATGTGTGCTATCTGGAAATATCCTAAACACCCTCATGTTCAAGGGTCAATAGTAAATAATAAAATCAAAAGAAATAGAAAAGAGACAATCTAGACACCTCCAAATATTGGCTAGTTTATATTAAATTTTGATGGGCCCTGTAGAGGCAATCTGGGAACATCTAAAGTTGGATGTGTGATTAAAGATTGTAGTGGATCTTTAATTAGAGCCTTATCTTTGAAGCTCCTTGATGGTACTAATAATTAATCAAAGGCCCAAGAACTAATAGCAAGTATTCAACTAGCAATTGATTGTGGTCTTACAGCACTTAAAATCGAAACAGCTTCACAAGTTGTAATTCAAGTCTACAAAATCAAAGAACAAACTCATGGAAAATAATGAATATCCTGGATATAGTTTGGTTGAAAATATATTTTTTCTCTAATTAGTCAGCTTCACATTACCGTAGAGAAAGTAATATGGTGGCACACTTCCTAACCAATGTGGTTATTGATCAACCTATGGAAATGAGATCAGAAAATGTTAGTTCAAGTTGGGCAGATTGTTTCAATTTTGACCAAATTGATTTCTAATTTTTTAATGGTTTTTTTGGAAGTTTTTATTTTTAATATGATTAAAAATATAAATCTTCCTATTAAAATGTGGTAGGATTTTTTCATTATGAGTTTGGCAGACTCGCATGCTTGAGGTTCTCATCATAATGATGGTAGAGGCTTACAATCCAATGGAATTTGACCTACTATAATTATCAAGCATGGATCCATATGTCTTGTAACAAGGGTATTGATTTTCAAACATGGCCCATTTTCCATTATGTTTGCATGGTGGCTCTTTTCCTTGGTTTTTGTTTGGTTGGTCATTAGTTTTGTTGGTTGTCGTGTGGATGGAGAACTTCTAAAATGAATTTGTGTATTGGCCCATGGTGTTTGGTAAACCCAGGGAAATGGGTTTTTGTGGTCCAATTTCTAGAACTTGCCTTTCAAATATTTTTTGGCTTCCTACATTGGAAGTGGTGGATGTAATTGAATTTGTTTTGGGCATAGATTTTTTGGCAGCAAGCAACTGAGTTTGAGTCAATTCTGATTTGGTCTCAATTTTTTGCGGTAATCTATGTCTTTTGGTTTCAAATGTTGATCAGGTTCAAATGGTGGTTGAGTTCTTTGTGTTTCCAAAGTATCACCAGGGCCTATTCACTCAATTAGCTTCTCTGTCTCTTGGCCCTTCTCTAAAAATGCCTTTCTCTAGTCATGACTCTCTAGGTTTCATCCATTTGTCTACCTTTCAGGAATGGAAGCTCAGTTCTTAGCTTTAGTGCACTTTGTTAAGGAAGTGGAAGAGGCCTTTGATAAATCTCATGAAGCAGTACATAGCAAGGGTATTTTTATGCCTAATATAGATGAGGTTCTAAATCATATCTCTGGTCTTGATGATTGGTGGGCTTCCCTTAGAAATATAGATCATGTCAAAGCCATTAAGTGGCTTGCAAAATGGGTGGCACAGGGCTTCCTTGGTGACATAGAAAGACTCTATTCTTGAAGAATGGTTTTGGTCCTCAGCATAAGATGGTCTACTCCTAGTTGGTAGTAGCAGTTGGAGCACAGTCAGATTTTGGGATGCCTTCTTTAGGTAGAGCTCTCATGGCTATGGTTCAAGTTGGTCCTTCTACATGTTTTTTTTGATGGTAGTATTTTATGTGATGGCAAATTGGTTGATCTTGTAATCTTGGAATGATAAGTAGTTTGTTTGTTCCTTTTGATAATTCATTATAGTTGTAGTCTCTATTAATTTTGGTTATTTAAAGCTACTATTTTTAAAAATAGACATATGTAAGACAATCTATCTATATGTTTTATTGTTAAAGGCAATAAAGTAAATCTAAAAATTCTCTTGCCTGGTTTTGATTGGTCAATCATGACTTAACATTTTATAATGTTAATCTAGACCTCATTTTGTCTTATGATATATATGGTGTAAGGGCCTGAGACCCTTTAATTCTTGAGCACTGATCATTAAAAAAAAAGACAACAAAAAACAAAATACAAAAAAGAAAGGCACAATAAAACACCAAGAAAGGGATTAAAAAATACTAATAAAAATGAAAGAATAAAAAAACAACAATAGATAAAATAAAAACTTAACAAAACAACAATGAAATCATAATAAAATACCAACAAACAAAATAAATACATAACACAATGTAAATATAAAATAACAAATGAATAACAAAACACCAACAGAAATAAATGGCGAGATAACAAAGCATAATAAAACAACAATAAAAATACTTATAGAATAATTATATGATAATAAAAATAAATGGGCAACACACAAAACAATAATAAAAAACAATAAACGCATACAAACAATGGTTAGTCATAATGTTAGTGCAAATATAAAATGAATTGTTTGTGCATATGTAATAGAGGTGTTATGCTCTGCGATAAGGTGACCCCTAAGCTAAGAAATAATGATGCTAGTATAATGAGACAAGAATAATGGATACAAAGTTTTCCCCAAGTGATAGGGAAACAACAAAAAACAAAAGGGGAGAAAATAGAAGAAAATAAAGGGGTGGATGAGCTGACTCTAGATGCACAAGGCAAGTGGATGTTTCCTACATAGTTCCATAGACGCAAGATCCAACATGAACTTTAGGCCAAATGTACTTCTCCAGAGAGATGGGATAGAATAAAATGATGATAAGGGATCATGAGTGTATTGTACAGGAATAAGTAAATGGGCTCGTAAAATGGCAAGTGCATGAGAAAAAGAGGGTATGGTTTTAGGTTAAAACCACACTAAAATTCAAGAGATGAGTAGGTGTCGAGGAATTGAATTGAGAATTTTGAGAGCCTACTACATCCAAGGTTGAGAAAGATAAAAGGCTCGTAAAAAGGTGAGAGCATAAAAAAATCCAAGGGTGTAATAATGGATTATGTTCAAATGAATAATGCACACAAGGGTCTCACAAAACAATGAGAGCATGGGAAAACATTACTTGTAAAATGGTAAGGGTATAAAGTGAATCCAAATGGTCATCAGTGTAGTTAAGTCAAATACACAATACGCACAATATAAACTCATAAAACAGCAAGAGTGTAAGGTTTAAGGCCAAGAAGGATGGGGAAAACTAAATGACAAGTGGTTACTCATAAAATAGCCAAGGTTCCCAAGATACTTAAGGCATAGAAATGGTCAAAAAAGAAAAGAAAATAAAGTGTGAATATGCCTGAGCTAACCCAAGAAACCCCATGTATTCAAATGATGTCTACATAGTTCGTGTAAACCTCAGGACAATGTAGTTCTCCCAGAAACGGGAGAAAAAAGACCAAGGTGGTTTAGAAATAAAATGAACAAACAAGATAACCCCACCTAAAAAATTTGATGGCTTTATATATCTTGTGGAAATCCTAAGCCAATTTTCATGATTTTATGTTTTTTAGGGTTTTTTGAGAATGTTTACATATGCTTAGGGGTTTTCTAAGTGTCTCAACTCAATTGAAAATTACGAGAGACTAATTGGTCTAACTCATGAAATAAAAAGAGTGTGGTTCAAGTTACTCTTAAAATAGTGAGAGTGCTTAGGATCCAAATAAATAAAGGTTCAAGGCACTATTTTTGTTCTTTTATCATATCATTTTCTAATGTTTTTATGTTTTTTGGATAATCAATAGAAACAAAATATTAACAAAAGTCATAGGGAACTACCTAATTGAGGAGATGCACTTCCACATGTAAGAGTTCAAACAACATTGAAACCGGTTGCAACCGGGATCATGAATATAAACAATCATACAAAAAACCACTTAGTTATGGATTTGCATGTCCACAAACAAATAAATAGCTAAACTGACATAACGATACCTATGATCCTATCAAGGTGATAATACTTACCAAACAATAGCAACATAATAATAGAATATTATGCAGTATTGAATATTTTTGAAGAACCATTCAACTGGGAAAAACCATGTGCTGACATATGCTTGTACTCTTGTCTACAAAAAGAAGCTGCAAAATATTGTTCAAGATGAACTACTTTGTATAATGAGTGTTCAGTGTGTCCATAATTCCTAAGAGTCATAATTAGGATCATAATTGATTATATAATGGTCTAGGTTACAACATTCAAGAGTGGAAGGGAAATGAGTTCAATGGAATATAAATGATCCAAGTGACAACAGTTTAGGGGTACAATGATTCAGAGGTAGTAAAATATTTGTTTTCAAATTAGAACAGTCCAAGTTAAGACAATGGTCTAAGATAGAATGATATTAATAAAAATGATCCAAAATAGGATAGTCCAGAGTATAATGGTGGAATAAGTGACTTTGGCACAAGTTGCCCCCAAGTAAGGGCTCTTGTAGACAATGGTTCACAAAAGGTTGTCAATTATAGAACCATTTGAGATGTATAATATTCATGGGTTATGGGAGATCTTCTCCTTTTGGATTAGGTAGTCGGTATGCCCCCAATCCATAATTTGTTGTGACTACATATGGGCCCGACTAATTGGGTTGAAACTTACCCTTCTTTTGACATTCAACATTAGTGTTCTTTTGATTTTCCTTCAAGACCAAGTCACCAACTTCAAACTCCCTTGTGATAATGAGCTTGTTATAGCTTCTACACAATCTATTATGATATGATTTCAAGTTTTCCAGGGTAACTGAACTCTTTCCATCAAGGAGTTCAATCTCTTGCAACCTGAAAACTCTATAATCTTCATCATCCATAATGTTCTCCAAATATACCCATAGTGAAGGTAGCTTGATCTCAACTGGGATAATAGCTTCCATGGCATAAACAAGGGAGTATGGAATGGCTCTTGTAGGGGTTCAATAACTAGTTCAATAAGCCCATAGGGCAAGAAAAATTTGCAAAGTGTTAATTATGGCTAGCATCATTGACAATCTTCTTTAGGATTACAACAATGGTATTATTAGATTCCTCAGCTTAACCGTTGCCTTACAAGTTATTGGTGTGGATCTCTTATGCTTGATTTTGAACATGGTGGAAAGAGATTTAACCTCTCAATTTATAAATGATCCACCATTATTGAATATAATAGGGCTAGGATACCATATCGACAGATGATATGGTATTGGATAAATTTGGCAATCTATTTCCTAATGATTTAAGTGAGAGGAATGGCCTCAATACACTTAGTAAAATACTTGATATTAGTGAGAATGTGATTGTGGCCATCTGAAGAGGTTAGGTTGATTTTCTCGATGAGATCAAAGCCCCATATAGAGAATGGCCATGGTATAGTGATCAAATAGACTGGCAAAGAAGGTACACGTATCAAATTACCACATTGTTGGCAAGAAACACACTTCTTGATGTGATTACAATCATATGTTTCCATCTTGGGCCAATAGTATCATGTTCTGAGGAGTTTCTTGGCTAAGACTACACCATTGGTGTGGGCCCCACACATTCTTTCTTGAACGTCTACAAATGCTAACTTGGATTCTCCAGAAGATAAATAATGAAAAATCATTCTATAATATCCCTTATAATAAAATGTGTTTCCAAAAAGGGTATATTATGCTACAATGAAGGAATAAAATTTGGTGATTATGTGAAAGGTTGGGAGGAAATACTTGGTCGTGGAAATAGTTATAAATGTCTTGGAACCAAATTAGTTCAAGTGCGATATTGGGACCAACAATGGCACATACCCTTTTTAAATCTAGAAATATATGAATAGATTGTAAAATATTTTCAATGAGGAACTGATACTCTTTAACACTGCTGCCATTTTGTATCATGGACCTAATTGTTGCCATTGTATCGGTTGATCTATTATTTGCCCATGGTACCTATTCAAATTGTAGGGATTTAAAGTGAGACTTGAGATTATACACAATGTGCTTGTAGGGTACAATCTTATCATCTCAAGTCTAATATTAATCTATGGTTTGATTAATAATAAATTGAGAATCCCCATAAACCATTAATCATTGGATATCCCACTGTACTACAAGATGAAGTCCTGTAATAAGGGATTCATACTCAACCATGTTGGTATAATGGAAGTTAATATGAAAAGCTTTGGGGATTATGTCCCCCTATGGTGTAATCAACAAAATGTTAGCTCCAGATCCATGAGATGTAAAAGATCCATCAAATTACAATTTCCACTATTCAAGTTCATGAAACATTTCTTCTATTGTCATAATAGAATCATCTAGAACATCAAATGTGAATGGTTGAGTATCTATAATAGGAGCTTTTGCAAGTTGATCTACGACCTACCCCTTAATAGATTTTTAGTTCTAGTACTCAACATCAAATTCACTTAAGAGCATGACCTATTTATTCATGTGGCCTATAAGAGTTGATTTGGACAACAAATATTTAAGAGGGTCCACTTTAGCAATAACAATAGTTTTATTATTCAACATGTAGTGTCATAAATTTTGAGAGGTGAACACCATTGATAAACAAGTCTTCTCAATAGGCATATAATTATGTTCATATGCCACAAGTGTGTGGATCAAATATTATATTGCATGTTACTTTACTTGTTCATCATGTTGGGCCAAGAGTGCCCCTAATGCATGTTCTATGGTTGAAATATAAATAATTAACGGTTGCCTAGGTGTTGGCAGTCTCAAAACTGGCAGGTTGGCCAAGTATGTTTTGAGCTTTGCAAATGCTAGTTGACATTCAACATCTCGTTGAAAAGTGACCCCTTTCTTCAAAAGGTGTGTACTTATCTGCTAGTTGTCAAATGAATCTGTAAATAGATTGAATCTTTCCCTTCAGGTTGTAGAGTTATTTTAGATTAGATGGAGAATGCATTTCCATGATAGCCTTGACCTTAGCATAATCCACTTCAATCCCTCTTTGTGACACAATGAATCCTAGAAAATTTACCAAAGTGATGCTAAAACACACTTCTAGATTCAGATGAACCTTGTACTTGTGAAGTCTCTCAAATATTCTTCGTAGAACATTAGGAGGCTTAGAACGTGTTCTTGATTTTTCTAGGTTATTGTCAACATAATCCTCAATGATATCTTGCATCATATCATAGAAGATCATAGTTATAGCATGTTGATAAGTGGCCCCAATGTTATTCAATCTAAAAGACATGACTTGGTAATAAAATTTTCCCCATGGTGTGGTGAATGTAGTTTTATGTTGATCCTCTTGAGTTATCTTGATCTGATTGTATCTTGAGAATACATCCATGAGGGAAAACATCTCATACCCAGCAATAGAGTTGATAATCATGTCTATGTTGGGTAGAGGAAAATCATATTTGGGACATACCTTATTGATATCTCAAAAATTTGTACAAATGCATATACCTTGTGACTTTTTGCTTACTAGGATTATATTTGATATCCATTCTAAATAGTCCAGTGGTCTGGTGATACTGACTCCTAATAGTTTCTCCAAATCCATTTTTACTAAAATATTTGTTAGGTTGTGGAGCTAAAAGCTTCAACTATTGCAGACATGGAGGTTGCTGAGTTCCAGGGATACTAGCGTCGGCAGTATGACCGACATTGGTCAAGGGTGAACAGAAGGGCAACCAGCATCGACAGGAGGTCAGCTGACGTCGTTCACCTCCAGGCAGATAGGGACCGACATCAGTCACCTGTGCGATTTCAAAACTATTCATTGCATGAACAGTTAGTTTATTGAACTGAGTGTTTGCATGTAAAGGCTATTTTGAGTCTTGAGCTGCATGTCTAAATTAAGAGTCTAAGTTATTGTTTAAGTGTGGGATCTATTTATAGACCCATTGGCATGTATTGTAAAGTGTGCTAGTGAAGAGAACAAAGTGTGTGTTCCTCCTAGTTCCACAAAGAGCTAATAGAGGAAGGCAAGGAAGATCATTCCATTGTAAGATCATTTGAGTTGCAGGTTGTTGCAAGCTCATAGGAGATCTACATGTGTAAGTAAGGTCTGTTGAGTTGCAGGTTGTTGCAAGCTTATGGGAGATCTACTTGAAGTACTTTGAGTACTTGTGTACTGGTAGGGTTATTACTGACTGGTTGGAGGTGAACACCAATTCTGTGTGTGAGTTGTGTGTTGGAACCATTTTTGGTGGAGAGTGAACTCTTGAGAAGAATTAATATACACTTGGTGTGGGAAGCCTGAAAGGTGTGGAAGAGTGTGGCATCTCTTCATTGTATTCTTTTCTGGATGAGTATTAATACAGTTTGTGTTGTCTCTAATATTCTATGTCATTTGTGAATTCTAGTTACTTATTGCTTCTGGTTAATTCCACGTGTTTAATTGCTAATACAAGGTAATCATATTGTGCTCTTTCTGAGGAGAAAGATCCTAACAAGTGGGATCAGAGTTGTTTGTTGTTCTTGATTCCCCATCAATATTGATGCATAGATGCATCTTTCTCAATTTTTGCTTAACTGGCTTGTCATTTGTATGTACAACAAGGTGATGCACAACCAAGCCAAAGTCTAGGCCTGGCATGTTAGAATAATCCCATGCAAATATATCAATAAAATCCCTTAGAATGGTGACAATGTAGTCACATTCTTCATTGGTGAGGGAGGCTCCAAGATAAACAATTATGAGATCTTCATAAGCTCCCAAGTTGACTTTAGTGGGGTTTTATACAAGGAGCATAGAATCATCTTCTAAAATAGTGGGCAATGTTTGATCATGATCCTCTTCTTCCGCTTTAGCTTATGTTTATTCCTCCCAAAGCTCTAGATAATGAGATGAATCTAAGTATGTCAATTTAGGTAGCAACCAACTAGAAAATATCTCTAGACAGTCTAAATCAAGATGATCAAAGACTTTATGTTGTTCAGATGTAATACTGGCACTGGCTATAAAGCTAGGACTTGGTGGACATTGCACTTCCTTTAGAGATTAACAAACTTCCCCATCCAAGAGTGCCTGAAACAGGTTTTCACTCAAGGGATTCTCTTTTTCTTTAACTTTTCCCTAGTCAATGAACACCTTAAAGAGGTTTTCACCTAAATATCTCAATGTTTTATCTTTTGTGTGACCAATAAAGTTTGCCTACTCTCTAAATTAGGTGACATAGTCCAAAGATAAGTCAAAGTCTTATTTGTGATCGTTAATTGGTAATCCGTCTTTGAGGACCATGTACTCAACAATAGATTACTCATTTTAAAATTCATTAAGGGGTATAATATAATTTTTTTGGTCCCAATCAATGAGGTCGGGATGGAAAAGGCAAAAGGGACAATGGGTTGTGATAGTCATAATAGAGTTAGGGTCAAATAGGTTAATGTTGGCAAGCTCATCATAAGCACTATAATGGGACTCTATAATGTTTTCAAGTGTCTCATTACTAGTAAATTTAGAGGAATCACTATCAAAATACATGAGGTCACCCCTAGGGGGTATAAATTTGAGACCTTGACTCATATTAGGCTTAATAGCTGATAATGATTCTAGTATTCCTTGTTCTCGTGGCCCGAGGCCTTTACCTATATAATCTAAGTTTTACATAATCTGATTAGGGATAGGGTACTTGGGATTTTGAAAAAAAATAGCAAGGCCATCAGAATATAACTAATCTTTTTCAATAAAATCTTCCTGATCCTAATTTGGTGAAGCTTTTGATACAAATACCATTGGTGGTTTTTTATACATATCTTTTTTCTTTTGCCAAATCACGTTGGGATTGAAAGGGATTTAGGAAGACTTCGGTTTGCTCAAAGACTTAGGAGACTTGGGTATCTTGGAAATGTGAAAGGCATCTTTTAAATGGTACATGAAAATGCCTACTTTTTCAATAGTGACCTATTATACAAGTGTTGCAGGGAATGGATAAGCCTAAGTGGAAGCAAGATCACTTAGGTTGATATAATTAGACTTGGGTGGTTACGAAACTATTTTTTTAATTCTTATTCACTATGAATTCAAAACCAAGGTAATAGTTAAAATTGTGAAACTTAGCCTCTAGGTGTTTACAATATGGTAGGGTTGCAAATCAGCATGAATGGTAACCTCAATCTAGCATGGGAGAACTTGAGGCACTAGTGTAAGCTATAATGCATTGCCTGTACTTCATGGATCCAAGGATGACCAAGAAGTATACTATACAAAAATTTAATGTCCACAACATGGCACAGAGTATTTTGGGATACAGACCCAACAGTGATTGGCAAACAGATAGTCCTAGAAGATTCCCTTTCAGTGTTGTCATATGCCTTGATCGTGATTATTTTAAGCTGGATATCCTTAGCAGTATATAAACCAATCATTGTAATAACTTGAGCGACAATGCATTCAACCTTGAATGATTATCTATAAGAACCCGCTTGATTTTATGATTTTTTATAATGACCTTAATGTATAATAAGTTATGGCTAGGACCAAGAGTAGACATATCTCTTTGATCAAATAAAATTTGTTGGATAGGAGATAAATGCCCTATAAGTGTTTTAAATTGTTCAGGGTTGATGTCCTAGGGAATAGTTGACCATTGAAGGATGTTGTTTAAAATAGTTTGGTGGAATTCTTACATATGCAAAAGATCTAGGATAGAAATTTGCATAAGGGTTTTACTTAGTTGGTCTGAGATACTATATGGCTTTTCAATGGAAGAATGAGAGGGTTTGGTCTTAACCAATACAGTGTTCAATTTTGGATCAGAAGATATAGTGCTCAAGTTTGGTCTAGTGTTGGACTAAGGTAAAGGACCTTGGAGGGTGGCTCACAAGCGTTTAGTTATAACTACGTAATCTAGAGTTGGCAAGGAGTCATGATAATTAGAAGAATAATTCAAAGGGCTTTGGATGGTGACTCGTGAGCGTCTAGTTATGATTGTGTAATTTTGAGTCCGTAAGGAATCATTATAATTAGAAGGGGACAATGGTCTAGAAATAGTAACCCATAAAAACCAAGGTACAATAGAATTGCTTGAACCTAATGCAATGTTTCTTGAGAAAGAGGGTGTTAACCCTAAAATTGGGGGTCTGGTACTTTGAAAAGCATTGTATGGCTCATGAGATTTGATTATGATAATGGTAACATGATTTACAAAAATACATCCCACAGTGCTATTATAATCATATGGCATTTTATTGTAACCCAGATTATTGGCATGGGTATTATGATCCCAATTATGACTCTGGTCTTATTCTTGTCCATGTTAGCCCTAACCTTGATTTTGATTATTCCTTAGTGGTTGTTGGTTTTGTTTAGTAAATGGGTCCTTGTAAGTGTCCATGTCCTAATTAGTGTTTCACATTGTGTGTTTTATTTAAATTTCACCACTTCCAATCAAGTCCTCAATAAGATGCCTCAAATTGAATACATAGGTAATTGACATGGATAATGACACGATGGAAATTACCAAACTCATCTTCTTGATACTAATCTAGTTTGGGTTGATCTTCAAGGAATGGCCTTGGTATAGGCCACACAATCAGATTGGTTGTCACTATATTTTGAAACACGACCTCAATAAACTCTCCTAATTTATTGAATACCCTATAATTATTAAATGCCCTTCGTGGAGGATCCTTTTGTAAAGTGGTTGATGGATTAGGTGGGGTTAGTTTCACGTTTGGATCCAGTGGAACCTGCACTATTTGCATGTGTTTAGATTTTATCACTTCATTTCCCACCATGTTCTTGTTCTTGTTCTTGTTCTTGTTCTTGTTCTTGTTCTTGTTCTTGTTCTTGTTAAACCATTTAGGTTTTTTTACACCAATAGCTTGAATAGGTGGTTGGGTCTGATTAGACATTTGACCCTGTGAATAAATATTTACAAGGCCCCTAGTAATAAGCACCTTCTCAATATATACACCCTTGTCTATGATCTCCTCGAATGTGTTGGCACAAATGAGTCATAAATTATGAGCCACCTCAAGGTGTAGGTTTTTGTTAAGCATGAGATATACTGAGGGGGGGTGAATTAGTATATCATATATATTATAAACTTTCACTCAATCAAATTCCACTTAACCATACATTCAAGATATGTAATAAAATTGAAACAATAAACACCACACAAGAGAGAGAGAGAGAGAGAGAGAGAGAGAGAGAGAGAGAGAGAGAGAGAGACCAGATTTTAACGTGGAAACCCAATATGGGAAAAACCATAGAGAACAATCTCAAGTATATAAATGAGCACCAACTCAAACTATAATATTTTTAAGCACCAACTTATAGGAGCACCAACCCCTTTGTTAATCACCAATACAACAACTAATTCATGAGCACCAACCCACAAGAGCACCAACCCCTATTGTGTATACCATACAACTATCTCTCAATGTTGTTTTCTCAACAAATGATAGCACATTACAATATCTCTTTATTTTCTCTCATTTTCTCTTCTAAGCTAGATATAACAATTACAAATGATGCTCTCTTCCACACATTACAAATGGTTTCCCAAGCCTTTATTTATAGCTTACCAAATGACCTTTGGCATTCACCCTTTGTGACCCTTCAATCCTCATGGAAAATAGCTCTAAACTTACATGACCCTTCGAATCCTTGCATTTGAAAAGTCACATTGTGACCCTTCATGAGAAAATGCATCCTTTTCCTTTTTGTCTTTGACTTGGTGACTTTTTGTATTCCTCAAAGTGTCCCTTCATAATAAATTGTGCACTTCCTCTTTTGTCTCCACTTGGTGACTCTTGGAATTCCTCAAGATGACTCTTCATGAGAAAATGCATCCCATTCCTCTTTTGTCTTTACCCCATGACTCTTTGACTTCTCCATGGGCCCTTCTTTTGACTTTATGCAACCAAAAAAATATTCGTTAATATTAAATAAATATCAACACACTTTAACTAAAATATGACCATTAAAAACACCTTTAGACAATATATGTTATGGGGCCTTTATCACCAATGCTAGACCTTTGACATCAATGACAATATTTCTAACAGGTTTTGTGCAAAAATATCAATGAGTTATTTATTTGGCAAGTTGTGTTGAAAGTGTCCAACTAATGCTCTACATCGATGTAGGTATGTTGTGAAACTCTCTCCATCTCATTTTTTTGATTTGAATAAGTCAACCACTATTAAATCATGCTCAATGTTAAAGAGAAATGGTTAAAAAATTTCTTGGATAAATCATTCCAATCTGCCACCAATCCCTTAGGTGATTTAAGGATCCAATCTAAAGCTTATCCAACCAAACTACATGGAAACAAGTGAAGCAAATAAACATTGTTATAGGCTACCTCTTGGCATAGTATGAAAAAGGCTTGGATATGTTCTCAAGGGTCACCCTTCCCTTTGTATTTATCAAATTTAGGTGTCTCAAAATGAGGTAAAAAGGGGACTTGGATAATACTTAAGTCAAATGGATATGGACATATCTCGTAAAACTTATACTTCTTAACTCGATTTCCCATCTCAAGTCTTGATACTATTTCTTTCATCAAATTATAATCTTGTATGTTTGGTGCATTTATGGGTGGAATATAATTTTTTTGGGGTGGTATGTGCCCCAGTATGCATTGAGTTCTTCATCCCTTGATTTTGTGAAGGGACAAGAGTCTCCTAGTGGTTGAAGAATGCATGCTCCGTATCAGGGGAAACATGTTGCAAAGCATCTTTAGGCTTGTTTTGTTAAGAAGAAATCCTAGGGTCTATCATAGATGTAAGTTTTAATAGGGTATGATGCACTTTATCCATCATATTTTCTTTCTCTTTAAAATCATTATTGTTGATTGAAGTTACAGCCAAAGAATCTATTAAACTTGTAATAAGTTGATCTACGTATCATTGACTAATTTTCTTGATCTTAGTCGCAAGATCTTGATCATTGGGAGTATAATATACAAGTGTTTCCTTTCCCTTTCTAGAAGAAGCAATGTTGTATTTTGTGATATGGACGAGAGATTGCTCTTGTTGTTTCTCTTCTACCCTAACAATGTGTGAAATTGTTCCATTGGGAAATTTGGTGGCAACCTAACAATTGATTCTATCAACCTTAAAATGGATTCATATTTGTCTTCTAAAGGTTTAATCTCACAATAATCTTCTTTAGATCTTATGGTTGTTGGGATATCCTCAAACACGATGGAGTTATCCTATCCATCATAATAAAACTTTTCCTTGTAACTAGGGCCATAAGAGACCCCACTATGAGTATACCTTTGTGTCATGCTTGAAGACAGTTTTTCTACATTTTCTAAGATGTGAAATATGGTTTTAAAATGTTTAAAAAGGAAGCTTGGATTTTTGAAACAAAAGTCAAGGTAAGACGAGACTATAATAAAGAGAAGTGGCATAGTACCACACAATTAGAAGAAAGTGGTTACGAATTTGTTCAACCTTGTGGGTTGAAATCATAAAATTTAGAAGAGGGTCAGAATATTTTGGAACCTAAAGTGCAGGCTAGCACAATAAACTTAGGTCTAAAAATACAACAATATTGTAGAAATATAGATATAACTACGATGAATTATGACTAGAAAAACTAGAAGAGGATCTTTATGATCAAGGAGATAAAAATGGGAAATAAGAAGCCCCAAATGTGAATTAACACAAGAAATCCTAAGTATAAATCCAAAACTAAATGGGAATCATAATGGTGCCACATGGTAAAAGGATGCATAATGGTCCAGAAACTTAGAGCGTGAGCGAATGCAAGATAACCTAAGTCCACCATGAAAATAAATTGAGGATGAGTCTAGGTAACGACCTTCAATCTAAACAGGAAATCATACCCAAGTTACTCAAACCAAATACGAAAGGTAAACCGATAGCACCTTGGATCAAAACTTAGAAAGGCAAGATTTTGAATTTAGACAAAAATGGACTTTGAGATTTTTCAAAGTAGATGAATGGTCTAGAATAAAATGGACAATATGACAACATTGTTTGGAAAATATAGACACAATGTTTTGAATGAAGATTTGAACAAGGCAAGAAGTGATTTGGATTTGGATTTGACCAACATAACACCTCTTTGTTCAAATGATATGGTGTATAAAGAATGTTTAGTTGTTTGAATTGTTTTTTATTTCACACAAATAGTTTTAGACTTAAAAATACCATGCAAGTAAAGGATAAAATGAAAAAACACCTAAGTGTAACATCCTAAATATTATAACTAACAAGGTTGCATCGTACTGTCGAATTCCATCTATATACATGCTCTTGAGAGGATTTTAAATTGTTAATCCAAAAAGTAAAATTACATGAAAATTAGGGTTTTCCACCCCTCTTCTCTCAAGAGTTTGTACAGTGACATGAAAATTTGGGCTACTCGACCTGCATTAACAGTATATCTATGGCAAGTGGGGTTTATCTAAAACTAAATTTTCATGCATTTAGATAATCTCAAGTATGACTAATACTAGAGATGCAATCATGTTATTTGGATACGCATCAATTGGATTGTTATGAAAAGGCCTTATACTTTTCACAACCACTACATCCATCAGTTGCTCAGTATAGTGCGATGTTCGAGTTGCCTCTACATTCTAACATTGAGTACCACTAATAGAGCTTGTTTTAACCGCTCAAAACAAGTGTTCCAGTGGATCACCTCAATTTATATACCCTACCATGGAAAAGATTTGAAATGATACCAGAAGATGAATTCTTGGGTCAATGCTTCCCTAGAGAACCTATGAGGAGGCGATGAACTCCCACTCACAAGCCAAAATGCATGAAAATAAAGACAAGTGAAAAGACTTTAGGGTCATTTTGGGGTCACCCAAATTATATAAATTTGGGGAGGGCCTTAGCGAATTTCTTTCCACACCTTTGGACAAGGAAGTAAATGCAAAGAATGAGTATTTTTTATCATCTAAGTTCCCTAAAGGAGATGGGGGGAGAACATACACGCAACACTCATCTTGATCAAAAAACACTTCGACAAACAAACATAAAAATAGAACTCTTATGAGTATTTAACTAAAGTTTCTATTTATTTCATAGCACCAAAATGCAGTGTATAATGAAGTTTGTATTTGATTTGTTATGAAAAGGAGACTAAGTGACTTTAAATCCTACAAACAAGGTGTTAAAAGTATAAAACCAGGGTGTGAATTGTTAGATAAACTTGTAACTCATTATTTTAGGTCCTTATTTTTTTGTCCAGGTCGATCTCATCATTCCATAGAGCGATCTTGTTGTTCTTCAATTCTTTCCCACTGATTGACAGAGTGATTTCACTAAAAGACAGAGATAGAAAAGACATTGGTTTGTGATCCCACCTATTATAGGGCAATATTGTTGATTAGCAGGGCATTTCTAGCGAAGTATATGGCATTTTTGTTGAAGTGATAAAAATGATGAAAAGAAAAGAAACAATAGTTACCTATCAATTTCTAGTCCAAGATGATCTTCTCATTCCACAATGCGATCTCATCGATTGACAGAGCAATCCCACCATTCGATAGAGCAATCCCACCATTTGATAGATCGATCCCACCATTTTTGCTAGACACATAGATGAATAAAGAATAGATAAAATGATTTTGCCACTCATAGATGTGATTTTGCCATTTCTACTAGACACACAAATGAATAGAGAATAGATAAAATGATTTCACCATTCACATATGCGATTTCACCATTTCTCAGGGCATTCTTGTTGATGTTCAAGTCGATTATGCTGACTTCCAGAGTGATTATGCCATTGTACAAGTCAAATCCATCATTTTTCTTAAAAGCCACAGAAACATAAAATGAGAGAAAAGAAATGCAAAATGGCCTCCAAAGAGGGTCTGAATGTAAAATTAGAAGGTATAAAGACTTATGTGAGGTGAAAGTCTCACCAGGCGTGCCAAAATGTAGATTAAGATTATGAGATGCATTAATCCATTTTTTAGCCAAGAAAATATCTATAAAGAATCATATAGAAACTTAAACATCAAGCTTAATCCCTCAAGGGGTGTTGCTAGTGAATTTTAAGAGTTATTTAAAAAAAGAATACCATTAAACCTTTCTAATATCATTCCTCCTTCCAAGAGCGGCCAAAAATCATGTTTTTCCCTGGATTTGATGCTCCAAATCTACGTCAATCAAGAGTAGCATGCTCTTCCATCATTTCATAGTGGATCAATGGCTTAGGCTCACAAGCTTTGTCAATTTGTACAAATAGGTGAAGCTTTTCTATTACAATTTATGCATAGTAATTTTGTATAACTAAAGCTTTAAAATGGTGGTCTTGGCTCACTTATTTATAGCTTTTGAAACTTATTCAAAATCAACCATGACCGTCCATCTTGAGATCAAGATGTGTGGCCATGGATTGATTCAATTTTGGAGGGACAAGCCATAAATATGCCCATTAATATTTAGAAGAATGGGGCATTAATGAGACATGAGAGGGCTTAATTCAGATAGTTATCCCATTAATGGTTTATGGATGCCACCCCATTGATAATGTCATGGGATGATGCACAATTGAGCAATGAATTTCCAATAAATAGATATTCAACAACTTTCATGGAATTTTCACTTAGGATCTTGATTTGGTTTAATTTGTTTAAGTGACTTTGATTAATTTCTTGCAAATATTTGAAAATATGTTGCACACTTAATCAACCTAATCAGAAATATCATTTTATTGAGTTGTAATTTGACTAGAGTATTATCAGAAAAAGGTATCGATTGTGTATGGAGCAATACCTCAGTTAGGGTATTATGGATGTGAAATAACATATAAACATGATATGTTCTATCAAATTAGATGAATATAGTGGTCCAGAGTGTCATTTTGCATGGTCAAAATTTAACTCAAAGTGATTTAAGAAAATATAATAATCACATTAAATTTATTTCCCTATTCAGGGATACATTACCCTGAATTTGCACTTGTACATGACAAGTACAAATGATTTAGTGTGTTTTAGTGATTTTAGCCTAAATTGTGTGTTATCATAGGATATTGCTTAGATTGACAATTGTAGCACAATAGTGATAGGAATTGGATGTCTACAATGACCTCATAAAGTTCAAATTTTTGGGGTTGTGACATGATGATGGTTGGTGTATTGTTCACAAAAGGAAATAACCTAGTTCATTTTTATTTTCTCTCCTTCATAATATGGAAGGTGTTCCTTGACCATTGTGTCTCCCAATAACAATGAGCTTCAACTAGCTAATGTTGATACTCATCGCACATAGTCAAATCCCCAATTGGCTATGTTGATGATTATGTTGAAAACTTGGATCATCCAATAGCCTTGAATAATATATTATTCGCCCTCACAAATGGTAGTGTTAACTCTTCATCATCTCAATGAGTTTCAAAATACTATCTTGGAATGTTATGGAATTATCCTTCCCTGATTGTATGTATCAAGCTAAAAAACCATCATGGAACTTACACTTGATATTCTACATCTTTAGGAGATTAAAATAAGCAATTTTGAACTCTCTTTTGCACTTAGGTGTATTTCTAAGGACTCTCTTTCTTCAAACTTCCCATGAGGATGGTGGGGAAGGAATAGCCCTATGTCTTACACCTTGTTTCCAAAATGCTCTTGTTAATAAAGGCAAGGATCCATTTCACAAATGTGTGTGAGTTTCAATAATGCTTCAAAACAAATTGTTTATAATTTGCTTTTATTATGTTCTAAATGATTATCACTCAAGAATCAACCCATGGAACTAGATGGAGAATCATCTCCCATATGCAAAATGGGTAATTGATGGTGATTTTAACATGGTCAACTATAATTTTGACCAACCTAGAGTGGTAGTTTCTCCTTGTCTCACGCAACATTTCATGTATGGATTCTTTGGCAAAACACTTCAGGGGTTTATGATCCCCTTGTAGGCAAATTCTCTATTCACCAAATTTGTTGGTTTACTTGTTCCAATAACGTAACAAGTGCTAAAAGGAAATTGAGTTTACTATAAGTCATAGTGTGACTCCTTCCACATCTATAAAAGGTTACATAATTTATTATGATCTATCCACTACCCTTTCGTATCATACCCCTATCAGTCTAACTATCTTTCTCACAGAGTTTAATGATAAATCCTCAACTCCCATTAAAATTAATTTCTCCCAGCTTAAGAAACCAGCTTGCCTTCATGTCTTACAAGCCATTGGGCATGTTACCTCTAAACCCATTTAGGGAGAAAAATGGATTCATTTATGGTCGCTTGCTATCCAAGTACACAAGTTAGACAATTTGGAAGATTGATAGCCCAACAAAGGAGGAAAATGCAAGGCCTTAAGAGGCGACTCTTTGATAAGAGGATTACTCTGGTATATAATCCCATGAATGAAAATCTATAAAAATATCTCTATGATAGAGACAATTTTGTGAATTCGAAGCTTACAAAAGCAAAGGATCTAGAATTAGATCTCACCTTACTTGGATTTAAGTAGGAGATTTGAGTATTAATTTTTTCTTTCTATACCTCAAACACAAACACAAATACATAAAAGATTGCATTATTACACTACAGTGCTCAAATTGGAGAGTGGAATCCACCACATAGGCTATTGAACAAATTCTCTTCTCTCAATATCAGGGCTTGTTCAAGATTATTCATTAGAAGTTTATGTTTAGTGCAATCTGGGCAAAGATATCAGCAACTACATCCTACTCAAGATTAATAAAGGTTAAGCAAGGTTCATATTGACTTCTCTCTCCTAAGGAATTTGAGAGGGTTTTATTTTCAATGGCCAAGGATAAGAGTCCAATCCCTAATGGGCTTCCCATTGAATTGTTTCAAACCATGTGGCCCCATTATCCACAAGGATTTCTACCAATTTTACCTTGAAGTTGAATCACTTGAGTCTCTAGGTTAGGATATAAACAAAGGTCTTATCAAAATTATTCCCAAATTATCTAATAGAGATGATGTGTTAAGATGGTGTCCTACAACCCTACTCAACACTACATACAATATCATTGTTAAAGCTTTGTCGACAAGGATAAACCGTGTGGCCAAAGAAATTATAAGATGAACAAATTGTTGGACCCTAAATTTTGTATCATTTTATTCCAAGTGTTTTTTGGCAAGATGGCATGGGAGAGATGGATACGCAAGTAAACTTGGACGTAGAAATAAGCCAAGGTGCAGAAGACCTTAGCATGGAAGAAGCAAGTCACGAAGAACAAGGATGCAGGAAGCACAAAGGAACCAAGGACACAAGACTCTGTAAATTGGCGTATGACTTGGACAAGGGCACAGAAGGCATAAATGGTTAAGGAAATAATTTGCACGAGCATCAAAGGAAAATAAGTCAAGCATGGATCTAGCACTAGCCCGCGAGAAGATAGGCGCACGACATCAAACGTCTATCATAGAGTGGGTATATAATGGTAGTTAGACCTGTATCAGTAGGAATTTAATGTAATGATGTACCACTACTCATTGTAGTTAAAATTTATGTCAAGTCATCACTTTTGTATTAATGTTGTAACTGAATGATTAGGGTAAAATCATATATAAATACCCCTAGTTTTACTTATAAGGTGGTTGATGTTGTTGGTTGTATTTGGAAAATGTAATCTTGAACTTATTCATGATCCTATTATGCATCAAGACTTTTGTATGGTGAACATTGACATATAATAAAATGGAATACTTGTGTTGTTAAGATACATGTAAACTTGTTATGGAACTAATGGTACTAGTACTCGTTTTCTTGATTTGTGCCTCCTATACTTGTGATAAATAGCTTAAGTATGAAATGATTGTATGGTTTAAATTAGCTTAATTTTGATATTTTTAGTTAGAACTAAGTGCATGTTCAAGCACATTTGTATGGAAATCCCAATGCATACACCATCATGCAACAAAATCGATGGGAACCAGTCTTAAGCCACGAGCTTTGAGTGAGCACGCAAGACCTTTTATTGCATGATAATCCAACACACTTGCTAGTTAGATCTCTTATCCTCTTTATGCACGTGACCAGGGAAAGTAATGCTAAACTAAAGGAAAAGAACCCAATATTTTGGTTTCATTATTGGGACCCATTGCACTTGTTAGCCCGACGGTAGGAAAATGGTTGGGTGACTTTATTTGGAGAATATTGAGCACTATATTGGTACAGTAGAAGAAAATTTTGTGCTCCAATATCTTGGACCAAGAAGTTCTACACGTACATGGGTAGAGCAGAATCTATATGATTCTCAGTATGAAACATACTTTATAGAATTATTTGTGCATTTACATGTTTGGCTTTCAGCATATGCACAAAACCATTCAAAAAATTATGGACGAAAGGCTTCACGATTGGTATAGCATCAGACAGCGCTGGCTAAGTTAGAAGTTTGGACACACACAGTCAACGTCTGGTGGAAAGGAACACTTAAAAGTTATATTTTGAAATACACGGTTTCTATATATTCTTTCCTATAAGAAGTGTAGTTCAACTTCCTAAGAGATTCACGAGGAAGGTATATCAAGCAAAAAAATTTAGAGATTAAAAATCTTATGGTTGATTCTGGACTTGAGAACTTTTCCATGAATGGCTAAACTCTCTCTCGCGTGAGCAACAAAACTGGTGGGGAAATGGAGTGGTATACATTGGTATGAGATTAGGAGTTCAGCATGGAAGCCAGATCACGGGAATGGCACAAGCGAAAGTATGATGAGTCCAAGAGCAAGGCTATAAGAGGTAGCGAACCATAGGGTTAATGGGAGGATACTAAAAGTGTTGTGGGAACCAAAAAGAGACTAGAGAGGCATAAGGAGTACCCCTTGCCTACAGGGCATTCCCTTCAATAGCATAGGTACACACGATAGAACATAATGATAGCATAACCCAATCCAGATAAACCTAGTTCCCCCACCACAGTGCATGCTCATGTATTTGAGTTTGACAGAATTATTGTAATAAATAGGGATAGTGATAGTCCAAAGTCTAAAGAGTATGAACCCAAGATAGTAGAAGAATATTTGGGAGTACAAGTACAGCATAACAATCTACCTTTAGCATTAAATTTTTCATTACAAATATGACCTATGGCTCAACTTGGAATGCCAAGTGGAACTAATATCAATAGTGGGCAAACTACATGCCCAACCATATCAAATCAACCTTCTTCATTGCCCACTACTTCTGGTGCACCTATTGTTGTAAGAGGCACAGGAGGAAGCACCGAAAGTGGTTCTATTAGAGGATTAGGGGGTGGTGTTGGAGGCGGTAGCAAACCTCCACCATAGATTTTAGGTGCTGAAGGAACTCCATAATAGGGTCCACTACAACCACCAAGTGCATCGACGATGTACTACGAGATGATGCTTCATCTCCCTGAATACTTATGTGTCAAGAATGTAGTAGAACACATCCACAAGTGCACTCATTTAGCGAGCATGGGGGATCACTTCTTCAGAATGAAAGACTACTCAATTTGCCATTACTTTGCTCGATCACGTGCATAAATGGTACCACAAATTTGACCCTCAACAAGCAGTTTTGAGCTATGAAACATTGAAAACTGCGTTCCTTTAGGAGTTTGATATTCTTGAGATTGAGCAACAAAGCATCGCTACTTTAAAGGACATAAAGCAAGAACTCACTACGAGTGTGTGTGAATATGATGCACATTTCAAAATGATTCTTTCAAAACTATCATTTGAGATTAACTCAACATAGCATGCTCAATGGTTTGTCATCGAGCTCTATCCCAAAAGACCTTTACCAACCTGCACAAGGCACTAGAAGTTGCTTTCCATGTCAAAGTTGTGGGAAGTATAGATACGGGGATTGGTTCCTTTATAGAGGCTCTGGTAAATACTATGGGATCTTAGCTAGAGAAGCTAACAGCGAATCTTCCAGTGACTTATGATGTGTTGACTACGAAGTAGAGGGCCATAATAGGAATAACTACCCATGGAGGAATGTTTACACCATAACAAAATAGTCTTGTGAAATATGCCAAGAGGCTCAAGATGTAAGGAATTGTCCCTTGCTCCAGCACACTACCCAAACTAAAGTGTCACTATACTATAAAATATGTGATGCATACACACATGATACCAATGCATGTTGAGTCATCAATGAGATCCACAAATCACACATAAGAGGGACTCACCAAACTTATGTTGTTAATAATCAAGAGTCTAGTGGAGGATTATATTTTTCGGATTGAGAATGTGGCAATGGGCATGGAGGTGGTCATTTTCCACCCAGGCCATGTTATAGATGTGGATCTCCAAACCATTATTAGTGCGATTGCCCGGTTTACCCAGTTTGCACCTATGTAAGAATGAGCATCATTTAGAAGAATGCCCTGACTTACATACAACTATCATCAAAGAGTGTAATGAGAAGGTCATTGGGATGATTTATTTTTCCAAAACTATAAATGCTCAGTGGAGACCATGTCCTACCACCCACCAATGGGACCTAAGGTAAATATTACAACACGAAGTGGTGCTCATCCCCAACCTATTTTAGTTCCACCTATAGAGAAGGTTCAGCATGAAGAACCACGTGCTCAACACTACCTTGATGCTCAAAAATAGAGAGAGATATTGCACAACACAATGGCCTTGGTACATGATTTACAAGGTAAAATTGAGTTTTTAAAGGAGAAGGATGCAACCATGTGCACTGAGATGCAAAAAGAAACTATCTCAATAGAATTTGGGCAGGGTGAATTTCGAGAGTTATGTAAACTACTCCTTAATGAAAACATCATTCCCCTCTTAAAAAATTGATTACAACAGTCGAATGTGACAAGGAGATCGTAGTAAATGGATCCATTGATAGTTGGATGATATGAGATATACTAGTGGATACTGGTGCTGAAGTTAATGTTCTCACCAAAGGATGTCTGGAGGAAGATGGGGAGCCCCATTTTGTAACCGGCCCCACATGTTTTGTTTATGGCCAACAAGACTCAAGTAGTGCCTATAGGAATTCTCAAGGATGCCACCGTTAACATTGTGGGTGTCCCTTTTAAAGGTGATTTTGAAGTAATTGAAGTGGTTAAGTTGATATTTTTTAGTTCTATTGGGTCGACCATGTTGTTATGCCAATAATGTTGACTTACGTTTTAAGAAGTGTTACAACACTTTGAGAATGACGCCTAGCGCATAGTCATTCCTCTCACTGACGATCAAGGTCCCCCTTTTATAGAAATAGTTGATGCTAATGAGGACCTCAACCTTTATAACATCACGGCGCAAGGAAATGAACATGTAGATCCTACTCTTGATGGTTGCTTCATTGGAGAGACGCATAATCCATCTCTGACACCACCAGCATTGCTTGTGATAACTAGGCATATGGAGAATATGACCTCGTAGGTTGAGGTTGTGATGTAATTGGTCAACAAATAAATGCTCCATGCAAGCTACCTAAACATTATAAGTCTATTTGTCTCATTGGTGGATGCCTAATGAATGCACCACCCTTCCAGTCGAATCAAGCACCTAGGTTTCATGGCCAAATCGAAGTTCAAGAATACTTACAACAATTAGAGGTTTATTATGTTTTTGAAGATAAATGTATGTGTGCACTCCCTACTGTACTTCAAGGAATAGTTGCCCATTGGTGGGATACTCATCAATATAGGTTTTTGACATGGGAACAAGTACATGTCACACTGCATCATCATTTTCACCATGTTCATGTCACAATCAGTTATAATGGTATTGCTTCCCCAAGTGACCATCTAGCCGATTATGAGAATCTTTGGAATGCCGACAAGACATTTCTACAATAATCCTTATGAGTACATGCATTTTATGGCACTCTACGCAGTTGGGCTAGAGCATGGTGTGTTCATCAAGAGACGTGCCTAGATACGGATACCTGGGAATGCATCAAACATGGTCTACTCACCACCTTTGCATTCTCTTCACCCCGATCAGATATGAACTTATCCTTGCAAATGATACATCAAGTAGTACTAGGTGATCAAGCACCAGTTAAAGACAAAATACAGACCATGCATGGTGAAATTGAGGATGACTTGGCCATCTTCCAAGACCCTAATCCTCCTAACACAATTAAATTGGAACCCGACTCACTGTCTGAAGATAACCATAGGGATCAGATCTAGAAGGGTAAGCAAAAGGTTGTATGTCAAGTTGATGAGGGGACTAGCACCAATCCCCCAAAATCGCCATTTAATCACTTAAACTTGCCTACAGAGTATGAGGTGCGCAAGATAAGAGATAATATGCAATTTGAGAAAAAACCATATTCTGCATCACTCCCAAACGGTTTAGTGTAATATTGGCACAGAAGACACCCCCAAGATGACTACTATAGGAAATTACTGGTCTGAAGCAGAATTGGCTAAAATCTTTGAACTACTACAAGAGAATGCAGATATATTCCCACGCAACTACACAGAGATGAAAGGAGTGCATCTGACATTAGGCAAAAGGCACATCAAATTAGTTGAGGGCGCTCATCCAATCAAGAAGAGACCGTATCGAATCAATCCTAATTTGCATGTGTGCGTTAAAGAAGAAATTGATGGCATGTTGCGCACCAAGGTTATCACACCCATTGATGAATCTGAACATGTTAGCCCCATGGTGATTAACATCAAGAAGGATGGTCAAATCCTCATTTGCGTGGATTATGGATAGTTAAATGTTGTGTGTCACATACCCATTTCCAACACCATTCACAGAGGAGATTTTGGAAGGTGTCGTTGGTTTTGAAATTTATACCTTCACTGATGGCTTTTCAAGGTATCAAGTACAAATTGCTGAAAAAGATAGGCAAAAACCACTTTTGCCACTAAATGGGGGTTCGTTGCATACAATGTTATGCCATTTGGTTTAAAGAATGCACCAGCAGTCTTCTCTCGTATTGTGGTACAAGCCTTTAAAGATTTCATCCACTAGTTCCTTCAAGTCTATATGTATGATCAGACCGTGTATAACTTGGTGCGCGACCACTGTGCCAATTTGTGCCTCATGTTTAATCATTGTTGACAACTTCAAATTTCCTTAAAACCAAAAAAATGCATCTTTGCCACACCTTTTGAGATCTTGTTAAGGCACATCATTTGTTGAGATGGATTGCTCATGGATCCGACCAAGATAGTTATTATTCAACTTTCACCTCTAATCACTCAACACGAGGTCCACGCCTTCCTTGGTCACATAGGCTATTATTGTAAGTCCATTCATAGTTATACTAACATAGTAGCTCCAATAGAATGATTACTCAAACAAAATGATCTCTTTCTTAGGACCGAACATCATCAATAGGGATTTGAGACCTTGAAGAAAAAATTGGTAACTGCACCCGTCCTCCAGTTTCTAGACTAGACAACACCATTTCATGTACACATCAATGCTTCTGGCATAGCAGTGAGTGTTATCCTTGTGTAACCTAGTGAAGGGAATCTGGATCATCCCATATATTTTCGCAAACTAACACTGACGGAGAGGAATTACACTACTACAAAATGGGAAGCTTTATCCATGGTATATGCACTTCAAAATTTCTACCAATACTTTTTAGCTACTCCTTTCACCTTCTTTACGGATCACGAGGCACTCAAGTACCTTGTGAATAAACCAATGTTGCATGGACGAATCTATCAGTTGAGTCCATCTTAGCACCCAAAAGAAAAAGCAACTGATTGTACGCACTACATCGTTTCAATGTATTGGTGGAGACCTATACAAACTGGGAAGGGATAAGGTGTTGCATAAATGTGTCATGCAGCATAACGTGTGGAAGTCCTTTGAGAGGTCCATGAGGGTGTCATTGAAAGAATTATGATGGTGATGCAACAGTGCAAAAAGTACTCACTGATTTATGGTGTCCCACCATGTTTAAATATACCAAAGTTTATGCACGAATGCACTCGAAACTAAAATAAATGCTCATCACCAAGAGCTTAACACCAATTTTGTATCACTCCGAAGACAAGTTTTGATAGAGGTCGGAATGCTTGAGGATGTTCACAAGGATGCTACTGCATCACTTGAGCCTTTGACAACTCAAGCGGGTGATTTTCTGGAGCAACCTGAAGAGACCAAACAGCTCAAAGGCGAAGTCGAAGGGATTACATCCAAGCTACAAACTACATTAAACCATTGGGAGGAAGTCAAGCACCAAGTCGAACAAACAGGGCCTGAGGAAGTCGCATAATCCAGGACGGACTATTGACTTAGTGTGAGGTGATGTTGGACTCTAAATTTTGTATCATTTTATTCTAAGTGCTTTTTGATAAGATGGCACAGGGGAGATGGGCACGAAAGTAAACCTAGGCACAAAAGTAATCCAAGATGCAGAAGACCTTGGCACGGAAGAAGCAAGTCACGAAGAACAAAGATGCAGAAAACACAGACGAACCAAGGACGCAAGACTATGGAAATTGGTGTATGACCTGGACAAAGGCACATGGAAAAATTGTTAAGGAGAATAAGTCAAGCATGGATCTAGCACCAGTGTGCAAGAAGAGATAGGCACACAACATCGAACGTCTAGCATACAGTGGGTATATAGAGATAGGCCCATATCAGCGAGAATTCAATGTAACAATGCACCACAACTTGTGGTTAAAAGTCGTTGGCAAGTCATTGCTTCTATATTAATGTTATAACTAAATGGTCAGGGTAGAATCATATATAAATACCCCTTGTTTTACTTAGAAAATAGTTGATGTTGGTGGTGATGGTTGTATTTGGCAAATATAATCTTGAACTTATTCATGTTCTTAATATGCATCAAGACTTGTGCATGATGACCATTGACATATAATAAAATGGAATACTTATGCTATTAAGATACATGTAAATTTGCTATAGAACTAATGGTATTACTACTCTTTTTCTTGATTTGTGCCTCTTATACTTGTAATAAATAGCTTAACTGTGGAATGATTGTATGGTATGAATTAACTTAATTGTGATATTTTCAGTTAAGATTAGATGCATGTTCAAGCACCTTAATATGGACAGCGTAATCTATACACCATCGCATGACAGAACCGCTAGGAACCAATCTTAAACTACGTGCTTCAGGGGAATACGCAAGAACTTTTCTCACGTAACAAGCCAACACGCTAACTACTTGGATCTCTTATCCTTTTTGTATGCATGACCAGGGAAAATAATGCTCAACTAAAAGAAATGAACCCAACACAAATTAGGTTTCTTGGAGGTATATTCATACTCGACAATTTAATCTTGGCATGAGAAGTCGTCGATCAGGGTACTTGTTCAATGCAAGATGCCATTCTTATTTAGCTTGACCTTGATAAATGATGCAGGAGCATCTACATACATCTTGGCAAGACATGGTCATGATTAAATTCAAATTCAATTTATTGTATTTTCCCTCTAATAAGCTGTTACTAAGGAGTAATTGAAAAAAAATAAAAGTAAAAATTAATTGTTGGGGTTGTTGAGGAAATAAGGGAGGAGTGGTTGAAAATATTTCAACCTTAGTATATTGTTGCAGATTACAAACTGTATTTGTTTTGCCTTAAGCCAAAATTGGGCGTAGAAGTTAGAGAGGAGGTTCTTAAAAACAAAATATAGCAAAAAAAAAATTAATTCAGGTGGATGAGAGGGACGTAGAGGAGAGGAAGGACAGAGAGGAAAGGACCTCTCATTCAAGGGAAGAGATGTAAGAAGAGAAGAGGATCTCAAAGAATGCAAAATGAAGGAGAAAGAGAAGTTGCAGGTGGAGTCCAAGAATAAGCATGGATGTGTCTATGAAGGTTTCATAAGCCTTTAATCAATGAACATTATTTGTAAGTAATTCTATTTAAAAGAGAAAAGAACAGAGTTTTGATTTCCATGATAATGTTATGGTTTCCTTTATAGAATTCTGGTTTCAATAGTGACAGCGCTGTGTATGTGTATGATGGTTCTCTATAGAACATTGACAAACACTGGTTATCTTGTATGTTGGGAACAAGTTGAAACTAGTATTATATGAACAAGAGATCTTAAAGAACTTTGAATGTTATAAGAATCCTAAACAGGGTCTAAACAGGATACTCAGGCATGCAATCGCTGAACTTAAGAGTGAGCTAAAGCAAACCAGCGCAAAGAAGAATACTCTGCCAACAAATTCAAAGGGTTCCAATGATTTACTTAAGCCAAAGAGCACTGATGTCAGGAAAAACTATACTGCTAAGCTAGAGCAGTCAGAGAAGCGAACAAAGAATCTTCAAACTGAGTTGGTTGTTGAAGATCAACGCCACCAGAAACTTGCAAAAGTACTGAAGGAGTTACTTTCAGGATCAAACCCTGCTCAAACGAAAAGATCATCACGATGAAGACGAAATAGTGCAGATAGGAAGCAGTTGTCTAAATCCTTGAATGAAGAGGTACAGAAGTATATTGACAAGTTTCTATCTATGCCAAACTGATTTATCAAGATCTTACGATAATCATTCTAGCTATGGATCGTCACTGACTGACGATGAGGGTCTGGACGTGACACATGGTGACCAGGGAGAAGAGAAGATAATAAGAGCAGTGTATGCTCAAATGAAGTCCTTGCAGAGTGATCATCCAGCGGGAGAAATGGATGCTGTTGATCTATTAGAAGCTATGCGATCAAAAGTTAGGCATGCTTACTTTATGGAGAGGAAACACTGCTAATGTCATACGTTATTTTCCCACTCACCCTGGGGATACACTTGCCGGATTGGGGGTTAAGTATGAGACCATGACAAATGGTATGTATTTGCATAGGTATAAATTTGATCCAATGCATTCAAATTCTCCATTTCTCAAAGCTTTCCAAATTTTACAGACTCTGCAAGTTCATAACTACAGAGTCTGTAGGGTCATTTTTTTTATGATTTTTTTTTTATGTAAGGGACGTATGTGTCTAGTTGAAGGGATTTAAAATTGAGTCCCTGGTTGCAGTCGGATGACAGCGCACCATTTTTTTTTTTTTGTATCAGAGCAGTCTAAGGACAGTTTCATCAATAAATCCTATGATAGGATCAAATTGTCCTTTGTGCTCAGAAAGCTACAATGATTGTGTTTTTGGGACGAGATTAATTAATCATGTTAAACTCCTTTTTGTTGAAGTTACCAAAATAGTTGCCAATGGCCCTCTCACCAACTTCAAAGGTCCATCTGACAAGGCTGCCCTTGAGCTCCCTTTCTCTATGTGCTTACGGCAGATGCCCTTGGCTATATGTTAGAGAGAGTTTGCAAACTTTTCAGCAGATTAGAGGTATAAATCTTCTCCACCAACTCTTTATACTCGATTCGCACTTTGCAAATGAAAACATGCTCTTCCCTCAACATGAGGAGTTGAAGTGTACAATGCTTTGGAAATTTTACTAAGGGTCAAAGCTCTCATCACCTTAAACAAAGTACATCCTCACTAGCCCCAAAGGCTTTTCAAACTGGATACCGAAACAATGTAAACCACTGAAACATGACAACATCATGAGATACCTCAGCATTCCCTTTGGCATCAGTGTCGCACTTACTCAAATGTGGGACTGGTTTTTTAACAAATAGAAAAATTGATAGCGAGGAGATGAAATTTTTATCCTTTGCAAGCAAAGCGCACATTGTTAACAGCAACTTTAGCGACTCATGTTGACTTCTCATCATGTTGGCTGGCCACCAAAACCTGCATCTCAAACTAATTCAAATGCTCTCGTATACCTGCAATTTCTTGGGCACTTTTCACTCAGCCTAAACACAGGAGGTCTGGAAATCCTTGACCCTCGAACTTGAGGTAGATGTCTTGTCACCAAGTAGATGGTCAGCTCTTCAAGAGGGAATGAACTGTAGAAGATTATCCTTAAAGCATCAACTTCAGCTACCTATTATGAAGAACAAATGGCTGGTGTTTAACATTCGCGATAAATTGCTGAATTTATTGAATGCCAAACTCTTCAATGGTAAGAGGCTCCCCTCCTATCTGCAACATTTGGAAGGAGCGACAAAAAGTGTCTGAGCTTCTGTTGGAAGGAATCCTCACTTAAATATTATGGTCTAAGCTTTTACAAATTCCTCTCTATGGTAGAATAGATTTAATTATGATTAACCTTCCATTAGCTCTATAGTAAAACCATTGCGTGGCTTAAAGTTGTTCAACAGAAAACATGTTTTGCAGGTCACTGAAAAAAGAGAAATTACAGCACAGCCATTATTTTGAATGGTTAATGACACCCTATTGATCAAGACGTATTCTACAGTGCCATGTAATTTTATCAAGGATCGGAAACGGCCTAACAGCTTTTGTTTTTATAAGTTTCCTCCTAGAGTGGCTTATCACCACCTTTTGCCTATTGTTGTCAAATCCAAAGCAATTGAATATGAAATAGAAATATATCTTTGCTGAAAGCAGCTGGCTTCAACCCTGGAGCTATAACTAGCACTCAACTGCTGAACATAGCACTCACTTATTGGCATGGAGATTGCTTCAATACAAACTTCCAATAGCTGAAAGGCTCTTTATTTATTTAAAACATCAAACTTTCGTGCCCATTATGCGAAAAAAAGAAAGAATCTTAATTTTTTCTGGAATTTGCAAATTTGTTAACGTAATTTGAAATAAGATTCAGCAGATCTTGCCAACGCTTTCTCTTTTAATGGAAGCAACGCTCTTTAAAGGATGAGGATATCAAGAATTTGATCTCTAAAACGATAATGTTCATGGAGATAATCATTAGACACATCTGGAAAAACAGATTTTATTTATGTTTCTATAACAGTACTAATTCTCAACCTATTGTAATTCATAAGACTTTACTTTCTATTTCAGTTCTCGTATATGTATCAGGTTATAGAGTTTAATCTTCTTGCAAGAATTCACAGAGCAGACGAAAGAGCTCAAAATACAGCTGATGTTCCTTGTATTTTGAGCTAGTCCAAAAAGTCCAGGAAATTGGCGACTTTATGGATGCCTTCTCCAAGGATTTTCGAGATTTTTGACATGTTTTATATACGACTGTTTGTTTTGTTTTGGTTGTGCTGCTATTATGCTCAGTAGCCTGTTTTATTTTTGGCTGTAGGTAGATCTTCGCCTCTTTGGGTCTTTGGTTGTCACTGCTGTACTCTTTTTTTTAGCATTATCCAATGTATGAAAGAAAACAATTACAAAGAGAGCGAACCCAAAAACACGCACCACCTCTTAAGCCATGTGAGAGAGGAATGCACCGCCAAGTATTTTTTCACTATGATATTGCAAAAGCAAATCCAATATCATATAAGGCAACGTTTTTTTTTTAAGTAATGAAGTATTAAGAGGAAGCAATGAATTGTTAAGTAAGAACCCACAAACTCCATCCAACTAACAAAAGACAAAACTGAATTAATACTAAAGAACCTTGGCCCCAAATATTACAATATATTTTAACGAGAACTCATATTACAAATCACTCGAAGCTGGGGAAACGATATGACACGTACATAGAATGGCAGTTCTTGGGCTTCTTATAATACAAAACAAAGATGAAACACCGTTGTTGATAGATACGTTAGTTCACAGACAAAAGCTGTGTCAGGTAGAGACATATAACCAGATATGATAATCCTCAGAGTCCAATTGCTCGATCACTGAAAAACCTAACGAGTAGAGAGTCCTAGAGCTAACAACAGAACTATCAAACAAGCTTCAATTCTTCCCCAACAAGATTCAATGAATCATTACATGGTTTCCTTCCATTTGCAGCACACTCATAATGACATAGTCGATCCATGTTCCATCCATGCATTAGCCTACAAATTACAGCAATCAGAATATCACATTGACTTAACGATACATGACTAGCACTGATATGTTACTTAATATTCCCACTTCCTCATTTCCATGCCCTGTGGGGGACTGCCTTCAACATGCTTAGCACCCACTTCCTTCCAATTTGTGGAGAGAACAGTGCCATTTGACTCTACCTGTATATGACAACATATACATAATTACAAAATTTTGGGGGTTTCTATCAAGAAGTAGCTCAGTATGGTTTTCCATAAGTTTACTAGAAATAGACTCTTACAAAGGATTTGCTCATAGCCCTCCTTGTATCTTCATCTGCATCCTGGTAAATATCACGGAATAACTTGTTCAGAGCTGCATCACCTTCTAACTTCTCATTTTTTTCCTGCAGAAAAATCAGTAGGTTAACTACGAAGTTTTTTGTTACTCTGGAGAAATCTGTGCTACAGTTTGTCTTTCACTTGTACTTCCACGCATCATTGGAAAATACATAACGAGCCCTAAAATACAAGAAATACAAACCTCTTTTTTCACTTGCGCTTCCAGCTTATCCCAGTCTCTGCGTGACTTCAAATTTGAAGATGGGTATGTGGGTCTCTGATTTTGTGTACCTGCATCCAATCCACTGTTTCTAGTCCGCCATAGATACAAAGGAAAATGGTAAATCACAGAAAATGTTGTGCCTTCCTTCGGTTGGATAAAACAAGACCACTAACCCATGTTGTGCTCATTCAAGTTCAAATCCCATGTGTTTTACATCATTATCAGAAGTGCAGCTAAATTGGAAAAAAATTCAAATCCCTGTTTAATATGTTAACAGGCTTAGAAATACAGTTTAACAGGAAATTTCATACATGGACAAAGTTCTTAATAAAACCCCAAATCATAAAGTGAATACCTCGTCAGAACAATCATTAGATGGCATACAAAAGCTAACCCATAGGCTGTAGCAATATTAAAAGTGCCTAATATTCTTACCGTGCCAATCAAAAACACACATACAATTATGTCGGATACTATTTTCATAAATACCAATTACATTTGGTATTCAACAAAATTAGTATAGCATCTCCACATCCTCACAAGATAATGGATCTGTCGGGGGGTGGTTCAAAAGGGCCATTCCTTTCACATGATTGTTTCTATTATAAAGCTAAAGCTTTTTTGATCATACAACTTATAAGGAATTAATTCATTCAGCAAAATTAGCATGCGCCTCCGCATCCTCATGATAATGGCTGTCAGGGTTTTTGGTTTTTGAGAAGAGCCAATCCTTTCACATGATTGTTTCTTCTATAAAGCTCTTATTCATACAACCTGTATAGGGTTATCCATTTGCCCCTCCCTCTTATTTAGTTTTATTGCTCCATAGATTCAGTTCTAGTTAAAAATATTAAGGTTGGTAAAGTTACTTTTTATTTTGCACTCCACATTCCTAGTTGCAACTTCCTCTACTTGAGTACCCTAATTATTTATTAGATTTTTTAATATGTATTAAATGAGAACTCGGACCCCTAATCGCTCATCAAATTCATTAAAGAATATATCAGCATTACAAATGCAGTTGAGCCACAAAGAAATATGCACCAGATACACGGTCATTAATACAAATGTGGCCCAAATACACTAAAAAATGCAGAGTTGGCCTTCTAATTGTAACAGATACAACCTGCACAACAGAAACTCCATTTTTTTCTTTTTTGAAAATACATTGCTATACCTTCTAAACCGAATAGAATATCAAGATATCCTCTCTCAGGAGGAGCAGAGAAGGCCCACCAAAATCTTCATAACAATTGAGCATGGAGGTCAAATAAACATGGGATATCCTACCACTATGAATAAAGGGCATTTGAAAAAGTTCCTTATTATCAAAGGCTGGGCATTCATTCGTCGATCGATGAGGAGATTCAAACCTGAATCAACTAGGTAAAAACATGGAACCAACTGCTTCTATGTTTAATGCAAAGAAGTTATGAACAACTATTACTTGTCTGACCTATATTTGGACAGACCTTTAATAAGATCTCTCTTCAGACACTCGTTCACTGAATAGTTGCAGAAAAAAATGTTATACTTCTTGTAGTCAAATAAGAAATTAATATTTGACCTGCTTTTCTACTTCATGAATTATCAGGACCATACCTTTTGCCTTGCTAGCAACTAACTAGCAAACTACTCACCTTCTTCTTAGGACCTAACAACTCCACCTAGGACGTTCCCTAAATGTACCTTTTTGTAGCTAGGATGTGACTATCGTTAGTAAAAAAGCGAATCCTGCTCATTCTATTTTTTAAATATTTCAAGGGACCTTCATACAAAATCTACCCTGGCAGTCTCCCTTTCCTACCACAATCCATTTTATCATGCATGACAAAGTCTGTCATATAATTCTATCCTATCACAAGGGACCTCCATGATGAGCATTGCATATCAACATTTATTTCTCAGATATCACAGAAAATAATAGGTCTTCACTACGTATTCTATAAATAACTATCCCTAGCAGGAAAAGAAGTTATATTCCAGATTTGATTTAGACCTATAAGAGAAGCATCCATTGAAGGACAGAATGCCAAACCATATGAATCATGGTTTACCTGAAGCAACATATGCTTTCTGTGGAATTGCCTGCTTTTTGTCATACTCCAGAGATGTCCAGTTGATTGTTTCAGCCTTTGCCAAACGTATCTCAATTTTAGTAGATAATATGGAATATCTAGATTGCTCTGGAACAATCTGTTAAAAACAAGAAAGGGTGTCAAACTTAGAAGCTAAGCAGTCCAAAATTCTTCTCATCACATAAAGCTAAAACCTAATTATTATCTTATATATTTTAAAATCTATCCAACCTCTAGAAATACGTAAATAGAATTCAATGTAGATTTTCAAATAGCAAATTTAACGGAAGCTTCATTGCAGGTCCTTTCCTAATATAATTGAAAATCCACCAATTTTCTTGACTTGGGTGAAGGAAAGAGGAGCCATAAATGGATGTAAACCCACTCAAGTAAACCCCAAGAAACTTAAGCAATGCTTGCAAGGAAGGAGATAATGCAAGCAGGTATAATTGAGCCCCACTGTTCAAAACTCACTCACACAGATAACAGCTTTACAAAGAGAAACAAATCACAATTGAAAACTCTATAGTTACTCCAGAAAAACAAATAATTGATCATATAAAGCACACAATCTATATTTGAGTATCCACACAAAGGGCCATAACATGCAAAGGCAAGCGCCAGCCAGTAGAAGTGGTCCAAATGTTACCTTGGCAAACAATCGATTCTGAAGAGCATACTCCTCTACTCCAGGAACTTGAATAACAATGCTCAACTGAAACCAAACCAAGAAACCACATAAGCTTTCCATCCTAAGTTGAATTATACAAGTCCCACACTTGTCAAAATCAAATTGAACCCTTGTAAACAGCAGAAATCAAATATATATATATATATATATATATATATATATATATATATATCTTCAGAAGAAGACATACAAACTGCTCTCCAAACTGAATGGTAACATTTTCTTCAGATAATCCCTTAGCAAAAATAGTAACAACTACTACATTTGCCGACTGGTAAAATTCATGTCTGCACAGAAAATAAAATGAGGAACAATTACTCAGGAAGCAAGCTTAAAAGCATATTTTGTACACAAAATTAATTTCATAAGCATTGGAACATTAAAGTAAATGAATCGTTATTCGAAAAAGCAAGCATAACAAGAGTTTTTTGGAAGTCCAATATATTCACTGTTATTCTCACTTTAAAATAAGCATGAAGAGAAGATCATTAAATCCATGTCTTCAAAGTTACAAGACATTACACGTCAAGCAATAGATTTACCTGTATTTAGGCTTTGCTTGTTGCAATTTTTCTACAACATTTTCTGAAAAAGTCATTTGCTCTGTGTCTGCTTTGGCGGGAGCAGTAGCTTCCAAAGGCAGGCTTGTAGCAGCAGGCACAGAATTTGTTAATGGAGAAACAGACTGTGCTACTTTAACATCTGCTGCGGCTTCTTCTGCAAGGTAGCAAGCATAACCAATGGAAAAAATGAATACATTGGACACACACATCACATAAAACCAAATACAGAAAGATTCAGACGTAAGCATCAAATATGCATTTCCTCTTAATAAAAAGAAGCCTCAACTACCAGCAGCTTAGCTGTCTATGTTTACCAGCTCTTCAGAATAACAGTGATTATGTTTCTCACAAAAGACAGTATAACACACATATAGATGAGGGGGTTTATCTATATTAAAAAAGGGCAATCTCGTATCACTTGCACCTAACATCTTTTCTTCCAAACCTAAAACAAGTACAAGGGCACTTTCATGCACATCAAATCTTCCTCATCAACAAAATCAAAAGCCACATCCAAATAAGTTCCCCCCTCCGAAGGTTCCCCTTTTATAACACTGCTCCAGAAAATTGAAAGATTTGTCGTTTATACAAAATAACTCTCCTAAAATACCCTATTAGAACCCAAAAAATGCTAAAGCTATGTAACATTTCAAGGCGATGGATAACATAAAAACAAAGCTTCCTTCATTGGTTCCATCAACAATCTTTTATTGGAGATGAAAAGCCCCTGCAACTTCGCCAGACAGAACCATGAGACAGGATTTCTCAAAATTCAAACATATCCACTTACCCTTTTCAATTTCTGACCAAACCACCTATTGACGAGTGATTAGGAGCTTCATCCTCCAGTGATGTAACCATGTCATCTTGAGAATAGACTTCTTCAATGAAACTACATTTTTGCACATCGACGAGTGATTAGGAGCTTCAACCTCCAGTGATGTAACCATGTCACGTTGGGAATAGACTTCTTCAATGAAACTACATTTTTGCACATCGCATGACATATCTTGGCAACAATCCCGAAAATGATCATAGATTATCTCAATGCTTATATTTAGCAAACATGCTTGCAAATATCTCTTCCAGTGCCTCGCGCCCTCAAATGAATGAATATGCACTTCAACCAACAGATCTTCCAAATGTCTTCTTTCATTTCCCTTGATACCCTATAAATTCCAATTTACACAAAAATCCAAGCATGCATAGCGATAAATATAATAGTTGGTTTCCTCAATGACTCTAGTCCTCACTTTTAAACATATCTAGTGAGAGTGTTCCAAGGCAAGCATACCTTCACCACCCAACAAGCCTTACCCACACAATACCCAGTTTCCAACAACAGAAAATGAAGCCCTATGCAACTGAAAAGATCCTTCTAAAGTCCAATTTTCTTGAAACAAAATGGGCAAACTCGGAGCATTTATTCATATGTATGCTACTTGTCTCTCATCACCCTTTAACAACATCTAATTCTCATTTTTCACGTGGGCTTTTTGCTTGCTCTGACACCAATCACTCCTAGAAATCATGGAGATTCTTTGACATCAAGGGTCTCATTCTTTTTCTCTCTCTGTATTTTTTAACACAATCAAAAAGTCTTTAAACTTTAAAGTCATAGCAGCCTCAAACATCCTCCGGGAACTCTGTTCAATGATATATAGGTCCATACTTGCAATTGATTGAATGGAGTTAACTAAAACAGGGCGCCATTCTAAGTAATATCAACATCTAATTTATGGAGGCTTGCCGCAAGCAACCTTCTGTTAGGACAAATTATCTTTTATGAGGGTACTATAATTCTTTTTTAGCAGGAAGTATATCAAACAACCTAACTTAACATAATTTGCAAGACTTCAACAAACACATCTAACATTTCTTTCACCGACTTTATATATCAAAAAACCAAAAAAACATATTTAGGGCATTGTGCTAAAAATGTTGAAGCCACTTACCAACAAGACAAGCATCACATTTTTCAATCCATGAGCTAAACATTGAATTTCCGCCATCCAAAGCAAAGCCTGCCTTAAAAGCGGCCTTAGCAGTCTGATATTCCTCCAGCGAGAAACAAGCAATACTGTCACAGGTACAAAGATGACACTATTTAAATAGCATGATCAAAACAAGCTTGCATGTTGGAAGTCTCAATACACAGAAAAAAAAACAGCCCACCCCTTCCGCAAGTATGCCTTTGACATGGAAGGATCCAACTCTATTGCCCGGTTTGCATCAGCTACAGCATCTATTTAACAAGCATCCATTAAGTAAAAGATGCTCATCAGATTGAAGTTCAATAGACACATCATCCAGCTTATCAAAACAACAATTCTACATTTAGTAACCTACACTCCAAGTAAAAAATAGCAACATGTTTCAATTTAATAGTTTTGATCCAAAATAGGTCGAACATTTCACAAAATATTTCATGAAATTTACACTCAGAGAATTTACGCACAGAGCATCCATTAAGTAAAAGATGCTCATCAGAATGAAGTTCAATAGACATATCATCCAGCTAATCAAAAAAACAATTCTACATTTAATAACCTATACTGCAAGTAAAAAATAGCAACATGTTCCAATTTAATAGTTTTGATCCAAAATAGGTCAAACATATCAAAAAATGTTTCATGAAATTTACAATCAGAGAATTTACGCACAGTATGTCCTTTATTGTGACCCAAATTTGACCCAAAAAAACAGGAAATTAACAAAAACGATCCACTATTGCCCTGGAAGATTTTGTTGGCTCAGCATGCCAAAGGTTTTACAAGTATCACAAAAAGCTTTTCCTAGAGCAAAAACAAGATGCAACTATTTAAGTTTAAAGACGCACATACTTAAACCAAGGAAGATTTCTGTATTGTAACTTTTTAATATCTCCAAATCATATGTCAAAAGCTTCAGGGCATGATAAGAGGAAATTTCATGGTGTGGAAAACTAAGGCTTAGACAACACTACCCCTTTACATCTCAACTCAAGAGATACAAATTCTAGACAATCTCTCTCAACCAACAAGTTCCCAGCCTTATATACACACACAATCCAAGAGATTTACATGAAACCATTAATAATAATAAATATGATATATCACCCAAATCCAAATAAGATGCAACTGTGCATAATCACAAAACAAAATACATTATCCATAAAAATTCAGTCTACTTGTAGAAAAGAATGTGGAAGCCGTCTCCTATTAAAAGGAATACACATTTTAGACATCAAAAATCTATTATGAAGATAGTTAAGAATTGAAATATTTTACTTTGATGAATATTCCAATTATTTATAATCGCCTCAAGAAGAAGCGGCAGATAGAACCACTATCAACATTGAATTCAAACAAGTTCCAAACCGAAGAGACCATAGCTAGTAAAATAATATCAAGTTTAAGAACTTTGGTGCAAGGAGAAGCAGCATGGGGGAATTTTCAATAGCAAAACCAAAGGCTGAAAGCAAGAACTCTAGAGGAGATTTGACTCTTTTGAAGGAGGATCCACCAACATCATTACCCGTGTCAGCATGCAATGTTGCATGCAAGAGCTCTAGAGGAGAGTCGGCTTCTCCCAAGGATGATGCACTAGCAACTTTACCCATGATAACATGCAAGGCTTCTTATGGGAGCCAACCTTCAAGCAATATTTGTGTGACGTCAAGTCTCCAAGTGAAGCTTCATTCAAAGAGGATGCTTTGAAACCACAATGAACATTTTCCAAAAGGAATATTGATCATCAAAAAGAAAGCTCTTTGGTTAGATCCAAAAAATTGTATGAATCAACGAACGTTTCATTTCCTTCCCACAAGCAAGGATTTATTGTTGACAAAGCATCTTTTCCCCTTTTTGTATATGCAAAAAGTGGAGATCTTTAATTTTGCTTCTTGGCTTAATGAGGGAATTAATTTGTAGTTTTAAAGGTTTTTGGCCCATTCTCTGATCCAAGAGGATTTGAGCCATTAATCGACTTGCAGCATAACAGCATAGCTCTGCAGGAGATGTCTTCACCAACAGCTTCAGCATCATCACAAGCACACGTGATCATACCATAAAGCCCTAACTCCTATTCATTGATGTTGCACAATTCCAACAGTGTCAATACTATTCCGCATAGTGCTACAGTGGCAAACTAATGATACATTATGAAGCCGTTGTTACCAACTCTCATAACTGTCCAACTGATCCTTCATCTTCCTCCTTTGTATATTAATACATTCTTCTGTTCTTTGTAATAAGTAAGTTAAACAAAGATTGACCTTTGTCATTCAATATACACTTCCTTGATAACCTTTTTAATCTGTTTAAGTGCAGTGCATCAGATCTCCTCCTAGACCCCCAATCAATGGGGTATCGAAACACTTCATATCATCTCACAATAGTAAATGATTGTTTTTATGTACTAGTTAATGGATTCTCAAAGATGGCAATTATCACACCATGCCAGCGCTAGAAACAACTCAATTTGTATTTTCAGCGTGTCTAGATCCACTTTGGAATGCCAGAAACTATCATCTCTAATAGGGATACGAGATTCTTAAAGAGCATTTTTTGGAAAACAATTTGGTCTATGTTGGGTGAATCTACCACATCCCATCCTCAGAGTAATGAATACAGTGAAGTGGCCAAAAAGATGATCACGCATCTTCTAAGAATGTACAATTCAAATAAGCAATGCACACATGATGAAATCCTTCCTTTCATTCAGCATAGGTTTGATTCACACAACCCTTTTTGGGTATGTTTGGGTTGCCCTCTAGCACCCATTGATGTAGCTTATCCTATACTACCATCAACAGCAACTCCATTAATTCAAAAAGAAGTTTTAAAAACTTTTTAAGTTCATTGAGCACATTCAGCATTAAATGCAGACCATTTAGCAAAAGACAAATGCTAAGTACAAGCAACACCATGATTAACAACGAACAACACACACCTCTCAAGTTGATGATCAAGTATGGCTTCATTTATACAAGGAAAGACTGACAGGACCTTACCTCCTTCTTTGTCCAATTTGATATAGGCCCTACACCTTAACCAAGCATCTCGAACATAATGCTTTTAAGTTGAATCTTCCTTCATATCTTGGTTTGCAAACAGTATTTAACATAGAACTTATGCCATTATTTTCCACCTTTGTTGGTCAATTTAGATGTTGCCGAGACACTTCAACAAGCAAATATTAATCCTAATTGTAGCACCCCAATAAAATCAGTTCAAATAATTCATGTCAAGGTCAAATGGACACTTCAACAAGAGATCCCTCTTTCAAATCATTAAACCAAGTCAAGTGCATTCCCCAAAAAAAGGGTTTACAGAAGCACAACCACTTCCCACATCTTGTTCCACAACTGTATGACCCATTTTTCAAATATAGTGAAAATAATAAAGTTAATATTTTTAAGTTAAGTGACTTTTTAATCAAAAAACGTGACAGCTTAATATTATTGTATGATTATAAATAAAAAATAAAGGTGACTTTCTAAATATAGAAAGTCTTAACATCAAATTAGTATGGGATGTAAAGTTACTTTTAGGACTTTTCCTTGCGAAAAGTGTCAAGTGAACTTATAAAAAGATGTTGGGGGTCATTTGGAAATAATCTTTTGCCATTATTTGTTTTTACATTGAGAGTTTAAATTATTGCTTCAACTTTTACTTTTGAAGACGAAAACCCTCCATTGCAACCAAATTTAGGGACAAAAACCCTCTAATCTTCAATGGTGACTCCATCCAAGAGTTGCATTTGTGCATCCAGTCAAAGATTTGCAGTTTTCAATTCAATTTTATCAACTAGGACACATTTTTTGCATCATTGTCAAGATTTATGCATTGGACATCATCTACAATAATTAAGGCACCATCTCAAGAGTTGAGATCACATTAAGGGCAATATTTCAAGGCTAACATCACCCATAGTTGGTTGGCATCACTTCTTTCAATCTGCAAGAACGTCATTTGACCTATTCCATCTATCTGAAACGCCATTGATTAGAAAATTGATGTATACATCCAACAAGTATTTTTTTAATTTTCAATGTTGAAAAATAAATTATAAAAACCTGATTTCATTGTTTACAATACGACTATCATCATCTACAACAAATCTAGATTTTTCTTAGGGTTTACAAATTATTTCCATCATTTTCCAAATTTGTAATTTTTGTCATAAGGGTTTTGCAATAAAAACCAGTTTTTATTAATTTTGAGCTAGAGTTTCTGGTGAATCTAGAATTATTTAAAAATGTATGTTTAAGGACATTACAACAATTACATGCAACAAGAACCATTTCTCTTTAAGGACAATTAATCCAGAAGAATCTGAACCTTTGATCAACTCACAGCATAACAACATTGTTTTCCAACATATTGTAGATACTAAAATCTGATTTATATAGTATCTCACTCTCGTACACTTGAAAAATACCTATCATGGTTGTACATTTTAGTTCTAGACCTTCCCGCTACCAAAAGGCTCGCATTCACTATCTATGTCCTTGATTGCTTATCTCTTAATCCGACCATTGTTATTATGATGATCAGGGCTTATATATTGTGCAAAAAACTTTAGAATTGATTATTATCTTTCACTATCGATTTTGGACCTATACATGTTTTCTAGCTCTTCAGAACCTTGTGTCCTAGGCAAACACATGCATCAACACAAGTGTTCATTTTCCTACAAAGTGTCCAATGCCCAAAAGTCATCCTATTTGCTGAAAAAACATATCCAAAAAGTTGGCCTAAGTGCTTTAATGCGAGATATTTTCAAAAGAGATTGGTATGTATATATGATCAGTACATAACTCACAAGGCAATATACCAAGAAGCACTCAGTCAATCATTCAAGTGAGCAAATTTGCATTATTTATCCTTATTTCCATATTTGTCCTTATTTCCATATCAATCATACAAACAATTTTTCTATAAGTCTTAAATGTTCAAAGGATAGCCTATGAGCCATATTTGTCAAGTTACAAGCTAGGTCACTACATGTATGTTTATCACACAATGCACCTTCATGCACACACAAGCCCACACATAAGGAAAAACATCAATCTATGGCCCTCTTCGGAGTATTGGCTATGTAGGTAGCACCCATTGACAAAAAGGTCTTTGGAGTTAGCTCGACACCATGAACCCACTGATCCATTTTTCTCACAGTCACTCCAAGGGTGAGGAACTAGGGTTTAATCATTTGACAAAGAGCGACAGCATGTGCACACAATCTAAAGACATCAAAAGAAAAATGACAAAAAACCCAAAAAGCTACACTTGATTGCATATAAATCCACTTAGTATTCCATACAGGACACTTGCGACAAAGTTAGACCCCTGTGTCGACACAACTGTCCATATCCGACACATGTCTGAGCCCACAAAAAGGATATTGCTAAAATTTGACAATTGTTCCAAGATCATCTTCCAGCCCACTTCCAACATGTTCTTGCCCAAACCTGTATGCTCACAACCTAGCCATATATCATTTGTTTCCAGTTTGTTGCAATATTTATCAATAGTTGTATTTTTATTATTTTAACAATCTCAATTGTATAAATCCATAATATTGTTTGTCTGAGTTTTCTATTAATCGACCTATTCATTAGATTAGTTCACCACCCTTGTGCAAAAGCTAATCTAATCTTCTTAACCCTAGATACTTCACATATCTAAATTTAGAGTTAAACACATCATATTCAACAACTACTTCAACATCATCTCAAGCACACATGGTCATACCGCAAAGTTCTAACTCCTTTTCGTTAGCAACACAACTCTATCAATGTCAATATTGATCCATGCAAAACTACACTGGCATCACGAGAAGACAACAAACTAAATTATGAGTTATAAAGTTGTCATTACCAACTCTAGAAACGGACCAACACTTCATCTTTCTTATAGCGGTCCATCTACTGCTTCATCGTCCTATACATATCAATACATTCTTCTATTCTTTGTAATAAGTGAAACAAAGATAAGAGGAGGAAGCACGCAAACATCACACATCCGATCTATCAAATCTTGTTCAAAACCATTGCATAGAACAATCTTGCAGTGACAATTCTAATCTAGTGTCCATTGTCTTCTTGTACCTTTCCCGTGTTTCATTGCACTTTGATATATCCTTCGACATCTATCATTCAATGTATGCTTCCTCAATAACCCATTTACCCTGTTAAGTGTGGTTGTCCACCATGTCTCCTCTTGGGGCCCAAACCATTCTCCTTGCATTGGGTAGATATGCCAAAATTAGTCTTCTTTTATTTCAAATGATGTGGGAATTTTACCCCTATGCCCAAGGATTTCTTAGCATGATTCTAATAGAACAGATGGATCAAGATGAGATCTACAATAGGGGGTTTGGTTTCATAAGGGAGTCACGCTTCTTATGAAGGCATGGTATTCAAACTTTGACCCTCTAGTTGGAACCCTTTTTTTTTGTCCCAATATGGGCTAGGGTGCCAAAATTTCAAATTTATTGCAATATCTATCAATAGTGTTACTTTATTATTATTAGCAATATTAGTTGTATAAATTCAAAATATTGTTTGTCTGAGTTTTCTATTAATTAACATGTTCATTAGGTTAGTTCACCACCCTTGTGTAAAAGTTAATCCAATCTTCTAAATCTTAGATACTTCACATATTTAAATTTACGGTTAAACAAATCATCTTCACCAACAGCTTCAGCATCATCTCAAGCACATGTGGTCATACCACAAAGTCCTAACTCCTTTCCGTTAATGCCACACAACTCCATTAATATCAATATTGTTCCATGTAATGCTACATTGGCATTACTAGGAGACTACAAACTAATTATTAGTTATTAATTGGTCATTACCAACTCAAGAAACAATGCATCTAACACTTCATCTTCCTTATAACGGTCCATCTAATGCTTCATCTCCCTATACATATCAATACATTCTTCTATTCTTTGTAATAAGTAAAGTGAAATAGAGATAAGAGTAGGAAGTACACAAACATCACACATCCGATTTGTCAGAGCTTGTACAAAACCATTGCATACTACAATCTTGCAATGATAGTTCTAATCTAGTGTCCATTGTCTTCTTGTCCCTTTCCCTTGTTTCATTGCACTTCGATATATCCTTTGGCCTCTCTCATTCAATATATGCTTCCTCAATAACTCATTTAACTCATTAAGTGTGGTTGTCCACCAAGTCTCCTCTTGGGCCCCAAATCATTCTCCTTGCATTGAGTAAGGAGATTTGCCAAACTTAGTCTTCTCTTATTTCAGATGATGTGGAAATTTTACCGCTATGCCCAAGAGTTTTTCAGCATGCTTTCAATAGAACAAATGGATCAGGGTGGGATCTACAATAGGGGGTATGGTTTCATAAGGGGATCATGCTTTTTATGAAGCCATGGTTTTCGATCTTTGACCATCTAGTTGGAACCCTTTCTTTTGTCTTAGTATGGTGTAATATCCCCTCCACCAAATCGCCAATTACCATACAATTGGGGAGGGGGCACTGCCAATTTTATCAGCAAATCACCATGGAAGGAACGCTACCAATTAATAAACAAATCGCCCATGGATGGAGTGCATACAACCACACTTATGTATTATAAACAGCAGTCATTAACAGCATTTATTATTTATTAATTAATTGATTAGTCATTAAACATTCATTTGACGAAAGGTCACAATGCTTGGAAAAGACATCGTTTGGTGGACGCTATGAAGGTATTTATATTTAGTGATTGGTGAGAAGGAAAATCATTCAATCATAATTCAAACATTCAACCTTGTACAAGCATCATGCTTTACAACCGCTTTAAGGAAGAGACCCCTTAATTGTCTAATCTGATTTCAAGGACGAAAACCCTTGTCATCATTATAACCCTTGAGAATTTATATTTTATTATTAATACAATTATATTTTAATTCAAAATATTATTCTAAGTACAAGTTTACATTTATAAAATATTATTTCAAGGGATTTTCGAGCAAACCAAATTCTTATATAATATTTTGATTAAGAATATTACAATGGCATCAAAGTTCTCTATCCTCCCAGCTTGTGGAACGAAAACTTCATACAAGATAACTCTTATAACCCAAATTTGCACCCTAGAGAAGTCAAATAGATTTTCTCAAATTTGGAATAACATGGAACTATCTCTGCAAATAGGGAAGTTGCTATAAGAGATAAATCTTTAGAATTGAAAGGGCTAGCTCCCTTGATCCATCTTTTAGGCTCACACACTACACTAGACTAATCACTATTTGGCGTGAAAAGGGAATGACACATAAAACAACCTAAACAAATTATGGTGATACACCAAAGATAAGTCTACAAAACACATTTGCATCTGCACTAAGAAAGAGACTGCTAACACTAACCTTAACTCAATGTTCTTCTAGCATAAGTGTTTCTACATGGAGGTAGATTGCTATGCATATCCAAAGGTGGGTGAAAGAGAGGTCTGATATTAGACACTACTAGTATCTCTCACACTTCAAAACACACTTAACACACACTTCATAAGACTTGTTAGAAGAAATGCTACTACTCACACAATGCATACAAGAGCATAATGGAAGCAAGGAGAAGACATTCATCACTTGTCTTTCAAATACACTACTTGACATACTTAAGCAAGAGTTGCAAAAACAATCAACTTCAGAACTTTATTCAAAGACAAATCAAGATGTCAAACCAGCAGGGCTTCACCATACCAATTGTGGATTTTTTACAATGCCAAAATGGCTTGCATATATAGAACATGGGAGAGGAGAGAGAAGTGAAGTTGGGCAGTCATAAGGCCAAGAGTCAAGACTTGGAAATCAGTTACAATTCAAGAGAATGAGTTGGAAAAGAGGGCATGAAGTTGTCATGGACAAGTGTCCATCAGAATTGCATCATTCTCCTAAAGTTGGCGTAAAGATCTTTCATATCCTTCATGAAACAGCGTTTCTCAATGAAGAGTCACTTGACAGTCTAGAACTGCCTTTGGAAGTTGCTGACACATGTTATTTGACTTGAGAAGTTGGAAACAAGATAGTGACAGTCCTTATACCTTCCATAATTGACAGCCTCCCCTTTGTCACTTGTCAGTTACTCTCTAACAATCACTCATTAGCCTTCTAGGCCTCAAAGCTTACCCTTGTAACTTAAGCGAACTGTAATTGCTCATGGAGATTCATTGCAGAGGTGTTAGACACATGTTCAAGACCTCTTTGTCTTCTAGTCTATCAAATGGACCTCAAAATATTCAATATCACACTTCTCACAATCACACATAAGTAGTCAACCTTCTCACTATTTGTACAAGAATGCTTGCAATGACTAACCTAGCAAAGGGGTTTTCATGCAAAACCAAGGTGAGAATTGAGTATGAGGAGTTGGATTACATCCCTACACACCTCTCACAATGACTTTCACCTATCCATTCTCTTATATACCTGCATTTCAACTTAAATCCTGCAAGAAACACAGTATTAGGCTTGTTCGTACAATTGACAGTACGGAATTACTGAGTGGTGAGAAACCTGGGAGAGTGCAAAAGAGGTTCAAAACACTTTCAAGGTCAATTGACCCTTCCTAGTTGCATTTCCATTCATCTTTTCTTCATCGGGTTTTACGAGGGTTTTAGATCACTTGGATTGTTAGTGATGATTCATAAAGGTTAGATGTTCAACCTTCGAACCAATTCCACAAAGTTTGAGTTAATGACCCTCCTCAACCACCCCTAGCTGCTTGAAGCACCATGCAACTCGTCCGTACAGATGTGAGCAAAAGAAAATGGCTTCTCAAGCTACTACTTGCATCCTCAATAGGTCAGAGACCAAATTAGGCCAAAATGACCAATCCTAGATTGTTCTAAGTGAACTGATGGTTCTTATCAATCCTTCACTCTCCCCTAAACACTCTCAAAGTGTTTGGGAAGATCATATGGTCATATGAGAGAAGTTAGGCACCTTGAGGGTTTATGCCTAGTTCTAGGCCTAATAGGCCTAGACTGTGTACCTGTGTATTTGACCAAATCTGAGCGGTCTTAGTCACTATAGGTGCCCTTCCAACATTTTGTGCATCTTCAATCCAACCTTGCACATCTTCCCATAGTGCCTTAGGACTCTATAGAGTTCTTTTTCATCTTTTCATCATGGATGCACTAGGCCTGCAGGTTATGTTGTTCAAAGAGTGCCTCTGGTCTGAGACAAAACAAAGGGCCCTTAACCTGTTGGTTTGACTAGAGTGAGACAATGGAGGGCTTGAATAGCTCATGAGGACCTTATGTATCAATTCTCAAACCCTGCCTATGCTTCTGGAGCTCAACATCTCAAAACATCAAAACTAGCTTTTAGATCTGTGTACTATCTGCAAGGTTTTGTTGACTATGTATGAGGTTTGAAACCAATTTGTTTCGCTCTTTATTCTGCTTCCCTGCCTCTGAAAATCACACGGAAATGTGATTATCAATTTGAGAGTGACTTATACATGCTCATTCCATGTTACACCTCTATCTACCGACCACCCATGCATCTCTCCTTAGCTTGAACTAATCTGTGTACTGAGTCAGACTATAGGTGTGCATTAGAGAATTCAAAAGATTTTGTAGATGACATTATATGTCTAAGCACTGTGCTTCACACTTCCATCTTCTCTTGAGGTCACTGAGGACCATCTCACACCTATATGAACTCATTTCATGCCTTGGAAACATGCTCACATCCTTCACTATCAACAGACTAGGTGTTAGTTGCAAGTTGCATTGTTTAGATTCATTTGGGCCTAAAAGCACTATAGCTCTCTGAGCATCTTCAAAAAAAACTTGTCTAGGTTGGAAACCACGCTATCCTCATCTCTCTCAACCAAACAATCTGCTTGTGTTGGCATGTTACTACTACGCCTATGCTACAAGGAAATAGCCATTAGACTTACATAGGCCTCAGCAACCTTCACCAACAGAAGGCATTTTGTGAGGCAGAATCCTTTTCATAGAGATTAAGGTAAGTCGTCTCATTTGTAACTTTCTCCTAATCTATGAACATAGATGACTGTATAATCTTGGATTGTCTTTCCAACCATTCCCCAATCTCTTTGAATGGCTCAATTTTGCTATTGTTACCTTGAGAACCTCATCAAAACCTTGAAACTCCAATATTCATTAATATGACTATTGAAGGCTTATTTCCAACTGGGTGTAGGGGGCAGTCATAAGGTCTGACTATGTAGGTAATTTGATTGCATTCTAGGCTTTCCCATACTAACATTGAGTCTCTCAATGATTCTATAAGGTGGTTGATGATGTCTTGAGACCCTATGAGCATTTTGAAGTTTCAAACTCATCAATATCTTTGTCTAAGCACTCTTACACAGTCTTGTAGGTCTCTTATGCTAGGTATGTGAGCTTATCTGCACTTCTTCGTCTTTGAGGGCCTTGAAGATCTATTAAATGCAACCTTCAATGGAGGATCAGATCAATCCATGCTCTGAAAGGGAAACACAAGGGTACTACCTTCATTTGAAGCCCTTCACAAAAGATCAAAACACTGCAACTAATCAAACATTGTTCTACAAACTTCATTGGAGCTCATTCCTAACACAAGGAGATACTTTTGCATGTCCTTTCACATCCATGCATGCAAACCATATTAAAGCCAACATGAAATGAGTGACCATGCTCTACAAGATCACATACATCACTTGGAAGCATCAAACCAATGCAAACAAGTAAGAAAACCGAAGCCATTGGGGATACACAAGCAATTTGGAGTCGATAACAATCTTAGTGATTGTTCATACAGTACAGACTACTGAATTTGAAACTATGACCATGAATTGGAAGCTCACAAGGGCAATTATCATCCACCAAGTGCACTCAGTCTAACTCTTCTCATGTCCGTACCAAGTGCAAACTATTTGACCTTGTTGACCTGTCCAAAAGAGCGATGAGAGAGAAAGAGATCGGTTTTTGCCAAATTTGACCCTGTTAAAGCCATCTGAGCCTGAAAATGAGTTGTGGGGATCTCAAGAGACTTCCTTGAAGTAGTCACACGTGCCAGATTAGGTATATACTCTGTACAACTAACTGAAACTGCCTTTTTTGCAAATATCTCCTTTCTTTCTACGTTGAACTTGCAAAATTCAGTTTCAAAACTGCCATCTGACACCTTTCTGACATGACACATGTTAGCTTGAGCCTCGACACATTTGTCCTTCAAAGAGAAACCGTACAATTCTATTCAAATGACCAAAAGGTGGCCAAAAAGGGGCATAAGACAATGAACAAATGAGACAAAGACTAAACATGTTATGTGACCTCATCCATGACCATGTGACTAATTCAAACCTAAGAGACCTTATGACAAGTTTGAATATGCAGAGGTGTTTGACCTAGGGTGAAATTTAGTCAACGATGACGATAAAGAAATTCGATATTATTTGAGAAATAAAACTAAGAGTTTTGATTAGCAAAGGGAAGAAACTAAAAAGGGAGATGAAGGGGCAAATATGGGATAGAGGAACCGAGATGAACGAATGGATAGGCTTATCCAAGGTCAAAAACAACTGACTAATAGAATGGCTCAATTAGCTCTCGCAATACAATCTATGACAAATCCTAGATATCAAAATTGTGAAAATAGTCATTATAATACTAGCTATAATCAAATCCCTCAAAAAACAACCATGAGTTCTTCGAATAGACCTTTTCAACCTAAATTTATTTCAAGAAACAAATCAATTATGGAAGAAGAAACCCAAACTTCATTGGGAGAGGACCTTACATATTGTTTTGAAGAATATCGAGACCTTTCGAATGAAATACAGAGAGAATTACCACTCATAAAATTCATGAAAATGAAAAGCAATCAAAATGGTACTAGAATGGAGCATAGACCTCAAAATACTCAGAGATCTTCAACATGCATTGGGTAAATTGAACTTGTCTGCTTTCGATGGATCTAACAAATGCACGAAACAGGCATGGATACAAAAATTAGATACCTACTTATATCTCCGACCTATGATGGAAGAAGCGATCAAATTTGCAACCCTTCATCTTGAAAGAACTCATGAATGGTAGTATTATGGGTGGATTACACAAGATGATCTCATTAGATCATATGACAAATTTACTAAAAGATTGATAGAATTGACCTCAACATTCATTTTCAGGAATTGGCCCTATTAAAGCGAACTAGCAATATGGAAAACTATGTGGCAGAATTTCAGAGGCTTGTCATAATGGTTGCAGACGTCACCAAAAGGTGGCTTATAGTATTGTTCTTGGAAGGATTGATTGAGCCACTCTTTAATCTCTCCTCCCTCCTAGAAACAATAAAAAAGGCATTGGATTTGGAGACATCAATGCCAAGAAGTAAAACGGTGCCATTTATACAATCGAGAATAACCAATAGCGGACAGCCACAGACAATGCCTTCAGGGCAGCAAGGGGCAACACCATATAGCCAACAAAGAAGACCCTTTCAATCCGGAGGATTCCAACCAAGGGATCCACCTAAATCAAGGAAAGAGACGGAAACAAGAAATGAGTTGAGAAAAAACGTATGCTTCACTTGTAAGGACCCTTGGGTACTAGGTTACCGTTGTTTGGGAAAGGAGCAAGTCCATTACATCGAAGTTGTTTCTGATGGTGAACCCGATGACAAAAAAGTTGAAACTAAAGAAACAATACGTGAAACAAAAGAAATGGAAAAGACATTGGCGAGTACCCTTGCGACTTTACCAAGGGCTCTGAGATACCATCCCTTTGGAGTAAGAGGGAGTCTGCAAGGGCAGAAAATCACCGTGTTGGTAGATAGTGGGGCCACCCACAATTTCATTGATGGACTGGTAACAAAAATGGGTTTGAAAGCTGAAGAATTTCAAGATTTTAAGATGACAGTTGATGATGGTTTTACCATTCTATGCACTCACTATCTCACATTGGGAAGACATCAAATAAATGATGATTTCTATGTTATAGGCATTGGTGGAATAGATTTGGTGTTAGGTGTTCAATGGCTACATTCGTTGGGGGAATTTACCCAAAACCATCAAACCATGAAATTAAAATTTGAAGTAGATGGGAAAGAAGTGGTGCTTCAGGGTATAGCTAATGGAGCCCCCCAAGTGATTACAGCCAAGAGGATGAAAATAACATTAAGGAAAGCCCAAGTTTCATGTGCGGCACAAAGTTTTGTGAGCTCTACAAAATCGGATCCGTAGAGACATCATGATGATATTCAGCCCATAATTAATAAACATGCAGAGGTTTTTGAGAATATTCCACATTGGTTGCCACCAGACAGAGGGTTTCAGCATATCATTGAGCTAGAAACCGATACCAAGTCGATAATAATCACCCATACCGCCACCCTAGAATCTATAAAGAAGAGATTAAAAAGGCTATCAAAGAATTGTGGGAAATGGGGCATATTAGGCCAAGTTCAAGCCCTTTTGCTTCATTTGTAGTCCTAGTCAAGAAGAAAGATGACACGTTGAGAATGTGCATAGACTACCGACAATTGAATAATAAAACCATTAAGAATAGATATTTGATACAAAGAATTGATGAACCAATCGATGAGCCCCATGGAGCTATTTTCTTTTCCAAAATCGATTTAAAATCAGGATCCTATCAAATCCGAATGCGGGATGAAGATGTTCAAAAAATTGCATTCAGATGTCATTATGGACATTTTGAGTTCTTGATTATGCCTTTCGGATTGACCAACGCGCCAGCCACCTTTCAATCTTGCATGAATCACATATTCAATAAGCATTTGAACGAAATTGTTTTGGTTTTCTTCAATGATATATTGATATATAGTACGTCATGGGAGGAACACTTAACATTTAGATATGCTATTAGAACTATTGGAGCAGCAATCACTTTTTGTTAAAATGTCTAAAAACGAATTCGAAATGTTGGAGATTTTATACTTGAGGCATGTCATCAATAGGCAAAAAGTGCACGTTGATCAAGAAAAAATCCAAGCTATAGTGAATTGGCCCCCTCCTACTACCATGACTCAATTGAGAGGGTTCTTGGGGTTACGCACTTATTATTGAAGGTTCGTTAAAGGGTTCTTTCAAATAACTGTCCCTTTGACTAATTTAACAAAAAGGGAAGCTTTTCATTGGTCTAAAATTGCTCAATCAACATTTGAGAAACTTAAACAAGCAATGAGTTCATGTCCAGTTTTTGCTATACCAAAGTTTTCATTACCCTTTGTGCTGGAATTTGATGCGTCGGGTGAAGGAATAGATGTTGTTCTAATGTAGCAAGGTCATCCAATTCCGTTCGAAAGTCAAAAACTTAAAGAACATGAGTGCAAGTACTCTATATATTACAAAGAAATGTTAGCAATCATGCATGCGTTGGCCAAGTTTCGTCACTACTTGCTATTTGAAAAAAATTTGGTACAAACAGATCATAATAGTCTGAAATTTTTCTCAACTCAGAATGATTTGAACGATAGACAGCAAAAATGGGTGAACAAGGTTCAAGCTTTTGATTTCGACATTGAATATGTGAGAGGGATAAATCATGTTGTGGCAGATGCATTATCAAAAAAACCATCTTTGTGCTCCATATCTACGATTGCCGCTCATTGGAAGGTTTTCATAATAGCGAAATGTATAAAAAACAAGTTCGCTAGTGTGGTCTTAGAAGGAAAGATCGGGGATGAACGTTACAAGGTAGTAGAAGGTCTCATTTTATATAAACATAGAATCTTCTTGGTACCAAATTCAAAGATTAAGCATACAATGTTAAAAGTTATTCATGACAGCCCATTGGCAGGGCACCCGAGCTATTTTAAGACATATAAGCAAGAGAAATGTTCTTTTGGAAAGGACTTAAAAATGAAATTCTTAAGTACATTCAAAAGTGTCCTACTTGCCTATGAAAAAAAATAGAGCACGAATTTCCAGCAAGATTGTTGCAGCGCTTGCCCATTCCAACTCAAAAATGAGAAGGTATTTCGATGGATTTTGTTACCAAGGTTCCCTGTGGTTCAAGGAAAGAGTTGTCTCTTTGTAGTTGTCGATCGTTCGACAAAGTATGCTCATTTCTTTCAACTTCCCACTAAGTATGATGCCCCCTTGGTAGCTGAAAAAAATTTTAGAGAAACTTTTATATTACATGGGTTGCCAAAGAACATTGTTAGTGACAAAGATAGCAGATTTATGAGTTCGTTTTGACAAGAACTCTTTCATCTAGCAGGCCCTGAATTGACCCCGAGTACAAGTTATCATCCCCAAACGGATGGTCAAACAAAAGACGTCAATAAGTGTATTGAAAGGTATCTAAGGAGTTATATTTTGGGACAACAAAATGCATGGACACCTTTCAAAGATTTGTATGGGTACGATGCAAAGTCTTATGTGGATTTGGTCATTCCTACTAGTAGAGTTCCAAGAGCTAAAGACTTGATCCAACAAAGTTAATGTCCTTAGAATTCTCACGAACAATCTTTAGCAAGCACAAAATCAGCAAAAGTTGTACGCAAATCAGTATAGAACAGAAATGAAATTTGAAGGGGCATGGTATATTTGTGATTGCAGCCCTATAGGCAGTCCTCAATCAAGCAAAGTGGAGCTAAGAAACTCAAACCTCGATTCTATGGTCCATATAAAATCATGAAGAGAGTTGGAGAGGTTGCTTACAAATTGAAATTACTCGGATGTAGTCGAATACATAATGTCTTCCATGTTCCGTGCCTAAAAAGGGCACTTGGACAATGTATTACCCCTTCTATAGAGCTACCCCCATTAGATGAAGGCAAGTTGATCTTAATACCCAAAGACATCCTTGAGGTACGTGAAAGAAGGTTAAGAAACCGAAGCATCAAATAATACTTTATCCATTGAAAAAATTTGCCGATCGAGGATGCCACATAGGAAGGAGCAACCATTTTAGAACATCCCAACTTACAATTGCTTGAGGACCTCCACCAAATCGCCAATTACCATACAACTGAGGAGGGAGCGCTGCCATTTTATTAGAAAATCACCATAGGAGCGTTATCAATTAATAAACAAATCGCCCATGGATGGAGTGCATACAACAATAGTTATGCATTATAAACAACAGTCATTAAAATCATTAACAACATTTGTTATTTATTAATTAATTAGTCATTAAGCATTCATTTGACGAAAAGTTACAATTCTTGGAGAAGACATATCATTTGGTGGAAGCTATGAAGGTAATTATATTCAGCAATTGGTGAGAAGGAAAATCATTCAATCATACATTCAAACATTCAACCTTGTACAAGCATCATGCTTTACAATCACTTTTAAGGATGAAACCCCTTAATCGTGTAATCTGATTTCAAGGAGGAAAACCCTTGTCATCATTATAACCCAAAGACGAAACCCCTTGAGGATTTATATTTTATTATTAATACAATTACATTTTAATTTAAGTACAAGTTTACATTTATAGAATATTATTTCAAGGGATCTCCGAGCAAACCGAATTCTTGTATAATATTCGGATTAGGAATATTACATATGGGCTAGGGAGCCAAATTTCCCTCTACATTTTTGGACACCCTATACCCTAGAACAAATTAGAAATGCTATTGGGAATTCATGTCCCTAGGTACGACTTGAATCAAGTCCAAAAGTAGTGAAAAAAAAAATACTCTTTTGATAAGGCTTCTACTATTGGAATGCTTCACATTTTTCAAGTGGTGCAATGTAAACAAAATCAAAAGGCCACCAAGCAGTCGAGAAAAAACTTTCGATGGAGATCAACCTAACAGAATCAAGCAAAATTCAAAAGAATGCAAGACCCAGTGGATTCAACATATAATGATTCTGAAAAGCAGGGTGTTCCTTTCCAAGAGGTGCACAAAAATGGAGGTCAACACTATCTCTCTCCAAAAGAATCAAGAGAAATTCAAAGCATGCATGAACCAGTAGATTCAACATGTGATGTTGCAGAAAAGCAAGGTGTTCATTTCTAAGAGGTGCACAAAAATGGAATGAGAAGAAAACAGGAATGTAGAAGTTCCCGTCCTACTCAGGATTTTCCACCACCTAGTTCCGAAGGGACACTTGAACTGTAGCATCAAGTGATTCAAATAAGCCTATGGGCACAAAAATGAAAAGTTTCATCCAGAAAATTGATGGGTTTTTTTATACATGTAAAAATTTAAAAAAAAAATGGACCAGCATATCTTGAAGAGCTTTAAATATATATATAAAACAAGCATGCATGCTTGTGTGTAATAAAGCATGCATGATAAAAACAGATAATACAAAAATCATGCATGTTCTTTTGGGAAAGTATGCTAAGGTGGGACTAGAAAGGGAAAAAACAATTGTATAAATGTTTTTAGGGGATTTTTTCTTGCTAAGTATTGGAAACTGTCATGTGAATCTTAAAAAAGTAATTGTGCGACTTGTTCCCTATTTAGATACTAAATTATTTACCTTTTATCAACTAAAAAAGAGTCGATAGCTAGTAGCAAATGAAAAACATACACCCTTCGAAAGAGATCTATTATAAAACAATTGAATAGTTACACGACACCCAACATCGAAACAGAGCTACCCCTTACATACCCATAACTGGACTGCATCCAAACCCATATCTGTATCCAATCATTTTAAATTCCTAATAGATTAATTTATCGACCAATTGATATATATTTTGCTTCATTGAATAAGAAAGCTGAGAAATAGAAAACAAAGATACAAATCAAATATAAATATTAAGTGAAATTTTCCAAACCAAAGAGACCTTATAGCTGATAAAACAAAGCTTCAGCTGAGAAATAAGAAACTTCAAATAAAATCAGGTATGAACATTGGCCACGGTTAGATGCTCACACTTGGAATCAAACCAGACACACCAACTACAACATCAGATAGAGATATATTAATAACATTAACCACAGTTATGAGGGATGCGAGCATCCAGCCTCAAAACAGATATACCAACTACATACCCACAACCGTGTGCAACGACACCCATATTTGCATCCTACAAAAATCTTGAACCTTCTAACATTTTTAATGTTTATATTATTTACAGAAATATACATAAACAACTTTGGTATGGTGTACAGACACCCTATACCCTGCACAAGAAAGTTATGTGGATCCACATTGCACACCATTTCACACTGCTAGCCTTTACAGCAAGAAACACTAATATTAAGTGAAAAAAAGATCCAAATAAATGAAATATGAGACCTAATGATAAAGCAGTCTTTCAATATGTCGAAGAAAAATCTAACTAGCCAGTTGTGGCCCCCCAATCCCCAGGTACTGATCCGAGCCCAATTCCTCCCTAGTTCTGTCCCAAGTATGCCTAGGTTCTTTGCAGCAGCTAAAGGACCTAAGCATATCCGGGCCTGTTGGGGCATACCCAGGACAAACCCAAGCCCAAACCCAGGAAGAACTACAAATTAGGGCACAGGATCAAGGAGCTGGGCAGCAAATCTTTAAAACCTTGAAAAATTACTGCTACTGATCCACAGATTTATTCTACAGAAAGACAAACTGGGTACCAGCTGCTGATTCACATATAAATTACAACTTCCCAGCGACATGCATTTGCTTCCATTCAAAGAAATATGAATAGAGAAACTATGTTCAGGGTACTTTTGTCCATACAAATTGAATCTCTACAGTAGATCTGATCTGAGAAGAAAAAGCATCTGTTCTCTGTCATGGTATTTGTTTTTTATTTGAGACGTGTTGTAATAATTCCCTAGAAGGCAAAAACATACAATGCCTGTTATGCGGTTCTATTCAAAATACATTGAAAAGCCGTTGCTTTGTCTGATTTGTGAGATAATAGATACCTCCGAATTTTCATTAAAAGACGTATTTATTGCTTATTGCCTCCAAAGTTATTTTGGAAATCATAAAAGTTTTGAGTGTAGTTTTAACTGTGTATTAAAAATATATATATGGAAAAAAAAGAACCTCTCTAGTATCACGTCACTACTTTTTTCACTAATTTTTCAATAATTCAACTGTCAACTAAAAAATAAACTCTAAAACCTTCTATATCTAATATTTAATATTTATTTTGACTTTGAATTCTTATTTTGAATTGATAATTATCGTGACATGTGGCATTCAGTTATCATTATCAATTTATCAAGTGTTATGTGGTTATTTTGTTTATTCTATTTATCAATAATATTTTGTGGTTTTTTGGCTTATTCTATGAATGTTATTATATTATTAAGTGGTTAATTCCTGTTTATTAGGCTAGAGTATTTATATTTTCAATATTTTATAATATTTATTATACGGCCATCCTTAAGCAAAAAAATATTATACCCAGAGCCTACCGAGCACAAACCGGTATATTAGGAGTGTTACACGGGGACACGTCCCTTGGATTATAGTGGACATCCTAGATTTCCCAAACAATTTGGGGACTCTGAGGGGGGCATCTTTAAAATATACTTTCTGATGCTTTTAATTTTAAAATAGAACCCCCCACCCCAAAAATAGTTGTTACTTTCACAAAAGCATTGAACCCTAAACCTAAAAGTACCCTAAAAACATTAAATAAAGTTTAACCCCCTAAATTTCATTGAACAAAGTTAAAATATTTAAATATTATTTTAATAGGCATCTCCCCACCGTACCAAAACTCTGGCAATTATTTTGCCATCCAGGAAAACCCACCCCCACATCCCCAAGACTTAGATAACTATGTATATTAGAGAAAATAACAGAAAGAAAATGGGATCAAAACAATCTACATAATGACTACTTATTAGGTCTTGAGGTTAAGCCTTATCAAAGAAAATGAACGTTACTTGCATAAACCACCAATGAGACAAATAGCATGGGCTTATAAACCACATCAATATCATACTCATGCCTAGTGCAAATAACTAGAAATGCAGCATTCACAGAGAATATAAAGTAATTACTAATAAAGGGCAGGGCACGCACAACGTATAACAATGATTTTAAATTTGAAAATTCCTTCATATGGTTTCCAATGAGACAAATAGCGTGGGCTTAAAAAACACATAATTATTATACTTGTGCCTAATGCAAATAACCATAAATGCAGCATTCACGAAAAAAAAAAAAAAAGTAATTACTACTAAAGGGCACGGCAAGCACAACTTATAAAACTGATTTTTAATTTACTATTAAAGGGTGTGGAATGCACAATGAATAAAGAGCAATTTACTAAAAGCCTTTGTCAATCCAACTGTAATATGATCCATACAAGTATCTTTTTCCTCAAATAAAAAAGCAACATGCAAAAAATATCCAACAGAACCGTCATATACATGTTTTGACAACTTTGGTTTATTTTTAGCTTGTTCTGGTGTACAACACAGCAAAGTCACATGCCTTGTACTCAGATAACATCTAGGCAAAGTCAAATAGGAAGAATTTGATGCATACTCACTCCATCGCAAATTCACTCAATGGACATCAAAACACACATAACATCGTGTATTAAATAGACAGACAACACTGTAACACAATTTCAATCATAATTGATATAAATACGACTCTTAAGGCACTTACATAATTGATATAAATGCTGTTATGTTTACTTTAACATCTATGAAGTGGATCTACAAGGGAATCAAAAATAAAAAATTGTGAAATTTAAATATGTTTTTAATTTTGTCAGGGTTTGACCTCGTATTCTCCACATTTTTCCTAGTAAAACCATTATCACCAACTATTGACAGATATTGGTGTTAGCGTATTTAATAATGCATACTCTTTTGTATGGTTAAGATCATAGTTACCATGTTCAAAAAGTTCAAGTTGTTTGGAAGGGGGTAAAAGTTCGGAAGTTTGGGATTTTGCAAGAAGTTCGGTTCAATAAGTTTATAAGTTCGGACCGTTAGGAAAATTTTAAAAATTATAAATAATAAATATATCATACATATTTCATATTTGTAAAGAAAATACAACTTACACATGATAATAACAACAATAAAATATAAGACAACCCTCAAAAACTTGTGTAATTTCATTTTTGTAAAGAAAATACGACTTACACATAATAATAACAATAATAAAATATATGACAACCTGCAAAAACCTGTGTATGGAATTGTAACAAATAATTAAATTATTAAACGTCAAACGTTCTTAAACTATACGCACCCCTCATTGGAAAAATGAACTATACCTCTTACACCATATATCATGTTATGAGATAGCATCCTCATCTATCATCTATCTTATAACATTTTTCACACGACATTTGTTACAATTCCATATACGCTAACAGGCTGACACGAATAATAATGCTCACAGCCCTAACACTTAGGAATCTTGGATACCAGCATTCAGGCTTTAGTTCTCGTCACTTGAATCCTCTTCTAGCAGTGTACACTGAACCCAACTGCTGTATTTTTCCTGATGCCAACTGCTGTCAACTGCTGCACTGTGTATATATTTCTTCCTCCGCATTTACCATTTCCAGTTGCACTGTGTAGGAGAGACTAGTTTAATGGCTCCAGCCTGCACGCACAATCGTATTTCTTCCTCCAGAGAACATTTTATTTCTTCGTGTCTACCTGTCTTCTACTTCTCGTGCTATGCAGTTTGATTTGGCAGTCAATTTGTCACATTAGGGTTTCATTTTGAATTTTAGGATTTCACTTTAAAAAAGAAAAAAATTGAACACTCGAACATAACCGAATTTATTCGGTGTGCGTGAAATGTTTGGTTCACACCGAACATCAGGGATGTTCGGTCAAACATGGTAACTATGGTTAAGATGCACGTGTAATATTCATTTATAATATTGGATAAGCACTAATTGGGGCACACTTTGGTACTTGCATAAACAACCAATGAGACAAATAGCATGGGCTTAACCACATCATTATTATACTCGTGCCTAGAGCAAATAACTAGAAATGCAACATTCACAGAGAATATAAAGTAATTACTAATAAAGGGCACAGCATGCACAAAGTATAACAGTGATTTTAAATTTGAAAATTCGATCATATGGTTTTCAATGAGACAAATAGCATGAGCTTAAAAAACGCATAATTATTATACCCATGTCTAATGCAAATAACTATAAATGCATCAATCACAAAAAATAAAAAGTAATTACTACTAAAAGGGCACGGCAAGCACAATGTATAAAACTGTTTTTTAATTTACTACTAAAGGGTGTGGAATGCACAATGAATAAAAAGTAATTTACTAAAAGCCTTTGTCAATCCAACTGTAATACAAACACACCATGCAAAAAATATCCAACAGAACCGTCATATGCATGTTTTGACAACTTTGGTTTACTTTTAGCTTGTTCTGGTGTACAACACAGCAAAGTCACATGCCTTGTACTCGGATAACATCTAGGCAAAGTCAAATAGGAAGAATTTGATGCTTACTCAATCCATGGCAAATTCACTCAATACACATTGAAACACACATAACATCATGTATTAAATAGACAATCAACACTGTAGCACAATTTAAATTGCCGATACGATTCTTAGGGCACTTACATAATTGTTATAAATGCTGTTATCTTCACTTTAACATCTATGAAGTGGATCTACAAGGGAATGAAAAATAACAATTTTAGAAATTTAAATATTGTTTCAATTTTGCCAGGTTTTGACCTAGCATTCTCCACATTTTTCCTAGTAAAACCATTATCACCAAGTATTCGCACATATTGGTGTTAAGTGTATTTTATAATGCATACTATTTTGTATGGTTAAGATGCACTTATAATATTCATTTATAATATAATTCATGGATAAGCACTAATTGGTGCACACTTCAGTACTTGCATAAACAACCAATGAGACATATAGCATGGGCTTAAAAACCACGTCAATATTATACTCATGCCTAGTGCAACTAACTAGAAATGCAGCATTCAAAGAGAATATAAAGAAATTATTAATAAAGGGCCACAGCATGCACAAAGTATAACAATGATTTTAAATTTGAAAATTCGATCATATGGTTTCCAATGAGACAAATAGCAGGAGCTTAAAAAACACATAATTATTATACTCGTGCCTAATGCAAATAACTATAAATGCAGCATTCACGAAAGATAGAAAGTAATTACTACTAAAAGGGCATGGCAAGCACAACATATAAGATAAGATAATATGATCCATACAAGTATCTAATTTAAAACTGATATTTACTTTACTACTAAAGGGTGTGGAATGCACAATGAATAAGGAGTAATTTTACTGAATGCCTTTGTCAATCCAAATGTAATATGATCCATACAAGTATCTTTTTCCTCAAATACAAATGCAACATGCAAAAAAATCTCCAACATAACCGTCATGTACATGTTTTGACAACTTTGGTTTACTTTTAGCTTGTTCTGGTGTACAACACAGCAAAGTCGCATGCCTTGTTCTTGGATAACATCTAGGCAAAGACAAATAGGAATAATTTGATGCATACTCACTCCATGGCAAATTCACTCAATAGACATCAAAACACACATAACATCATGTAAATAGACAAACAACACTGTAACACAATTAAAATTGTCAATACGATTCTTAACGCACTTACATAATTGACCTAGCATTCTCCACATTTTTCCTAGTAGAACCATTATCACCAAATATTGAAAGAGATTGGTGTTAGTGTATTTAATAATGCCTACTCTTTTGTATGGTTAAAACGCACTTGTCATATTCATTTATAATATAATTCATGGATAAGCACTAATTGGCGCACACTTATCCATATCCCGTTATTAGAGAAAATTATCAATTAGGTATTTACATAATTGACTATTTCTAATAGTATTTTGGACTTGTTCTACAAGTAGTTAGAAATAGTAAACCCTAACCATAATCCTAGCCTCCTTTCTTTTCTATATAAGAGCATAGAAGGCTAGCAGGTGCAGTACATTGTGGAATAGAGTTACTATTGTTAAGTACATTGTGGAAGAGTTACTATTGTTATACTGGTGAATTAAGGCCAGAGCTCTTAGTTTAAAGAAAATAGTAATGCTACCTAGATAAATCTGTGGTGTCTTTGTTTTTAATCTTTCATGGATTTATATATTGTATGTATTGGAAGTGTATGTCTTATGGTAGCTACAAAAATTCTGCACAATATCCAAATATTTAATATGGTATCAAAGCTATATATAAGCTTCACCTCTTGGAGTGTGATTTTGTGGAGCATGCAGATCTTTCATTTTCGTCTCCACAACAAGTATAAAGAACATATTTGCAATTTTAATTTATTTTCGCATATCCGTTCTATTCTCTTTTTAGACTACAGTTTTCTTATTTTCTACAAATTGAGTCTCAGGTTCTAATCTTAGTGGCCTAGTATAAATACCCAATCTTATGCTCTCACCTCGCCCAAAGGGGATGTTGGTTGATCAAAAATTGGAGAACATAGTGGGATAATAAGAGATGACATTTTTTTTAATTAAAAAACCCGTAAGTTAAAAACTATGCTATGATCTCCCGTTAAGGGGTCAATGGTAGATAATAAAATGAAGCATAATATTAAGGATGCAATTTGAATCCCGCCTAAACCACAATGGTTCAAATTAAACTTTGATGGGGCATGTAGAGGCAACCCCAAAGCTTCAGGGGCGGGTTGTGTCATTAAAGATTGCAGCGGTTCTTTGATAAGAGCTCTTTCTCTCAAGCTTTCGGAGGGTACCAATAATGAAGCAAAAGTGCAAGCTTTGGCAGCAGATGTTACAATGGGCCTAGATTGTGGCATCTCTTTTTTGAAAATTGAAGGGGATTCGCAAGTGGTAATTCAAGCTTTGTCGAGTCATAGGGCAAAATCTTGGAAAATTGCGAATATATTAGACACAATCTGGTCCAAACTAGAAGTCTTTGAAGGATGGACTTGTTCACACTACTTTTGTGAAAGTAACAAAGTGGTGGATTTTCTGGCAAATACGACAACTGACCAAAGGATGGACGAAAGAAAAGATAATATCAAGGAGAGTTTGGCAAATTACAGGGATTTTGATCAGATTGAATTTTAAGTGGCAATTTTCACACAGGGCTTTCTAGTTGCTTTTTTGGTTTAAAGCTTTAGGGGCCTTTTCAGAAGGTTCAATCAGAGGATGAAGTCTTTTTAATGTTGTTGGTTTTATTGATATTTTCTGAAATATTAATAAATTGTTGATAAATTCATATTATAAAATGTTTTTTAAAAACAATTTATAATATGTTGTCAAATTCTTGTATAAAAATTTTAAAAAAAAAACAATTTTAGAACAAAAAATAAAAAAGGATAGAAAGTCCGTTTTGTTTTCTTGTCCTCCAAGTGTGCCTGCTGACGTCTTGGCGAGCATGTGGAATTGGGCTTTGACAGTGCTAGACTTCCAAGCCCTGAGCGAGTGGTCGAGCCTTACATTCCCATTATGGCCTTCAAATATTTATGGCGCATGCAATCAATGATAAGGATTGCCCAATGCAAGTAATTATAGCAGGATGGTTTCTTTCTTGGGTATTGATATTTGGCTTGGATTCTTCGTGTTTAGAACACTATAAGAATGGATAACTTCAATATTGAGTCTGCAGGTTGGCCGTTGGCTTTTGGTCGAGTTAAGAGTAGAGAAATGGGCTTTGTGAGTTCATTCTCACGCACGCGTTGTTTAATGTGTTTTGAATTTAGTCGATTGAAGTCGCGAAAGCTATTGAGCAAGTGTTGGGAACAGTGATTTTGGCGAACAATAAGAGTCAGGGTGAATTCGGATTTAGCCTCGCTCTTTGCTTCAAATATTTGTTTAGTCATGTCAGACAGAGCAAATCCAAGCCATGGTGGAGTTCTTTGTTTGGCCAAAATGCAGATTGAAGCTTCTATCGAAGTTAGAAGCCCTTCCTCTTGGATCGTTTCCAACACTCACGTTCTCAAGTAGAGATTTTATGGGATTTATCCCTCTATCGATGTTTCACGAGTTGGAATTATGTTTTATGGCACTTGTAGATTTTGCAAAAGAAGTGGATGCACCCTGTTTGATGCATTCAGAGAAATCAGATCAAAAGGGTATCGACTTGCCAAATGTTGAAGAAATGCTGAAACCCATTATTGGGTTGGAGTGGAGGGCTCTCAAGAGGTCACCAGAAAGAGTAAAGGCAATTAAGTGGCTAGGTAAATCTTCTCCCTCTTGGAAAGGAAAACAACAGCTTTGGAAGGAATCAAGTTGTGCTTAGAAATGCTTGATCCTCACCCATGCAAAGAAGTCAAACGAGGGGACAACTGACAGGAAGCCTACACTGATTAGCTCTGCTCCAAAGGGGAAGGCTCAGGGTTTTCAAAGGGACAGTTTTTTGGACACTGGGCAAGCTTTAGACAAGGGCATTCTTTGGCCCAACAATGGAAAAATGGTGGAACTTGTTATTCTAGAGTAAGTTTGAAAAGACTTTTCTTTTTGATAAATTTTGAACAATAAGGGTTTAATATTTTGTATATATTTTAAAACTGCTAGGTAGTTAGTATGGTTTTTTCAAAACCAGTTTTGTTCTTTGGATGGTCCTATGCCTTATAATTGCTTGATATTAACCCAGATTGAAATTGTTCTTTTCAACCTTATTATGTTAAAAGGGTTGGGGACCCGTTAATTCCCTAGTAATGATCTGAAAAAAAAAAAACTATGCTCCAACAATTTTAAAACTCACAGAACGTTGTCATTATAGGCTAAGTCGACTCGTCATTACCGGTGAAGTGAGGGGAATCCCCTCAATACCCAGGATTGAAACATCATTGTATACGGATTGTAGCTTCCACATATGTCATATAATCTCAAAAGAACCTAAGATTTGTGTTTTTTGCCAATAAGAAGCCATCAGCCATTTGATACTAGTTTGCTAGTAAGCGATTAGCCACGACAAGTTACTCTCCACGTACCTCAAAAATGGAGTAATGCAACTACAAGTACAATGAAACCCTCCATGGTCAATATGCCCCTTTGGACCTATTCACTATTTAGGCCTAGGATTTGGATATCAAGGAGCCTACAAATCAAACAGTACTAGCCTAATAATTCCAAACAATCTTAGGTACACTTAGCAAATCTACACTTTATTGTCTAATTCTAATTTCAGATTCAAAATTTCTATTTCTACTACAATTGCAGATTTCATATCTCGGTTTTAGCTACAAAACAGTTAGAGGGTAGTGCAAAAGGTATAATTGGTAGAAAACAAGGATTTCACAATCAACTATTAATTTGTATGAAATTTGGTAGTTTTGACTGAAATTCAGCCCAACATGACTACTAAACAATGTTTCCACATGAATTAAAATTTAAAACAAATAAAAAAAATAAAGCACGAAAAAACAACATTTTTTGCCCATGGGGCAACTACACAATTGTTATCACCTCATCGAGCCGATCATTTTAACCTATATTACCAGATACCTTTGTTTCTAAGGGGAAAATTTGCTCAAAGGGTGATTGTCCCATTGTGATCCTCTCATCAAGCTAATCGTTTTGACATATTACTCCAAAAACCCTTTAAAAAATGTGGTTCTTTTTTTCCCAGAGTTTATTTGCTAGAAATGGCAAAAATAAAGTAATCCTCAATAGTTTCGAACTACTTCAACTGAAAAGGTTACATGGTAGATGTGGTTCTCAATAAGAGTCTTTAATGCATGGCAAAAAAAGGATTATCTACTCCTCTTGACCTAATCAAACAGATGAAATGGCAAAAACATTATGACGAAGCCCAAGATATCCTAGGTCAATCAGTGTCTCATGAATTGAAGTTTCATATTCAAGACATTATGGAACCATAAGAAGTTTGGACTATCTTGGAGAATGTTTTTGAGAAGCATAGCAAAATGCAGGTATGTCAATTAAAAAACAAGCTTGATACTCTTAGTCCAAACCACCATCCTGGAGTTGAGAATTCCATCACTCAAGTAAAACACTTGAGACTTTTCCTTGTTGAGACAAGTGTAACCAAGTCTAATGACAAACTCGTTACGAATGGTTTATCAAAATTGAGTCAATCCTACTCAATCTTAAACTCAAATCACTACACACAACAAGATTCTTTGGACGGTGCATATGTGGCACTAACTTTAAATTAGTTCTATGAGCAACTTTAGAGAGAACAAAAAAAACTAATTTTCATTGGTGCCATCTGACCTCAAGGTACTAAACAGATAGCATTAGTTGTCAATGATACCAATGAGATATCACAACCCATCTCTGGGAAAGGTAAGTGCCTTACCAAAATAAAAGGGGTAGCAAAAGCTAAGGGCAATCGATCATCTCAATAAAACTCTTCTGCCCGTCAGAGCATGGAAAAAAAGAAAATGAATGCAAACATTGACAAGGCCATGTTGAACATTAGTGTTCCAAGAAAATACCATACCCGGAAGTAGAGATGGATAAATAAGTTATTTACATTCATTGATGATTTATCTCGTAGAACATGGGTTTACTACCTAAAAAACTCAGATTGATGTCTTGGGCACTTGAAATTTTTCGATGTCCTTGTTGAAAACTTATAAGAGAGGAAAATTCAATGTCTCAAAATAAACAATGGAAGAGAGTTTGTCAACAATCAGATGATCAATTTATGTGAACAAGCAAGCATTCAACTTCATCATATTGCACCCTACACCTCTCAAAAGAAGAATGTAGCTGAACATAAATATTAGAAACTCTAAGAAAATGGCCAATTGCATGGTGCATTCCAAAGACTTGTCTCTTCAATTTTGAACAAAAGCAATCTAGTGTGCCCCAATGACATTCAAAATCGCACTCCCCACTTAATAGTGCAAGACATGACCCCTGAATAAAAAAGGTTTGGCATCAAACCTGATATTTTTGAACTTTGAATTTCTAGATGTGATGCATGGACACATCCCAAATGATAAGCGCAAAACAATGGAAAGGGGCATCCCTATATTTTTGTGGGCTATTGTCAAGATGTAAAGGCATATTGACTTCTTGTTTCAAGGACCAATAAAGTGCTTTACTAACATGATGTGTTGTTTGATGAACAATTCTACGCTTACAAGCCAACATCTTGTCCTCCATTAGTTTCTGCCAAGCCGAACACCATTTCTTATGTTTTATTATGAATAAAAAAATAGTTCGACTCAACAAAACTCTTCCCCCCCCTAGACAATGGCAAAAGGGAAAATGAATGCAAACATTGACAAGACCATGTTAAACATTAGTGTTCCAAGAAAATGGCATAACTGGAAGTAGAGATGGATAAAAAGCAACTCCTTCTTCCCGGACAAGAGCAGCGCTTTTTACAACAATAAGCGAATCACTTGTATCAAAGCCTCTCACCACATGGAGCATGATAGCTCTTTGTTTCACATTCTTGATGAAAGACGCACAACTAAACTTTGTGTGGGCGAATCTAGTCCTCTAGTTGTTGAGGGCGAAGAGTCCATTAAGAGGGAGAATGACATATTCACCAAAGTTCTCCATGTTCAAGACTTGTTTGCGAACCTTCCATTCATCAATCAGATCACACATTCAGATGAGGTCAACACCGTTGAGTTTACATCTACCTATGTTATTAGAAATGCAAAAGACCAATCCATTATTGTAGCCACTGGCAAAGTTGATCATCACGCCAAATTGCACAAATTTGACAAATTGTGTTATCTCAACCTTCACAAGTCATGATTGTGTATGAAAATGACTTGAGAAAATTTTGGCATGAGCTTTTTGGTCCCCAAAGCTATTGCTCATTGCAAGGTCTCAATAAGCACAACAAAGTTCTTGGTTTGTTGAAAGTTTCTTTCAAATATGGAGTTTGTCCAGGTTGTGCACTTGGAAAACAACACATGTATCTATTTCCCATAGGCAAATCTTAGAGGGCCAATAATAGATTATTGTGGTTCACAATGATCTCATGTTATACCCTTATACTTATTTTCAGAACATAAATACATGCTTTACATTCACTGATGATTTCTTTAATAGAGCATGGGTTTACAACCTAAAACACACAAATTGATGTCTTGAGCACTTCAAATTTTTCAAAGCCCTTGTTAAAACCATTTAAGAGAGGAAAATTCGGTGTCTCAAAATAAACAATGGAAAAAAGTTTGTCAACAATCAGATGATCAATTTTTGTGAACAAACAAGCATTTAACTTCAACATATTGCACCCTACACCCCTCAAAAGAAGAGTGTATCTGAACATAAATATTAGAAACTCTAAAAAAATGGCCAATTACATGGTGCATTCCAAAGACTTGCCTCTTCAATTTTGAAGAAAAGCAATATAGTGTAGTGTGTCAACTACGTTCAAAATTGCACTTCCCACTCAATAGTGCAAGACATGACCCCTGAAAAAAAATGGTTTAACATCAAACCCAATTTTTTTGAACTTCGAATTTCTAGTTGTGATACATGGACACATAACCCAAAAGATAAGTGCAAAATGATGGAAAGGAGGGGTCATTCCTAAATTTTTGTGGGCTATTATGAATATGTGAAGGCATATTGACTTCTTCTTTCAGGAACCACTAATGTGCTTTAATAACACGATATGTTGTTTGATGAACAATTATAGGCTTACAAGCCAACATCTTGTCCTCCTTCATTAGTTTTTGCCACGTTGAACACCATTTCTAATGTTTTTTATGAACAAAATAGTTTAAATAACTTCCATTATGAGAGTCACTATAGATTAAATGATAACTTGCAAGGGGGACAACTTGCTCCTCCACTAGCAGTGCCACGTCAATCAGAATGCACCTACACAACCAACACAACCTCAACCAAAATGAATCCACTCAATTCGCAATGAGGTTGGTGCATGGACAAGGGATCTTAGTGATCCATGCATTACTAGATCATAACATCAATTTGGTGGTGCACACTTGGCACAGTTCGTAGTGAGTCATAATCCAAAGACTTACCATAAGACTTTTAAGCATCTTGAATGGCAAACAGCTATAGCAAAACTTCTTTCTCTTAAGAAGAATAAAACTTGCGATTGGTTCAACTTGCGAAAGGAAAATAATAGTGAGGTGCAAGTGGGTGTACCGCATTTAGTATGAATCAAAAAGGTATACTGACAGACACAAATCTAGGCTTGTCGCAAATGGGTTTTCACAAGTGGAACGTGTTGATTATTGTGAAACCTTTGCTCCAATTGCCAAGATGAATTCCATTAAACTAGTACTCTCCTTGGCTGCAACATAGGGGGAATTCCATTAGATGGACATCAAAAGTGTCTTCTTGCATGGAGACTTGTAGGGAGAAATCCAATCTCAAGGGTCAAACAATAACTAGAACTCAACTACATGTGCAAATTGAAAAAGTCTTATACAACTTGACACAAACTATTTGAGCTTTGTATATAAAGGTAGGCATGTTTTAAATTTTCTAATTTTACACGGAATCCCTCTAATCCCACAGTGCACACCAATAAAGTAAATGGGCAAGCTCTAATTTTGGTCCTCTATAATCATTACAAGGAGTTCCAATAAGCAAATTCATGGTGTGAAAGCACAATTGATGAAGTACTTTGAGATGATGGACTTGGGCTTGTTACTTTTTCCTTGGTCTTTAGATTTCACAATATGAGAAAGGATTTTTTTCTAATCAATCCAAGAATGCTCAAGACATATTCCATCACTTCAACATGGAAGACTCCAAGTCCACACCGACTCCTTTTCAATATAGATACTTTTTTCCTTGTTCTTTAGATTTCACAATATGAGAAAGGATTTTTTTCTAATCAATCCAAGTATGCTCAAGACGTATTCCATCACTTCAACATGGAAGACTCCAAGTCCACACCGACTCCTTTTCAATATAGAGACAAGCTTTCCTACAAGTTCTTTTATCCTTCAATTGACAGCATACTCTATAGGTAATCGGTGGGAGTCTTCCATACTTAACTCATACTCGTCTTGATATTTCTTTTGCTTTGAACCTTGTGCGATACTACTGTCAAGACCCCATGATAGCCGTTGGCAACCTAAAAACACATCCTAAGGTATCTTTGCAATATTACTAATCATGGAATCGACTATAAGGAGGAAAAACCTCAATTGTTGGTTACACTTCTAGTGAAAACACCGCAGTTGTAGGTTACACAGATAGTGATTGGGCAAGAAATCCAAACAATTGCAAGCCAACCATATAATACATCCATCATTTTGGGGCAAGTCTCGTGACTTGGTCTTGCAAGAAACAAACTATTAATGCTTCATCTACAATGAAATCCGAACATTGGTGCAATAATTAGAATGATGTCCACATCTCTCACAACCCTATGGATCACCGACACAAAAAGAACATTGAGATTCAAATGTATTATCCAACAAATGTTACAAGAAAAGGATGTTGATCTTTAGTATTGTCGAACAGAGGATCAAGTTGCAAACATATTCACAAAGCCCTTGTTTGAGGCCCGATTTGTTCAACTCATGCAACTTTTAGGAGTGAAAGACGGTGTCATCAAAGGTGGATAGTTGAGTAATTCCTTCGTCCTTCCCTTTGTCAAGGTACATCTTAAGGGGGGATGATATTGTATTTAATAGCACATACACTTTGTATGGGTAAGATGCACATGTAATACTTATTAATAACATAATGTGTGAATAAACAATAATTGGTGCACACTTATTCATATAACCCATTATTAGAGAATATTATCAACTAAGTATTTACTTAATTGACTTTTGCTAATGATACACTTGTTCTACAAGTAACTACTCCCCAAAACCCTAACCCTACCCTAATTTTTTATCTATGTAAGAGCATAGAGGCTAGTGGGTGAGAGACATTATGAAAGAGTTAAAATCTGTGTTGGCGAATTTAGGCCAACGCTCTTAATATAAAGAGGTGGTGATACTACCTGGATAAATCCATGTATTGCTTTTAAACTTTCATAGATTTATATATGTATTGTGGGTGTTTGTCTTAGGGTAGCTACAGAAATTATGAACAATATCCAATCATTTAATAATTGATCAAACCAAACATAATTTGACCAAGAATGACAAAATCAACTCATTTTTTTGTTGCACACGTTTATTATAGTCACACACTACTCGTTAAATTTTGCAATTATAGTATATTTGCTTTGTAGCCAAACAACGCAAAAGCCTTATCGAATCCTAGACATTGCACGTGAGAAATGACAACTTCAAATAAAGTTAAAAAACACAGTTGTGCCTCTGAAACCGTATCCATTTCATAAACACAGTGGTGACTCTAAAACCATATCCATCTTATAAACACAGTGATGACTCTGAAATTGTACACATCATATGTTGACAAAATTGTCATTGATGTCAAAGGTCTAGCATTATTGGTGATAAAGGCCACATTGCATTTAATGGTGTTTTTAATATTCATATTTTGGCTAATGTGTGTTAATATTTATTTAATATTAATGAATATATTTTTTGTTGCATATAAGTCAAAAGAGAGCCCATGGAAAAGTCAAAAAGTCACGGGGTAAAAAACGAAAAAAAAATGAGACGCATTTTTCCATGAAGGGACACTTTGAAAAATACGAAAAATCACCAAGATAAAGACAAAAGAGGAAAAGACAATTTTGTTTATGAAGGGTCACCATATGACTTTTTAAATGCAAAGATACGAAGGGTCATGCAAGTTTGACGTCATTTTTCATGAAGATTGAAGGGTCACAAAAAGTGAATGCCAAAAGTCATTTGGAAAGCTATAAATAAAGGCTTGAGAAGTCATTTGTAATATGCAAAAGAGTGCATGATTTGTATTTATTTTCGAAGATACAAAAGCAAGAGATATTGTAAAGTTCTATCATTTGTTGAATAAACAACATTGAGATATAGTTGTGTTTTATACACAAAAGGGGTTGGTGCTCCTATAAGTTGGTGCTCGCAAATCTTTGCAAGGGGTTGGTGCACCTGTGGATTGGTGCTCACAAATAATTGTTGTGTTGGTGCTCGACAAAGGGGTTGGTGCTCCTGCAAGTTGGTGCTTGCAAACTTTGTAATTTGAATTGGTGCTCATTCATATACTTGAAATTGTTCTCCATGATTTTTTTCCACTTTGAGTTTCCATGTAAAAATATGGTCTCTCTCTTGTGTGGTGCATATTATTGTTTCAGTTTTATTGCATATCTTGAATATGTGGTTAAATGGTTTAAAAAAAATTGATTAAGAAATAAGATAAATAATATATTGATTCACCTCTCAGTATATTTTGTGCTTAACAATTGGTATCAGAGCAGGTTCTTTTGAAAATGTTTTACAGCTTGAAGGTAGATTGAGAAAGCATGATGGTTGGATCATATAAAAGTTTTTTTACAAATAAGGCACCTTTGTTTGATGAGGCAAATTATGTTTTTTGGAGCATAAAGATGACTTATTTGATGGCCCTTGAATTCGACATATGACAAGCAATGGTAGAAGAATATGAAAAGCCACAAACACTTGTAAGTACTCCGACAGAAAAAAATGCGAGTGAAAATAATACTAAAGCTTTAAATGCTATTTTATGTGGTTTATGTGAATCAAATTTTGTTAAAATTATGCAATGTAAATCTGCTCATAAAACTTGAGTAAAACTTAAGAATATTTACAAAGGTGATGAAAAAATTCAACAAGCTAAGCTTCAGACTTTCGGAGAATAGTTTGAGAGTTTGAAGATGGAAGAAAAAAAATATAGCAAGTTATCTTTTGCAAGTTGATCAAATAGTTAATCACATTCATGGTCTTGGAGAAAAGTTAGAAGAATCAATTGTAGTTCGAAAAAATTTAAAATCTTGACCATTAAGATATGATGAAAAAGTTTCGGCAATTGAAGAGATGAAAAATTTAGCCAAGCTAAAGATGAATGAGCTACATGATATTCTTATGACATATGAGATGCGGACCGAACAAGAGAAACCCTCAAAAAGAGAAGCTACTTTCAAAACATCAAAGAAAAAAACGCTGAAATTCAAAAATCAAATGACAATTCTGGGGATGATGAAAATGACAATGGAGCTCTATTCATTCGCAAGCCAAAAAAAGGCACGAGTAAATATCAAAGAAAATTACCTTTCAAATGTTTTAATTGTGAAAAGATTGGATATTTTGCAACTAAGTGCCCAGATAAGAATAATGGTGATAATGAAAAAATAAAGTCTACATACAAGAATTTCAAAGAAAAATTCAAGAAGGGATTCGAAAAAAAGAGTTTGTATTCTAAAGATCCTAGCTCAACCGAAGATAGTGGAATCAGTGATTCAAAAAAAAAAGAGATTCTATTCATAACCATACATAAAGATGCCTCCGCAAGCAAAAATACAAATGATCGAGAAGAACAAAATGAAGCCGAAGTGAATCTGGAAGGAGAACTCGTTTCTGCCTTAGAAAAATTAAAAGCTCTTGAAAAAAAAATCGAAGATTAAAAATCCAAATCAAAAAAATAATTGAAGACCTACAAGCACACTTTGAAGAAGCCAAGAAGAATGAAGAAGATCTAACAACACAGTTGAAAATAGTAAGTAAAAAATGTGAAAGGTATGTTATTGAAATTGTTTTTTTAAATGCAGATCTTGAAAAAACAAATAAAATAATCAATGATAGAACAACGAATGATTCAAAATTTGAAAATAGCACTAGTATGTTGAATAAAATATCAGAAAATCAAAAATCAATGTCAGATAAAACAGATATTGGATTTGAAAAAAAGAAAGGGGAGACCACTACTTTCACAAAAAAAAGGAAAAAGCTATGCTGAAGCTCTTACAAAAGAAGAAATAAAAAATGAAAAAGTTAAGAATACAGAAAACATCTCAAACAAAAAAATTAGAGAAAACAAAACTACAAAAGACAATCAGATCAGAAATACACAAACAGATCCTATTTTTATAATTATTGTTTTTATTGTAATGGATATGGTCATAAGAAAATAAAATGTCAAAAAATTACTAACAATTTCAAAAATAAAGAGAAAAAAGGTCATGTAAAGTCAAGCAGAAACTATAACTCTTTTGCTCCTCTATTAGGGTTTAATATAGAATTCATAATATATTATAAATGCAACAACTTCGAACACATACCCCGATACTATAGAAGTGTGTTTGAGTCAGTCAAGAAGAACCAGAGTTTCAAAGCTCCATTCATCAAAAAAAAAGTTCAAATAAATTCATGACAAAGAAAACAACCAAAAAAATATATGTTGATACAAACAATTTTGCATGCAAAAAATGAAAAAAAACCATGGTTTATTGACAGTGGATGTTCTAAGCACATGACAGGGGACAAAAACAATTTCATAACCTTGAAGAAGATCAATGGTGGCACAGTGAAATTTGGAGATAATACTACTCTCAGAATTGCCAAAAAAAGTACACTAAATTTGGATAATGGTAGAACTAAAACTGAAAATATTTTATATGTAGGTCTTAAACATAATCTTTTGAGTGTAAATCAAATGTGTGATCAGAGACACATTAAAATTTTATGCAGAAGATTGTAAAATTAAAAAAAAAATCAGATGTGTTGATTGCAGATGCTCAGAGAATAGACAATAATTTCTATATGTTATCAGACATTAAAAGTAAAAAATGTTTGAGTCAGATTGAAGAAAATTGGTTATGGCACAAAACAATGAGACATAACTTTTGACAATCTTGTCAACATCAGCAAAAAACAAGCAATCAAAAATCTTTCAAAAATTACAAAACCATCTGACACACTTTGTGAACCTTGTCGACATGAGAAGCAGAGCAAAAAATGATTCAAAATAAAAGAGTACTCGGTCACTCAGATGTTAGAGCTTGTTCACACTGATCTATGTGGACCTATGAAAACTCAAAGTACTCAAGGTGAGAAATATTTCATGTTGCTTATTAATGATTTTTCACGTATGACTTGGGTAATGTTTTTAAAAAAAAAATCAAAAGCTTTCAGACATTTCAAAGCATTCAACGCATTAGTTGAGAATGAAACTAATTTGAAGATTAAGTGTCTTAAGATCAGATCAGAGAAGAGAATTCATGTCAAATCAATTTATTGAGTTTTATGAAAACTATGGAATAAAGAGACATTAGTCAGCAACCAGAACTCCACAGCAAAATGGAGTAGTTGAGCGAAAAAATAAAAAAATTCAAGAGATGACGAAGACAATGCTAAATGAATCCAAAATCCCAGATAAATATTGAAGAGACGCAGTTGCTACAGCAGTGCATATTCAAAATAGAGCATTATTGAGTCAATAATGACAAGACTCTTTATGAACTATGAAAAGACAAACCAGCAATAGTTGATTATTTCAGAGTTTTCGACAAGAGATGCTTCATACAGAGAACCGACAAAAAATTTGAATAATTTAAATCTAGAGCAGATGAAGATATATTTATTGGTTATCCTTGCAAAAGTAAAGCTTATAAATGTTATAACAAAAAAACCAAAAAAATTGTTGAAAATGCAAGTGTCAAGATAGAAAAATATGAAACACAAAGAATCAGTGATCCGGTAGACATTCCTGAAATCATTGAAGAAAAAAAATTTGAAGAATCAGATGAAGATGAGAAAAAAGAGAAAAAAAACACTAAAACTCCATCCAAATGTGTTCAAAGAAATCATAATGAAAGTGACATTATCGGAGACCTAAATAAAAGAATTCGCACCAAAAAAATAATGGTAAGTGAATCTGAGTAAGTTAATTTCTCTTTGTTATTCAAAATTCAGCCTAAAACTTTTTCAAAAACTAAACATGATAAGCATCGAATTAAGACTATGGATGAAGAATTAAATCGGATAAAAATGATACTTGAGAATTAGGGTCTAGACCAAAAGATCATAATGTGATAGGTACAAAATGGGTTTCTAAAAATAAGTTAAATGAAAATGGAGAAGTGACCATGAATAAAGCAAGATTAGTATGTAAAAGATATGCTCAAATTGAGAGAATAGATTTTGAAGAAATTTTTGCACCAGTGGCAAGGCTAGAGGCTAATAGAATGTTTCTTGCAAATGCAAGTTTAAAAATTTCAAAGTGTTTCGGATGGATGTCAAATCTGTCTTCCTAAACGGGAATCCAGAAAAAGAGGTCTACATTGAACAGACTAAAAGATTTATTCTTTCAAATATTAGTAGCCATGTATGCAAATTGAAGAAAACATTGTATGAATTGAAACAAGCTCTCAAGATATGCAAGACTTGATAATTACCTATAAGATCAAAGTTGCAAGAGAGGATTTGTTAACAGTAATCTCTACATCAAAACCATAGTTGCCATGTTCGATCGAATGCGACTGAAGTTCGATTCGAATCGAATAAACTGTGCTGACTGAATTTGTTTGGTCAAGTTCGACCGTTCACAATTTTGATTTAAAATAATTTAAAAAAATGTTTAAAATATTATTTGAAACCAATAACATCATTTACAATCAATGGCGATGCAAACCTAAACGCAAAAGGAAAACAAATTGAAGAAAAGACTACGCCTATCACCATTCGTTGTTGTGAGCCTGTACCTATTGTCGTTCGTGTTTAAGGTTCACGTGAAAGTTTGTTGAGTGTCCTGTTGTTCGGTGAGACATAAGACTGAAACGGCAAAACCTTGAAACCTATTCGCATTTGCTTGTCGCCATTTGGCCATTGCCATCTCCCATCTGCCATCGCCAATAGCAACATCAAGCAAGTAGCATTTTATAAGTCTTTAGCCGTGGCAGTTGGGCCTTTACTAATAAGTAATAAAATAACGACTATTACAATATACATGTAAAGTTAAACTACTTGCTCACATTTTATATTTACTATTTAGTTTTAAGTTTATATTTATTATTTAGTATTTGACTTTTACAATGTCCTTGTAAAGTTAAACAGAAAATAATTTGCAAGTTACCAATAATTTAAATTAAATTTATTAATATTTAATATCTTATTATTTTATTATTAATTTATCAAAATTTAAAGTTAAATAGTAAAATAAATGGCAAGTTATTAATAATTTCTATTAAATTTAATATAATATTGTTCTATTATTAATTTATTAAAATTTAAAATATTATTAAGTATATATTTTGTTATCATGTATTATTAATTTATTTATGTCTATGTTTTATAAATATATATAATATATTTATTTTCTATAATTATAAAAAAATTCTAATCAAACTATCAATCTTACCGAACCGAACTTTTTTCAAAATCCCAAACTTCCGAACTTTTTCTCTCTTTCGAACAATCCGAACTTTTCGAACATGGTAACTATGATCAAAACAGAAAGTGGGCATCAATTAGTTGTTGTGGTATATATTGATGACATCATTTTTGGAGGAAACATTGAAAAAATGACAAAAGCATTTTCTAATAATATGCAAAAAAAAATTGAGATGTCTATCCTTGAAAAAATATCATTTTTCTTAAGATTGCAAATATTTCAATTAGAGAAAGAAATTTTCATATCTCAAAGTAAATATGCCAAAAAAATGTTGAAAAAATTTGGTTTTAAAGATTGTGCACCAGTTGGCACACCAATGTGTACAGAAAATAAAGTGAGCAAGGATGAATATTCCCCTGTTGCAGATTAATCTTTGTATAGATCTATGATTAGTAGTCTTTTATATTTCGCAGCATCGAGACCAGACATGATGCATGTAGTAAATATGGTTGCAAGATATCAGTCATCTCCAAAAAATAGTCATGTTCAGTTGGTGAAGAGAATACTTAATATACCAAAGGGACATTGGATTATGGATTGTAGTAGACCATAGACAGAGATTTCACTTTGATTGCTTATACAGATTCAGATTGAGCAAAGTGCTTAGATGACAAAAAGAGTACAAGTGGAAAAGCTTTTTTTCTTGATGATAGCTTAGCATCATGACTAAGCAAGAAGCAAAATTCAGTATCACTTTCTACCGCTAAAGCAGAATATATTGCAGTGATATTGTATTGTACTCAAGTGCTTTGAATGAAGCAAACTTTGAAAGATATCAAGGTAAAATATGAACTTATTTTTATTTTTTGTGATAACACAAGTGCTATTAATATTTCGAAGAATCCAATGATGCATTCAAGAACAAAACATATTCTCATTAGATATCACTTTTTGAAAGAGCAGGTCGCTGATCAACAGATTAAGATGAAATATATCAGTACTACAGAGCAAATTGCAGATATTTTCACTAAGGCACTACACTACCAAAAAACACATTTGAGTATCTGCGAGAGAAGTTAAGTGTAATTTCTTTTACTCCCTGCCATTGAGGTTCTACATCAGTTGAAGGGGAGCTAAGTGTTAACTCCAAGTAGGCCCGTTGCCATTGATGTCAAGAAGGGAGAATAACAGGGGCAAGTACAAGGACAAAGAACAAGTACAAATTTTTACAGTAAAAGAGAGTTACTGTATGTTTTTCAAATAACAGTATGTGCAAATTTCAGGGTGTAGCAGTTTCAATTTGAGGTTGTCATCAATGACAACGGAGGAGATTGTTGAAAATATTGTCATTGATGTCAAAGGTCTAGCATTATTGGTGATAAAGGCCCCATTGCATTTAATGGTATTTTTTATATTCATATATTGGCTAATGTGTGTTAATATTTATTTAATATTAATAAATATATTTTTGGTTGCATATAAGTCAAATGAGAGCCCATGGAGAAGTCAAAGAGTCACGAGATAAAAGACGAAAGAGGAATGGAATGCATTTTTTATGAAAGAACACTTTAAAGAATATGAAAAGTCACCAAGATAAAGACAAAAGAAAAAATGACGCTTTTGTTTATGAAGGGTCACCATATGACTTTTCAAATGCAAGGATATGAAAAGTCATTACAAGTTTGGCGCCATTTTCCATGAGGATTGAAAGGTCACAAAAAGTGAATGTCAAAGGTCATTTGGAAAGCTATAAATAAAGGCTTGAGAAGCTATTTGTAATATGCAAGAGAGTGCATGGTTTATATTTATTTTTGAAGAGAGAAAAGCAAAAGATATTGTAGAGTTCTATAATTTGTTGAGTAAGCAACATTGAGAGATAGTTGTGTTTTATACACAAAAGGGGTTGGTGCTCCTATGAGTTGGTGCTCACAAATCTTTGCAAGGGGTTGGTGCTCTTGTGCGTTGGTGCTCACAAATTTTTGCAAGGGGTTGATGCTTCTATGGGTTGGTGCTCACAAATAATTGTTGTGTTGGTGCTCGGCAAAGGGGTTGGTGCTCTTGCAAATTGGTGCTTGCGAACTTTGTAATTTGAGTTGGTGCTCATTCATATACTTGAGATTGTTCTCCGTGGTTTTTTCCCACTTTGGGTTTCCATGTAAAAATATGACGTCTCTCTCTCTCTCTCTCTCTTGTGTGGTGCATATTATTGTTTCAGTTTTATTGCATATCTTGAATGTGTGGTTAAGTGGTTAAAGAAAATAAATTTGATTAAGAAATAAGATATATAATGCACTGATTCACCCCCCCTCTCAGTATATTTCATGCTTAACATCATAAACATAGTTGTAAATCTGAAACCGTACCCATATCATAATCACAGATGTATCTCTAAAATTATTCCAATAATATACACGCAGTAGTAAGTTTGAAATCATTCCCATGTAGTTAATTTGAACTGCCAGCATTTTACTAGTGATACATTAAAAGGGGGAATCATATCCTATATAAGCGAATAACAAAGGCCTATTTAACAGTCAAAATTAAAGTCTTAAAACACCATGACATCAACAACTACATTATTTTCATTGTTAGCTAACCCTTGAGATCATATTGAAAAGAAATCAAAAATATAGACGTTCCAAATATGACACACTTGCCCTTGTAAGTCTTAGGGAGGCCAAATTCTTTACAAAACATGGCAAATTTTCCCATGGATGTGATATGTGACTATTATGAACAATGACACAAGTCTGAATGAATGTGTTGAAAGAACCCAATTCCCAAAAGGACCGCTGACATGCTGCTTTGCTTCTTAAAGAGGATGGTCTCCACAAACATATTTAAACTACATACCACCCTTGACCTAGAACATAATAGAAAACTACTAAAGAATATCAACGAACTGGACCATGGCTTGGGTCTTTTGTGAGTAGCCTGATTTCCAAAACTCTCCGAAAAAATACCACTAAATGTTCACTGCTGTGAAACTTCTCAGGGCTCTAATAACATGAAATGCCAATAAAGAAAAAAAAATCAAGGAATAACTGAGGAAAACACTCAGAAGCCCATATGTAGAATAAGACTTGCTTCCGACGATTATGAATTTACAGATCACTCTCACAAAATAGATCCTGTAATTTAGACGAAAATCCAACTCCTAACAACTTTGAGGAGAAGAATTCCAAGAAACAAAAACCAACCAACTTCATTAAACATGCAGACTCTACAAATAAATATATGCTTACGTGTAAAAAAGACAAATCCATCTTTTGGATCACCTTCCCATTGAAATGGGGTCCATAAATTATAATGAGGAAATGTCTTAACATTTGTCATTAAACATGCAGACTCGACAAATGAATGTATGTTTACATGTAAAAAAGACAAATCCATCTGTTGGATAACCTTCCCAATGAAATGGGGTCCATAAATTATAACGAGGAAAAGTCTAACATTTGTTTATTTAACTTAGTTCTCTGGATCAAGGAACTAAAGAACAAGATAACACAATGCTTTAATTTACAGACACAGAAGCATAAATGTCTCCAAAAAATCTAGTGACCACAGTCAAACCCTCGGACCAATACATGATACATTAGCTCTGAGTAACATCCTGTAACAACTCCAATCCAAAACAAGATGGTCAGCATGATATCAGATACAGAGCTAAATTCCTAGATGCATCTCATTACAATATATAATTATCAGCAAGAAAAACCAACTAATAGCTACATTAATCAATGATGTTGCAGAATTGATAGATATGAGTTCAAAATACAACAATCATATCGTAATTCAAGCTATCAAGGCCCAGATGCAAAATCAGAGTACAATCCCATCATTTCCTCATACGAAGCATTCGGACCATTAGACTAAAGACTGAACTCTCAGAAACTCCCTATATAAACCCAGTTTTGCCCAGAACTATAAGAACCCAATTTCTGTCCACATGATTAATACCTTACAGATGGACCCTGCAGTCAGCCCCTAATATATGTACTTAATCATTACTATTTGAATTTTTAATAAAAAGCCAAACCAAATAAAGGATAATTCCAGAAAATATACGCTCAACCATAATAAGCTATAGAAGCATAAATCCACAAGTCAAATTCTTTAAAAATGCATGCTTGTAAGCCTTACACGATTGGCAATATGACCAGGATAACATTTAGCAAAATGGTTACCCAATTTTGTCGAAAATTGAAATGCTAAATGCAATTGGCCCAAACTGTAAACTCACATTTAAAAAGGTGAAAGTATGATAATTTCTTCTTTACAGAAACCTAAAACCTATTGTTTGTTGTTATCAAACTCTTGCAAAAATGAAAGAATTTTATAAATCTTGGTTTGACGTTGGCCCCAATTAAATAAATCTAGATTTAGCCCCAATTGAATTAGATTTAGATGGCGAAAAATGACGGAGCTCTGCAACTCAAAGACCAGCTAGGGCAATCGTGCCCTAGCTGCTGGCGTGGCGATTGACGGAGGGTGCGCAGCGGTGGAAGGTGAAGCAGGGAAAGCGTGGAGAGCAGTCCAGCGCAAAGAGCAGGAGGCGGTTTAAAGGCTGGTGGGGGATGGCGACAGGAGAAAAGACCAGTTTCAGCGGGGAAAGGAGTTTTAAGGAGGTAGTCAGCAATTTTTCCCAAAGTAAGGATGCCAGCTTCAAAGACTGGTCTGGGACAGGGCAGCATGCTGGTATACAGGGTGCAAGTGTTATGGGAGGATCCAAAGTCTCCAAAACTAATGGTTGTCTCGAACGGTGTGAAGAGCGACCCAAGCTCATTATACCATATGAAATGATTACTGAGGATGTGAACTATTATTCCAAACATTCATTATACTGCAAGTTTCTGGGGCTGAAAGTGTCTCTGCTCTTCTTGGAAAACTGGGCTCGAAGGGTGTGGGAGCCGGAGGGGGAAATGGAAGTAGTGCTGCTGGCCAACAGCTACTTTATGGTCTCTTTCAACTGCCAGGCGGACCGAAACCGAGTTTTCGAGGGAGGCCCGTATTTCTACAATCAGGTAGGCCTCTTTATGAAGCCTTGGCATACGGGATTCAATCCCTCTGAGGAGTTGCCTAATAGAGTCCCGGTGTGGGTTAGGCTCCCTCGCATACCTATCGAATGTTGTAGGGAGGATGTCTTACAGATGATTGCTGCAATGCTCGGGAAGCCGGTGGGATCATCCTCTCAAACTACGGGTAAGAAATTTATGTCTTTTGCTCGTATTTGCGTTGAAATTGACTTGAGTAGGCCTATCCCGGATGCCATAGAGATGAGTGCAAGAACTTATTCATGGGTTCAGCAACTAGACTATGAGATGTTGCCCTTTAGATGCCGCCTGTGCCATGAATACGGGCATTTGGTTAGAAGATGCCCAAAAGCGAAACAGGAAGGACAACAACAAGCCTTCAATACTCAGGAGAAGGCTGCTGCCTTGGATGACAGGAAAAAGAAAGGTGGTGCAGGTGGGGATAAAGACGTGGAGGGTTTTGTGCAGGTCAAATCACGGAGTAGAAGCAGCGGACATAAGCGTACCTTCAGGGAGAGGCAGGAGGGAGAGACTTTTAACAGGTTTGAGATTCTGGAAGAATTGGGACAACAGGTGATTGCCCCTGGTCTTCCCATTACAGAGCAAATAGATAGTGAAATGGGATTGGATGGTACGGCCTCCTCTTCTTTTGTTAAAAACGCTGAGGTACCCCCCATGCCAATGATTCTGGAGGAGCAAGGAGAAGGACAGGTTCTTTTAGAGGCGACTGAGGAGGCGAATCAGGGCTTAGATATGGAGAGGGCGCCAACTTCACATCTGGCTACAGGAGGGGAGAAGAAAGGGAAGACGCTTCCTTGTTTGGGTATTCTTCAGAAGGAAAGCAAAAAAGGGGGCGCTGATAAAGGAACAAAAGCAGGCAGGAGAAAAGATTTAGAGAAGTTAAAGATAATGGGGGAGAACTTGGTGGAGTCGGGGTCAGTCAGGACCTTGGATGAGCACTTCACAAGCCCCATGAAATGATTGCAATATCTTGGAATGTGAGGGGATTGAATAGCAGCCCCAGACAAAATGCTATTCAGGATCTCATTAGGAGTAGACGTCCTGATATTCTCTTTCTACAGGAAACCAAAGTGTCGGTGGATTATATGCTTGACTTAGCTCCAAAACTTTGGAGACAGGGTCAGTGCCAATGTATTGGAGCTCATGGGACAGCAGGAGGGTTAGCTTGTTTTTGGAATCCTCGTAAAGTGCAGCCGGTTGTCTGGATTGTTTTCAGGTCTGTGATCTCCTTGGTTGCAATGTGCAAGGAGTCAGGGGAGTATGTTTTATTGTCAAACATATATGCTCCCACTGATTTACAGGGCAAGCAAACGGTGTGGAATCATTTGCAGATGCTCCGTCAAGAATATCCTTACCATCCTTGGATCATAGCAGGGGATTTCAATGCGATTCTAGACTTATCTGAGAAAAGGGGGGGCAACACTCGATTGGAGCCGTCTTCTCTTCTGCTCAAGGAAAAGATTTTGGAACTTAATTTAGTGGACATTAAGCCAGGCAATGGTAGATTTACCTGGAATAATAGGCGGGTGGGAGATGAATGTATTGCAGAGCGTCTTGACAGATTCCTTACCTCTTGCTTTTGGGTGGGGGGGCGTTGGAATCTGAATTTTGAGATCCTTGATTGGCGCGGGTCGGATCACTGGCCGATTCAGCTAACCATCTCTTCGGCCCAAAGACAGCGGCAACCTCATTTCAAATTTCAGCTTATGTGGCTGAGAGATCAAGAGTTGTTCAATCACATGGTTGATTGGTGGAAGGAGGGTCGGCCAAGGATGGGAACGGCAATGTATGTTTTTGCCAAGCTTCTTCAACATGTGAAATACCAGCTCCAAAGGTGGAACAAGCAGGTTTTTGGAAACCTCTTTCAGGAAAAGAAAGCCGCGCAGCAGAAGCTGAATGAGATTACTAGAATAATCAGAGAGGATGGGCTGACGTCGAGTCTTCTGCAGGAAGAGGGGAAGGCATCCCAGGTGCTGGAGGAATGGGAGTTGAGAGAGGAAATATTTTGGAAACAGAAGGCTAGGATCGAGTGGCTGCAAGAAGGTGACAGGAATACGGCATTTTTTTTTAATTCGGTCCAAGCGAGGCGTCATGGTAATATGATCTCATCTCTGAGGACGGAAGAAGGTGAGATGGTCTACTCTACTAGTGCCATTTGTCAGGAGGCGGAACAATACTTTAGCTCCCTTTTTCAGGACAATGGGATTCGGGATGAGGCTGCGGAGGAATTAATTTTGTCCAGCATCCCGTCTATTGTTTCTCCTGATATGCGGACACAGTTGATGAAGCCCATTACAATGGATGAGCTGAAAAAGACGGTTTTTATGATGAAAAAAGGCAAAGCTCCTGGTCCGGATGGTTTCCCAATTGAATTCTACCAAGAATTTTGGGAGATTGTCAAAGACGATTTACTTGCTGTGGTCCATGAATCCCGTGAGAACAAACAGATGTTGCGGGCTCTGAATGCTACATTCCTAGCGCTTATCCCCAAGGAAGAAGGAGCCGATCGTTTCAGCAAGTTCCGACCCATATCTCTTTGTAATGTGATTTACAAAATTATTTCAAAGTTAATTGCTGAAAGATTAAAGGGATGTTTGAAGGCGCTGATATCGGAGGAGCAGAGCGGCTTTGTGGAGGACCGACAGATTTTGGATGGGATTGTGATGGCTACGGAAGCCATCCATTCCATGTCCAGGTCCAAGGAGAAGGCTATGTTTATGAAGCTAGATATGTCTAAAGCATATGACAGGGTAAGGTGGCCTTTTCTTCGAAGAAGTCTGGAAGCTTTTGGTTTTGAGGAGGGCTGGATTAATTGGGTTATGAGCTGTATTACTTCTACTTCTTTCTCGGTTCTAATCAATGGGGAACACTCGAGCTTATTTGGGGCAACTCAAGGTATGCGGCAGGGTGATCCGCTAGCGCCCTACCTGTTTTTTCTACTGGCTGAGGGGCTCGGGAGGAGAATGAAGGCTTTCACTAGTGAAGGAGCGGTTCAGGGGTGGCGATGGGGGGAAGAGATTCCAGTTCTCTCCCATCTGCAGTTCGTTGATGATGTGGCTTTGATGGGACGGGCCACGATTCATGAGGCTATTAATATCCGTAGGTGCCTGGACGACTATCTGGCTGCTTCGGGACAGAAGGTCAATGAGGACAAGTCGTCCATATTCTTTTTCAACACGCCTCATGCTATTCAGAGGAGAATTGGGAACATTATGCGGTTTCAGATTGGGAGCTTACCGGTGTTGTATTTGGGAATGCCTATTTCTTCGGGTCGGCTGGCCAAGGAATCTTGGCAGGGGATTTTGAACAAATTCAGGACCAAGGTTAGTCATTGGACTCACAGGTGGCTATCCTTCGCCGGTCGCATCCAGTTGATCCAGTCCGTTGTCCAAGCCTTGCCTATCTACAGGTGTATGTTGCAGATCGCACCGGCTAGTTTCATTAGTGAGCTGGATGCCATGGCTAGACAGTTCCTGTGGGCCGGTAGTCTGTCTACTACCAAGTGGAGCTTAATCCGATGGGATGTGGTTTGCACTCCTAAGAGGTATGGAGGTTTGGGGCTTAGACAATCCTTGCTTGCGGGGAGGGCTATGGCAGCTAAGTTATACTGGAGATGGTGTAATGAGCAGAGCAAGCCATGGGCTAAAATTTTAACCCATAAGTATTTGCCAGGAGCGTCCCAGGAGGATATCCCTAGGTATGGATTAATGGGAAAAGGGTCGGTGATTTGGGATACGCTCAAAAAAGGAGCGGCTTTGATTAAGCGTGGCTTATTTTGGATTTGTAACAGTGGGAGGAATGCCAGATTTTGGGAGGACTCTTGGGACGGACACGTTCCTATTGTTTCTCAATATCCGCATTTGGCTGTGCTTGCCCAGAGGTTCATGGAGGCGGGTTGGGATAGAGTTGGGGACTTTAAAGCCTATGTCACCCAGGATCAGCTGACTTTGGCGCATTGGAAGGGCAGGGAGGACTGGCCGATCAATGGGATGGACGCAGAGTGTGCTGACCTGATTTTAATCCTGGACGAGCGCAATTGCAGCGCCCTGAGGGGTGAGGACGAGCTGGCCTGGTTCCCGAATCCCAGAGGTAAATATACTGTCTCTTCGGGCTACCAGGTATTAATTGAGCAGAAGTTATCAGTGGACGGAGAGATTCCTTGGTGGCGCAAGGCCTGGAACAGCTTCGGATGGCCGAAGTGTAACTGTTTTGCGTGGTCACTGGCTTGGAACCGGTGCCTGACTTGGGAAAATATTCGGAAGAGAGGCTTTGCTGGTCCGTCCAAATGTGTCCTGTGTGAGGCAGAGGAAGAGAGCACGCCACACCTTTTTTTCAGATGTCAGTTTACCAGCCAATTGTGGCACTCTTGGTGGGATGTGTGGCGCAGCAGCTGTGTTCATGCTTCTTCCTTGGTGGAGTTTTGGTCGAGACAGGGGAAGCCGACCTCGGTCTCTCATTTTCTGCTCAATGCTTGGTATGTGGGGCCGATTTTCCTCCTCTGGCAGGTTTGGCTTGAAAGGAATCGAAGGATTTTTACTGATATGAAGATTGGAGCGCAGCAGGTGTGGGGTCGCATTCTGAGGATGCTCCAGGAGACTATTCGCGCCAAGAGCGAGATTGCGCTTCCTATGTCTAAGGAGGACGCTGAGGTGGCCGACAGGTTGGGCCTGCATGGGATTGCGCCTTCCTCAGCTTGTGTTCGAAGGAAGGATGGGGGCAAGAAGCGGATCCAGAGGAGTGGTAGATGGTCGCCCCCACCGGTGAATTACCTGAAGATCAATACGGATGGGTCTTCGAGAGGAAACCCGGGACCGGCTGGGATTGGTGGTATAGGCCGGGACGCTTCGGGAACGGTTGTCTTCATTTTCTCGACCTTCATGGGGGTACAGACGGTCAACAGGATGGAAGGTATGGCAGTTTTACACGCTTTGAGGAAAGCGTATGAGCTTGGATGGCGCAGGGTGATTTGTGAAGCCGACTCGCAGATTTTGATTGACATGATTGTTGAGAAGAGATTTACGGATGTCAGTTGGCAGCTTTCTGGGATTGTTCAGCAGGTTTTACAGATTAGCTCCCTCATGGAATCGGTGAATTTTGTCCATATTCCGAGGGAGCGGAACGTGGCAGCGGATTGTTTGGCCAAATGGGCCTCTGAGGGAGCTGAAGGAAGCAATGTGGAGATTTGGGAGCAGTTGCCGGAGATTGTTAGACAGAATTTGGATAGGATTGTGAGAGCAGATAGAGACAATATGGGGACGTGATTGGTTGTCCCCTTTGCTTTGTGTTGTGCTGGGTTGGGTTCCGGCTTTTATTTGTAAGGTTCTTGGTTTTTCGTGATTAATTGAGTTTTTACCCCTGTTTTTATTAAAAAAAAAAAAAATTAGATTTAGATCTAGACCCAAATTACTTAAATCTAGATTTAGTCCCAAATTACTTAAATCTAGATTTAGCCCTAAATTACTTAAATTTAGATTTAGCCTAACACGATAATTAGAAGGTTGAAGTAATTACAAGGTTAAAGTTTCACTTGAGCAATATTCTGGGATTAATGGAGTTCTCGAGCCAAGTTCTGGGATTAACAGAGTTCCGGAGCCAAGTTCTGGGATTAACGGACTTCTCGACCCAAATTTTGGGTTCACGAAGTTTGCAGTGGCCACAGAGATCACAGAAATCATGAGGATCACTTTCTCGGATCATAGTAATGTTCACTACTTCATGTTGCAGTTTAACAGTAAAATTTTCCAAGTGTTCAGTGTCAATGGAGGCCACAGGATTAAATCCTCATTCAGAACTCAATTTGATGGAGAACAGTTCACAGTGGACTTGGCCTAATCCTTAAATGGAATCAATATTCCAACAGATCCACCACCTCAAGATAGTCTAACGGGGTTCACAAAGGCCACAATGTCCAACTAAGATCACGAGACGGTGAGTCCCTACGATCGAGATTGTGTGAATGTCACAACCACAGCCTATTCAGAAAAAGGTTGCAGGGCACAATGGGGACCACAACTTAGCATGGTCGAGTGACATATCTGTAAGTGAAATTTACCACAGATCCACGCCAAAAACGGAGGCCACAGTTAAGTGGACAGACATGCATGACTATTAAGTGGATATAATAAATCCATTGGTCCGCAGAGCGTAGGGAGGCCACGGAAGCAAGGGCATATCCATTGCACACAGGCAACAGGATTGTGATCCCATAAATTCACAACGGCAACAGTTCATGAAGATCTCAGCTCACAATGTGAATGACCTAACAATTCCCAATGGCCATATCTTTCACATGAAAAGCCCCAATTGGGCATTATTGATCTCAGTGGAAAGCTCACGATGAGGGCTTCAGATTGGCCATGGCAATGGAGCAAACAGTGACATCTGTGGTTCACAGTTGGGTTAGGGGGGAACTTAAAGAGCCGGAGGCCAAAATTTCAAGGGGCAGAAAAAGATAACAATGCATAAAAAGAGGCCTGCAAGTCCAATTTGAAACATGGTGATCTCAGCCCTTTGCCTGTGATTATAATTTTTTGTCTATACATCAATCAAGCAAGTGTTTTGCCCCTACATGTATCTTGTGTCCTCATCAGATTGTTAGCAAAAGAGAACTACTTCAGGGGAGTGAGACCACCATTCGCTTCGCCCCCTAGTAGGCCTAACCAGTTAAATACTGCACGAAATCATATCCAAATAAGCAAAAAACAAGCTGTTGCGTTCCTTCAAAGAATGAAGGCATGTAGAGGCCTTCAAGTCAGAGGTGAAACACGGTGATCTCAGACCTTTGACTGTGACTGTAAATTTGTGTCTGAACGTCAATAAAAGAAGTGTTTTGTCCCTATGTGTCTTGTGCCCATGATAGATTGAGATCGAGAAAGAACTACTTCTGGGGAGGGAGGCAGGCATTCATTTCACCCCCTAGTCCCCATCTACATCAGGTCTAAACCAATTAAATATTGCATGAAATCATATCCAAATAAGCATAAATCAAGCTGTTAGGTTTCCTTCAAAGAATGAAGGCTTGTAGCAGAGTGAAACTTTTTATAGACTTGGAAGGAAAGGAACGCATGACCACTATAATAATAATCTATAAATAAATACATTTTTGCAGGAGAAATAAATAAATTAAAGCATTTTGCTAACCGTATGATGCAAAAGCTTACATGGCAAGAATCAGGGCAAACCAAGAACAGACATAGAAATCAAACTCTGTTCACACAAAAGCTTATTTTAAGGTAGTTAACAATTAGATTAGGTATATAACTCTCAGAAAAATATATATATATAATACTGGATGCACAGGGGAAGAAGGGATTTCCGATGGAAAGTTAAAAGCATGAGAGTTGAAATTGTTCCAACCAAAACGAACAAGCATGCTTAAAGGGTACGAACATAACCCCCTCCAAAACTTGATAAACACTTCCAAGGAAGAGTTGCGTCGTTTATAATTTTTCCCTCTAAATTTCGTTTGTTTGACCACTATGAAGAATTCTACAGTGAGTTCTGAGAAAACATTTGTTCTCCAGACCCTGCTGCATCTATATTTTCATAATGCTCTCTTTTCCAGATATTTCTTGCTAAAAAAAAAAAAAAACTCTCCCTTCTTTCTATTGTCTGACAAAATGGTTGACTTATATACATAAATCTTTAATTATTTTTTTGGAGATCTAGAATTGCTAAAGAGGTCTTCTGAGAGTTGCGTATGTAAGATTGCGGGTTAAAAATAGAAATCATTCCAAAACGTATGCGCACAGAATCAACATCTCATTAGAAATAGCGTTTAAGAAAGAGCAGGGAGCACTGCATTACTGTAAATCATAATTTAGGGAAAACAAATCTTGACTGTAGAATTATTCCTAATCTACAGACACATAAAACCTATCGTATACAATTATGACCACCAAAAGATTACATAACACATTCTTGTCACGAAAAAAAAAGCACAAACGCACTTGCCCCAAACTGTAATTGTAAAATCATAATTGTTTTTAAGTGTACATCCATTCTTTACATATTAAAATCGAATTTAAGGAAGGGAAGGGATTCTTTCAAATCTAGGTTTGGCCATGCACTACAAGATAGAATTAACCCTACAATGCAAAAGAGAAAACCCTAAGCTCAATTCAAACTAAAATTTTGTCTTAAATAACCCTAGAAAGCAACAATCCTAGTTAAAATCTTTAAAGTTTTATTTTAAATAGATGGAATCTGCATCAGAAGAAGGTGATTGCCATTGTACCTGTGAAATTCTTGAGTTTAATGTTGGCCTGAGCTCTATTTGCGAAAAACATGGCATTGGAAGAGTCGAGGCGAATGGCTTGCGTGTAAAGCTCCACGGCCTGTTCGAAGTCATCGTCCAGAAAGGCCTCGTTAGCCTTTTTCGCTAGATCTTCGGCCATGCCTTCTTACACTTTCAGAGATTCGAACCCACGACCTCACTGATTGTTCGGTCAGAAACTTGAATGCAGGGTGTTTAACCCCGACGAATCGAAATGATAAGGAAAGAAGACGTCGATCAGAGTCTTAAGACTAGTAATAATTACAGCTTGGATTTTGAAAAGGTGGGGTAAATTTATGATAAGAAATTATATGTCTAGAAAGTTCTACTGGGTTTTTACGAGTCTTCGTCTGTGATAAATTATCTCGTGGAGTAGTCTCAAAGAAATCTCCTTAACCGTTCGTGGAAAGTGCAATTTGTGTTCGCGGAATGACTTAAAGTCGGCTTGGAGGGTCCCATGAGGGTCAGGGCCAACGAAGGCTGTTGTGGTTTTTTTCCGATTACACGGAATAAGTATCGTCGTTTTTTTTTAATAACATGTATATGTAATTACACCGAGAACGCCCTTTCTTATAAATTGGTCAGTTTTCCGTCCGTAGGATTTCAAGATTTATGCCACGTATTTCTAGGATTGACGGTTGGGATTTATGCTTCAGGGGTCATCTTTTTCTCTTTTGTATTTGCGTCGTCACTTTGAGCGTACCTTGCCCCGGGGGATAGGAAGGGGCTCCTAAATTTTTCAAGGGAATAGTGAATTTACAAGCATATGTAGTAGCAAAAATGGTCTCATAAAATAAAAACTTGAATGTGTAGTCTTAGATAATAATATTTAAAATTATTATCTTTTTATTTATAATTAAAGTTTACATAAATTTTATTTATTCATATATTTATAAATGGTAAAATATCTTCTTACAAAATAGAAATATATATGAAAAATTCTATTAATTGGTAGAATATCTTCCTACAAAATAGAAGTACATATGGGAAACTCCACTCCCCCTTTTTTTCACCTTCTTAAATTTTCCCCCTAAAAAATAGCTAGCTCCTCACTTTTAGGAAAAGATTCTAAAATTTCCTTTTACCATACCTTTCATTTTTCATGGGGTCATCCGCTAATTAAAAATAGGAGTAGCAGCGCCCTCCATGGGACCCTTGCCTAATTGTGAGTTATTTATTTGTGGGGTAAAAGTTTTTTAATTTATTTATTTAAATTATTTTTATGAGTTCCCTTGTATTGGTTGAATTCAACCTTTGGCGTAGTGTGTAATGTTAATCAACAATGATCAATTCCTTTGGTAATTTAAAAGGATGACAAAAATAGTAGTGTTTGTCATGTGTCTTTTATTATACTTGTATTTCAAAACTATGCATGGTATGACCTGTGGTTGCAATGTATTGTTACGATAAATGTCATGTGTGAGTACATCTGCAACATGGGTGGGAGTTATCGTGAAGTTGTGCAATAAGTGATTTTAGTTTATTTTAATATTACAAAGTGACAATCATGTATCATCCACATCACTATCAAGGTTATGTCATGTAAGTCGAAGTAGAAACGCTAGATTTCAAAGCAATATGGGAAGAGTATATATCGGTGTTGAAGAAAAGATTGATGCATTTCTTTGATATCATGAAGCGCATCGATGCACGTCAAGCTTTTTTTTTTGGACAATTGAATTACAAAGACACCCTTATATCAAGATTTCATCTGTATTTCCATCCACACAGTGCAAGGTTTGTAAAACGTATAACTGCATAGAGGATCTTTTGAATGAGATGCCTACTATGAAAGAATTTTTGTAGGAGTGTGAAACCCACTCCTTGCCTCTTTCTCACAGCTATAGTCTCTTTCTATTTAGGTAAATGTGAATCGGTTGCATACCTATTTCTCTACTCTCAAGGCACTTACCATTATCAATGACACTTCATTAGTTGGTTATCTTTATTTTGCTACTAAAAATGCTTGAAATCTTGCACGTTCAAGGGCTAATGCGACAACCATATGTAATTCAAGTCATGTGAAGTGGTTTATCAATAGCTTCGGATTGAATCTTCAACATGAGACAAAGAATGTTGAATACAATGAGTGTATGAATGGAGTGAGGTCCAAGATTTTTCTTAGAAATGGTTTACTCTAATAGATCTACACACAAGTGAAGCGAAAATAAAAATATTTTTTTACTCTGAAAAAACAATACAAAACGTAAACTTATATAATGATGGTGAAGGGTACTTACATATAATAATGTCAAGTACTTCCTTTGCTTTCCCTATTTTCCACATAATGGGCACATGTGATTGGCCTTTATAGAGGTGGTAAACTATTGGATGGCATAAAGGTGCACATCCTTGTTTTATTCTAAGACTAAATAAATGTGTTAAACTAACTATAGATTGTAGTAATAAATCTAAGTTAATTTTATGAGGGTGTATAAAAAATGTTGCACCCGCATTCCCTCATAAGTGTAACTTAGGGAAGTTTATAAAAAATATAAGTATGAGTCTCAGAATCCTCTGAAATGGGTTCTAACAACTAAGCCTAATGAGGTACCCATATACAGTGAAATATCTACAAGAAGAGGAAAAAGGACTTGATACAACCCCTCAAGGACTACTTCCCTCAAACTAAATACAAAATGTAGTGAAGGAATGGAAGTCTCAAAATGTATAATGTTGATGATGAGAACCTTTTCCTAAATGTTGAAGGAGGTCCATCTTCATCAAACAACATTTTTTCCCTTTGTAAGAGGAAGGACAAAACATGTGAAATGAATATTTGCCCACTCTATGAAGGAAGGAAGAGACAACAGTATGAAAATCTTTGTAATTGGTCCAAAAGTGAAAAGTGCAATGGTCTAGCAAGATCATGCAAAATAACCAAAAATAATGTCACCGAAGAAGACTTATTAGAAGTGTTTTACTTATTTTATTTTTAAGAAATATAAAATAATGGAAACTATGCACTAATTTAGATTATAGAAAATATAACATTAAACATAGTAATATAAATTGAAACATGTTGATATATATTACACTTAATTTAGAACTGATAAAGCAAGAAAGGGATGATGCACTTAGCCATTTTGCCTACCTGTTACTTACAAAAGATGTCACTAAACATGGAAATGCTCTATTTATGCTTCATTAATTGTTCAGATAAGAAACAACAATTTAAAACCTACTTGGACATTGTCAACAAATTCAAACACCTACAGTGACCAACATTGTCAGGGTTCACCTATAATGTCCTTGCACATGGTGGGGGTCTAAAAGTTTTGGGAGCCTTGTGCCTACAATTGTAATATGATTTTGTATGTATGCACTTTTTTTATCCTACATTGAAATACCTACTTTTGATCTCTTTTGTACAAACCCTAAGTGTGCTTGATTGACCACAAGATGCCTTTAAAAAGGGGTTACTATTTCATGTTGGATTGACCCCAACCACTCCCCTCTAAATGGTTGAGCATTACCTACATTTTGAAACTTCAAAGAGGGCTCAAACCACACGTAGTTCTCCCACTTATGTGTGTGTGTGCAACATATCGAACAATCTAAAATACATGTTGTCTTTTGATTTTTGAGACTTTGTGTATCTAGTTTCTGCTCTATAAATTACTCTAGGACTACTCCTTGAAATTTTGAGATTGTGTGTAACTTTTGATAATGTTCCAAGAGAGTAATAGGTGATTTCTCAATGTTACTTGCAATTTCCAATTGAATAATACCTTAGGGATGATTTGTATTTATAGATGACTTTTCCTTAATTTTCCACTATGACCGATCTATGAAACATGTCTAGGCCAATCTAATGGAGGCTTCATAATTTAAAAAATAGTCATTGAGGGCTCCTTAACATAGTAAAAAAAGCAAGACATTTGTGTGATAACTAACAATGTATGGGTCTACCAACACTATTATGGAAGTGAAAAACAAGGATTTTAAATATGGAGAATGTATTTATAGGATTTTGAAGGGTTGTTGTATATACTAAACTGATCGTGAATAAATATATCTAGTGAATAGAGGTGGCTAGGATAGTAAATGGGTATATGGATAGAGGGAAATTGTGCTTAAGAATCAAATACATGTGTATTGTGTATGTGTGTCAAAATATGTCAAAGTTGATGTTGTTAAAGTGTAAAAGACCAATTTTAGGTGTCTATACATGCCCCCCTTTAATTCAATATTGTAAATGCTAAATAAAAAAGATGAAACAAGTAAATTTGGTACATGTGATAACCATGCTTGGTGTTGACAGGCCCAACCAAAATGTATCATATACTTTATGTAAAACTAGAAAGAAAATGTATAAATCAATATCTTATCGCAATAAGGAATATGAAATAATATAAATATTTGAAAAGCTTAAAATTGAAAAGCTAAGGAAATAATACACATGATGGTATCACAAACCCAACTATTACATGTTCAACTTAATTTGAAAATGCCTCGAGGTGAACATGCCCCAAGAAGACTCAATTGATAAAATTATGGGTTGAGGAGTGTAAATACTTCAATTTTAACTATAAAAGGTGGTGTTATAAGTTGAGCAACATAGTAACCTCAACCACACTGCCACAATTATAACTGTAAAATGAAGTGTTAGAAGCTGAGTGATGTAATAACTTCAACCATAACACCCCAACTTTAAAGGTGGTGTTAGAAGTTGAGAGATACAATAGCTTCAACCACATTGCCCCAGGTATCAAAATAACCCTTTTGTGGAACCCCAAAATCAAGTTCATACGTAAAAGAATCAATCAGTACAAATGGATATAGGCCCAAAGTGCTTGCATAGTACCATTATTCCCAACATATCCTCAATAAAAAAAAAAAAGTGTTTGCAGGAACAAAGTTCCTACCCCATATGATCCATTTATTCCTAAAAAAGATGTAGAATGTCAAAATTTGTCTCGAAATATCATAGAATGTCTCAATTGTTCCTTAAAATTATGTAGAGTATGTCTTAATCTAACCCATCTTAACCATATAATGTCTTAAAATGTGAAATTCTCTATTTAACACGACATAATTTTTTGAAACAAGCCACTTATATGTTCCCTTTTTGATATGAGGGATGAAGTTTGTGAATCACTTATCTCAAAACAAAGGGTTGTGCACATCATGTGTTATATAGAAAAATTATAATCATATAAAACACATGTACAATCATGATTATACAGGTTATAGAAAAAAATTGAACATTGCAAGTATGTATGAAACATGTAATCCAAGGCAAGTGCAATTTTTTGTTAATAGCGCATAAGATATAACTATAATAATTCTTTTGAAAATAGGTGGAAAATTTAGCTAAATATGCCAATGAAGCACACAGTAATATAAAATCCAATAGATGCATGATATCAATAATAGGGACATCAAGTAAAAATAGATAACACACAATAGAGATATGTGTGATATAAATCACAACACCAATTTCATAGTAATAGTCAATTCACTTCATATAAAGATATGTAAACATGCACAGACATAGAATATCATAGTGAATAAGTCAAAACATGATCAAGAAGCACATGAGCTTAAAATACATGGCTCAACTTTGACACAACATGGACTACAGGGTCGTCCAACACAACTGACACAGATCTCAATAAGACATGATCAATGCACTCACAGAATATAAAACACGCAATATAAAAGGCATCAATGATTGTGTCATAACCATCAACATCAAATAAACATATAGCAAACATTGTTAGTCCATGCAATCAATCAATGTCACCATCCAATATATAAAAACACAATGTCCATAAGAAATATAACTCTAAAATGTATGAACAAAAGTAAGTCACGTTTAAACATTCTAAGTAGCTCAATACAATCAATGGATTCATATAAAAGTATATAACTTGAAAAGTATACCAAAATGGCTCTGGTATGAGCATTCCCCCAATGTAGAAAGTTTTTCTATGGGCGTAATCAATACCACACATTTGTGCGTCCATGTCTCATATATAACCTATCTGTCCTGGATCTAACTCGTGTATACCTTGAAAAGCATGTGCACAAAAAATGGATATATAACTCATAATATATATGATAAATGACATTAATAAACTAGTGTACCTTTAGATTAAGTCATGTATATGTCATGGTTTTGTATCTGTGAATATTTTAAATGTTTATGAAATTTTTGAAATATTGATATAAAGAAGTACTCAATAAATGAAGCAATCCCAAGGGGTAAAGGATACCAAACTAGAAGAATAGGAGTGATTCAAACACTCATTAACACGTGTCAATGAATAGTGTGCACCAAGTGTAGTCACAAAGTAGTCTAGAGAAGGCAAGTGGCATGCCTTTGTTGTATGGTAAAGTCCTATCTCAAAAGAGTACATGATAGAACATATAATAGGTGCATGCCCCCAGTGGGCAATAGTTAATGTGAAAATGTCATAAGACATGTAGGCATAAAATTAATGTGATCACGTAAATGTAATATATACCATGACAAGAAAAAACACATATAATCAATATGGAGAAGTGGGCATGTAATATGTTGCATTGGGGTGTAACATGCCTCAAAGAATGGAAACTAGTATCATACTACTATAAAGGATGTATATGCATATGTTATCATAGGATACCTAGCATGAATATACGAATCATGAATAGCAATCAAAAGGTAAAGGCCAATGAAACACAGCAATAAAATCAAATCCAAAGGCTAAAAGAATGATCAATGTAAAAGCATATATACATATCCACATCAAAATAGAAGAATATAATAAACCAATGATTCAACTCAGGAGAGGGTGATCAAATAAGCATAAAATAATAATCTACGTATAATAAATTATGTCGAAGCTAAATCATGATCCCATCTATAGGATGCTCAAGTGGAAGTCATGTATCGTGTATGTCACAATCATCAACACAATATTCATGTTCATCCACTAATTATGTGATTGCATTCCAATCAATATCATATTTTACATTTGTAGTAGGGTGTGCATAACCAATCATAAGATATTTTGGAATTGGTTTATTGATTCTGTTTACTCTTCAATGTATTCATCACTATCAATATCAGGTGCCTCAGTTGTGGTTCTTTGAAGTGAATATGTGGAGGATAATTAGATATCATCACTTGAGTACTAGTTGAATAAATGGTTTCCAATTGCTCTTCTTGATATGGGGATGTTTCATCTCTTTGAATGCAAATATTCTTGCCTTGGAGATGAAATGTAATGGGATTGTGACTTTTATCAAGTGTTTCATCCATTGATCTTATCCATGAGTTTCCTAGTATAGTATTGTATTGGGTCAAAGTAGGGTCAATGTGGAATACAACGAAACACAACTTGAGAAGAAGAGTTATGAGCCACTCAATGGATCCTATTATGAGTGGTTTGGATAAAGTGGTCTTATCTAAGTGTTCAATGTCATATTTAATAAATTTGAGAAAGGTCATGTTATATACATTAACATCACAAGAGTTATCAACCATGATAGTGGTGCATTGCTTACAATCTATGTGAGGCCTAATGATCAAGGGTTTTGTGAATGAAGAAGAATTATTTGTTAACACATTAAATACCCTGTTTGAAATCTTAATTTACTTAGGTATGTATCTAAGAAATTATTTTCCATGCATCTCATCTATAGGAGATTACACATTGCTCATAATGGTTGTTTCATTAGTAGGCAATGACACATCTTTTAGAATAGGTTCATTTTACACATGTAGCTCTTCTTTAGGATATGAATTAACAAGTGGGGTGGTTGTCTAATATCATAAGGTGTGATTGAGTCTTGTGGTGCTCTGATAGATGTATCCAATATAAGGTCACCATTATTATATAGAAAAATTATAATCATATAAAGTATATATACAATCATGATTAGCTATGTTGTTATAGAAAGAAATTTAACATTGCAAGTGCGTATGAAACATGCAATCTAAGGCAATAGCAATTTGTTTTTAATAACACATAAGATATAACTATAATAATTCTTTTGAAAATAGGTGGTGAATTCAACTAGATATGCTAATGAATCACACAATAATAAAAATTGTAGTAGATGCATGATCTAAATAATGGGATCATCGAGTAGAAATAGATAACACACAATAGAGATATGTGTGATATAAACCACAATGCCAATTTCATAACAATAGTCAATTCACTTCACATAAATATATGGAAACATGCATGCGCGCGCACACACACACACACACTATCATAATGAAAAAATCATAAGCACACACATCATGATCAAGAAACACACGTGATTAAAATACATGGCTCAACTTTAACACGACATGGACTATATGATCCTCCAACACAACTCGACAAGACACAATCAATACACCTGCATAAGATAGAACACACAATATAGAAGGCATCAATGATTAGGTAATGTCATAATAATCAACATCAAATAAACACATAACAAACAATGTTAGTCCATATAATTAATCAATGTCACCATATAGTATATAAAAACATAATATCCATAGGAAATATAACTCTAAAATATATGAACAAGACTAGTCATGTTTAAACATTCTAAGTAGCTTAATACAATCAATGGATTCAATAAAAATATAGAACTTGATAAGTATACCAAAATGGCTCCAATATGAGCATTCCCCCAATGTAGAAAGTTTTCTTATGGGTGTGATCAATACCACGCATATGTGTGTTCATGTCTCATATATAACCTATATGTCTTGCATCTAGCTCGTGTATACCTTAAAAAACATGTGCATAGAAAATGGATATGTAACTCACCATATATATGATAAATGACATTAAGAAACTATGTGTACCATCAAATTAAGTCATACATATGTAATGGTTTTGTATTTATGAATATTTTAATGTTTTTGTATTTTTTTATTGATATAAAGAATTACTCAATAAATGAAGCAAGCCCAAGGGGTAAAGGCTATGAAACTAGAAGAATAGGAGCAATTCAACAATCATTAACATATGTTAATGAATAATGTGCACCAAGTGTAGTCACAAAGTAGTATATAAAAAGGCAAGTGGCATGCATTTGTTGTATGGTAAAGTCATGTCTCAAAAGAGTATGCAATAGAACTTATAATAGGCTCATGCCCCCAGTGGGCAATAGTTGATGTGAAAATGTCATAAGACATGTAGGCATAAAATTAATGTGATCATGTAAACGCAATTTGTGCCATGAAAAGAAAAAGCAAAGATAATCAATATGGAGAAGTGGGCACATAATATGTTGTATAGAGGTATAACATGCCTCAAAGTATGGAAACTAATATTAGACTATTGTAAACAATGTATATGCATATGTTATCATAGGATAGCTAGCATGAATATACAAATTATTAAAATCAATCAAAAAGTAAGGGCTAGTGAAACACAATAATGAAATTAAATCCAGAGACTAAAATAATGATCAATGTAAAAGCACATGTACACATCCATATCAAAATAGAATAATATAATAAACCAATGAGTCAACTCAGGAGAGGGTGATCAAACAAGCATAAAATAAGAAGTTATGTACAATAAATTATGTCGAATCTAAACAATGATCCTATCTATGGGATGCTCAAGTGGAAGTCATGTATCATGTATATCACAATCATCAACACATTATCTGTATTCATCTACTAATTATGACATGTCATTCCAATCTATTGGGTGAATATTTTGTCAATCAGCTAACTGATGAACAAAATAGGTCGTATCAACCACAACAACGGAGATTAGTCGGCCAAGTGTGCAAGTTTACCACATCAAAAGGGGACAAATCTCTCCTCTCATCAAGGGGAGGTTCCCTATAAGTATGAAGAGGCTATATACTATATAAATAAGCAAAAAATAACACACAGGGGTAGGACTACACCATCCATCTCTCTTCTTTCAGAGATTATGTTCACAAACAAAGGAGAAAATCCTGGTGAAAACACTGAAGGCACTTCTCTTCTTTCAAAAGTGATCTTATAGGAAACAGCAGGAGTTCTTTCAGGTAGTGACAAGTAACTAGTAACAACGAACGTAGTAGCCAGCAGACTGAAGCGTAACACAAAGTCTACACCTCAACTAAACAAAGAGTGAAAAACAAAGGATAATGGAGGCATAAAGTCATCCTAAGACCCTTCACACAAAAATAGAATGGACAAACACACTAAATGCAATTGCAGTCAGCACAAAGTCTTCCCACAGTTGGCTTCAGAACACCTTCCTGATTACTTCCACTAGTTGCTTGTTAAAAATTAATAAACAAAAATACATTCAGGAAATACACACAAGAACAATCTCCTAAAATGACACAAGCTATAACCACACAAAGTCTGAAAGTAACTTGCTTTCTCATTCAAACAAAGAAATATGAAGAACAATCTAAGCTCAAAGTCTCAGTCATCACCTCTTAATTTTGGTAGAGCTTCGCTTCTATAATGGAAAAGTCTCCTTTTGCATAAGACAAGAGAATACAATATATGGCAGCCAAGAAAGACTTGGCGCTTTGTTCTATGGAATGGCCCATTCTGCATTCAATGCCTTGAAGGCATTTTCAGTTCTGTCAAGGGTCATGTTTGGAACAGTGCATCCACCTTAACTGAGGCATGCTAATTCATCTTATATGTCTCCTCCAAACTATAGGTCACTTGGTCCTTTCCACCTGATGTTTGCGTAGCTGTACACTTTGCCTTTACTTCATGGAAGAAAAATAGGTCACGTCCTTGGTTTGGCATGCTCAAAAGTCTACTTGGTGGACTGTTTCACCTACTAGAAATAACTCCCTTGTAGATATTTTTGATCTTTTTGTATTGTTCTCTCATCCCTGTAGCAATTTGAGCTCTCAGGCTATCTTCTCAGCTAGTCGCTTTATTTATTTTTCAATTTCTATGCCATATTCAAAAACTAACGGATATTCCATGACCTTAAATTTGACGTCCACAGGGTCGTCAATGGTTGTTGGTTGTTTGAACCATATTAAACCATGAACCTTTGAACTTGTGAAAGTTCATTGGTTCAATAGTTCAACAGTTTAGGCGATCTTTTTCATCTCCCTAGTTCAATTGCTTCCTTGCTCTTTGCTTGAACTACCCTTTTGAATTGGTCTCAGGAATCATACGTTTGTTGCTTCCTTCCTTTGCTTGGGGTTGTCTTTAAACTGTTGAACCTGTGAACCATTGAACTTTAAACTCTTTTGGTTCAAGGTTCAATCGGTTCATTAGTTCATTCTTTGCTTTGGTTCAATCGCTGCTTCTTTTATTTTTCTAAGTCCCTTGAAGCCTTGAAATTCCTTCGCTTTGTGTCCTTGGAACACCCTGAAGGGAAGGTGTCCCTTCAGGCTTTGAGAAAGGTCCTTTTTGTTGGTGCCGATAGCCTCTCGCAAAGGTACCTACCCTTCAGGGTCCTTCGAGCGGCCTTCGGGCTTCAATTCTATTAGGGAGTGTTCAAGCTTCAATTCTTTCGGACAAAAGTCTGAAAGAATTCCTTCAGACTTCTTGTTCAAAGGAAATCTTCCTTTGCTATTTTATCACTGGGCTTTTGCTTTTCCTTTCGGGTGAATTCCATCAGACAAAAGTCTAAAGGAATTCCTTCGGACATTTTGTCTGAAGGATTTGCCTTAGTCATTTTTCTAAAAAAAATCTTTTTGAAGAAATTCTTTGGTTCCTTCACTTAGTAATTTCCTCAGACAAAAAGTCTGAAGGAAATCTTCCTTTTTTGGCCTTTGAACAAATCTGAAGGAATTCCAACTTTTATGCCTTCTCTTTGATCTTTGAACCAAAGTTCCCTACCCTCCGCAAGGGCACCTATCTTTAGTCCATTGCCCTCCGCAAGGGCACTTGGTCCTTCAATTTTAGGGTAGTCCTTTGAACCAACTATTTGAACTGATCAATTGAACCAACTTTGGTTCAATGGTTTAATCTCTTTATCGGAAGTCTTTATTTTGGCTAAGTCTTTTGACCGCTTGAAGCAATCATGCGTTAAACCTTTGAACCATTGAACTCGTTGAACCTTTGAACCAAAATGGTTTAAGGTTCAACGGTTCAATGGTTCAAGCCTTTTTCTTTTCGTTAAGTGTTTTGAAGATGTTGAACCTTGAAGCGGTTGAACTTGTTGAACTTTTTTGTTGAAGTGCTTAACTCAATAAGCTTGCCGACGTCGTTGAACCTTTTGAACCCGTTGAACCTTTGAACCATTTTGGTTCAAGGTTTAATGGTTCAATGATTCAATCCATTATTTGAAGCTTGCCGATGTACAATTTTGGTTGAACCAAGGCATTGAACCAATCCTGAAATTGCCTAAGTGTTGGAAACTTGTCCCTTTGAGAGAGCTCCCCTATTGAAGCCATTGAACTTGTTGAACCTGCTAGTCCCTTAACTGAAAAAGCTTGAATAATGAACAATTTGAATGCTCAGAACAATTTTTGAAAAGGGAAGAGATAATTTTGGCCTGCTTGACCAAAACAGTTCATATGTTGTCCCAAAAGTGAGTGACATTTTTGGAGACAATAGCTAGCTCCAGTTGGGGAACTTCCTTTAGTTGAAAACTTGGAATAGCTGAGAGGAGTAGAAACCAGAATCTCTAGTGCCTTAAAGTATGCCATTGGGCTATGAAGTCATGCTACCCAAAAAAAAGGTGCCAAAAATGAAAATGAAAAGCACAAAATAGAACTAGAGACTTTATAAATATACATATGTACATGTGAACTTATTTGATACTTCAAAAATTGAAGTGCTTCAGATGCTGCCTATTATGAGGCAGAGAAAAGAGTGTGCCATCTTGATACTTCAACAAAAAGCTATTTTTGCCATTGAGCTGATGGATAGTAAACATGCCTCTCTAAAGGGAATCAAATTTCCCATGTATTCCCTTTGGTTCTCTTCACTTGTCCCACAACAGGACTTGATCTCCAATCTAGAAATCATGGTTTTTTGCTTTCTAGTTAAAAAGCTTCTTCACTAGACTTTGATGCACAACAATTCGATCTACCACCATAGTTCACTACTCATCCAAATCAGTCAAGCACATGATCCTCTTATCGATGGAGCTTTCATATGTCTGATCTTCAATTGCCTTAGCCAATTTCAATGCTGGCAATTCCAAGGTGATTGGTATTTCAGCATTGAGTCCAGAAAGAAGTTGGAAAAATGACATACCAATTGCCCTCTTAGATGTAATTCTAGCTACCCATAAAGCATCAACCAATGCTTTGTGACATGTTCGTTGGTTATCATCCACCAGCTTCCTGATGATGGTCACCAGGGTCTTGTTGCTTGATTCAGCCTAGCCATTCCCTTGTAGAAAATAATCAAAGAGTGTAAGAGGATAATCCCATAGTAAAAGCAGAACCAAGTAATCTTTTAGGAAGAGAAACAAGCTGCATTATCTGCAACAATCTTGGTTGGGACCCCAAACTTGGAAATGATGTTCTCCTTGAGGAAATTGCACACTACTTCTGAAGTGGCCTGCTTGGTTGGAATAGCTTCCACCCACTTGGTGAAGTAATCTAAGGCTGTGTGGACATAATCATGTCCAACACTTGAAGATGGGTTTACAACACCAATGAAATTAATTCCCCATTACTGAAATGACTCTTTTATCACCATTGGATTAAGAGGTAGAGTAGCCAATTTGGGTCTTCCAACAAACTGTTGGCATAGCTCACATCTACGTAGCCATTTGTATGCGTCTTGAAATAGAGTAGGCCAGTAATACCTGGCTTGTAGAATCTTATGGACAGTTACAGGAGTAGAAAAATGTCCTCCATAGGCCATATTATGGAAGGACTTTAAAATTTGGTTATGTTGCTCTTTATCCATGCAACGAAGGAACACTCCATCAAGGCTCCTCTTATACAAGTTGTTGTCCCATAGGACAAAATTGGCAGCTTTTAACTTGACAGTCCTCCTTTTTTTACGAGACAGGTGAGCAATACACTCACCATAAGTAAGGAAATGAGCAATACTTGTATACCACTCATATGTGGTGGAGATAAAGAGGATTGTTGGCGTGTCTTCAATTCCTTCTTTTCTATGCTCTGTTTCTTCTATTTTGTTATCAGCAATCAATTGGCATATGCCCTTTCCCCGCACCAGCTTCATTGGTTTGATGACTAGATCAAACTCTTAGATTTTAGTAATCCAATTGCCTCTTTTTGTTCCAAACTCCTGCTGAGTTAATATGGATTTGATTGTGGTGTCAGGAACCAGGGCAGTAGTATGTGAATTCAGGATGTAAAAGCGGAAATACTTCACTGCTTTTACTACTGCATAAGTATGCTTCTCCATGTTTGAATACTTCAGCTCATGAGCTTTGAGAGGATAGCTCATTAAAAAATGAGAGATTCTACACCTTCTTGGTTATGTTGAACCATAATTGTTGAAAGTGTGTGTTCAGAAGCATAACTATACACTGTGAAATCCTTGGTATAGTCTGGACAAACAAGAATTAGGGCATGGGAAATAGCTATCTTGATATCCCAGAATGCTAATTTGCCTTCCTTAGTCCAGCTGAAGGTGGCCTTTCCCTTCATCATGTTTACAATATGGCAAGTCTTCTCAGTAAACTCGAGGATGAACCTTCGTAAGAAATTCACCTTTCCAAAGAAAGAGTGAACTGTAGTCTTACTTGTAGGCAGGGTAAGCTCCTGAATAGAATTGACTCTGTCTGAGTCAATCTTTATGCCTTCTTAGAATACAATGTGTTCAAGAAGTTTCCCTTTTGTTACCCCAAAAATAGACTTCTTGGGATTTAGTGAAATGCCATTCTGGTAACAATGTTTCAGCACTTACTGCAAGTGATGGACATGATCTAGGCGATGCTTAAAAAAGATGGTCAAGTCATCAAGATATACTACAATGAACTTACCCATTTCATTTTTAAAAGCAAGGTCCATTGCTCTCTAAAAAGTGGCGCCAACATTTATCAAGCCAAATGGAATCCTTTGATAGGCAAAGGTGCCCCAAGGCATGGTGAAGGCAGTCTTATGCTGGTCTGCTTCACCAACTTCAATTTGATTGTACCCTGACAAGCTGTCCAGCATTGATAACATTTTTGAACTAGTCACTGTCTAAAGCACTTGGTCCATGATGGGTAGAGGACAATTATCCTTTAAGGATGACTAATTCAAGTTCCTAAAATCTACACAAAGGTGAATCTCGCCATTCTTCTTTCTCACAAGGACTATGTTTGCAATCCATGTAGAATGATGGATTCGAAAAATTATCTTAGCATTCAACATTTTTTGTATTTCAAACAGAATAGTACCTAATATCTTTGGATTGTACTGTCTGGATTTTTGCTTGTAAGGCACTAAATCACTTTTGAGAGGAATGTCATGGTGGATTTCTTCAGGTCTGAGTGACTTTAGATCATCATAAGAGTATGCTAGGACATCCATGTACTGGCAGAGCTGAGCAGTGAACTTGAATCTCTCTTCAGGAGTACAACATTTCCCAATGTTCACCATCTTGGGATCTTCTTTGGTACCCAAATTTATCTGATCAAACTCCTGGGAGGAGCTTGAATCCATTTTCTATTGTTTGATGAATCTGTCATGTTTGTCAAATAGCTTCTCAAGGGAAACAAGGCCTTTTTGGATTTTATTTCCTTTAAGTTGTAGGAATTCTTCACCTGCATCTGCACTTGATTTGGGGACTAGTTCAAGCTTCTAAGGTTTATTGCCTTCGAAGTGCAGCTGTTCAAAGCTATCTTTTTGTTCTAGGAAGGCAATGATTTGATTATCATTGTTAAACACCTACCAATAACTAGCATTATCAGGTACGCTTGGTCAGAAGACCAGATCGATGGTGTACTTGTTTCCTTTGAAGTCTGGGTGAGGAACTAAGAGAGTTGTTGAAACAACCAGTGCATCAGCTCTGTCATTGAATTTCTTGGGTATGATAGAGATGCTGAAAGCATCGAAGCTTTCAATTTGATCCCAAACTAGATTGTGGTAGTGGTGTAATCTTTTATTTTTAGTTTGATACAAGTTCCTCACTGGACAAACCACCAGTTTAGTATCTCTTTTAGCATGAAGGAGTTTGACGCCTTTGTCTCAAGCAGCCTTCAATCCAAGCAATAGGGATTCATATTCAACTGTGTTGTTGGTGTTGCTGAACTGCAACTTGTATGAAGAAGGAAAAACATCTCCTTAAGTCGATATCAGCACAATTCTAAATCCTGAACTAGTAGAAGAGCAGTTGCCATCGAATTCTAGAATCCATACCTCATTAAACACTAATTTTTCTTTAGATTCTTCTTCATTTTGAGGGGGAGATCCTTCTACACTTGCATTTTGCTCTACCAATCTTTCTGCTATTTCATTTGAAATAATTTCTAGGTTGACATAGTTAGGAATTTCAATAGATGCCTCATGGACTTCCTCTATGGATAAAAAGTAATTACCCATGCCTGAAGACTCATATAGAATTTGAGCTTCAAGCGCTGATGTTTGGGTGACCACGTATATTGCTTCTTTCTCAAAGAGCAATCTTTGCATAACACCTTTGACTGGGATCCTCACCTCAGATAGCTCTATGCTTAATTCACCACCAACATCCTTGCAAAAATTTCAACCAAGAAAGATGTCGTATGATGCTGGGATGTCGGCCACCAGGACAGTCATCTTGAGCCTCTTATTTGAGAATGCTGCAAATGCAAATTGGGCATCTTTAATTTATCCCAGCAGTGGCACTTATTTGTTCTTAATGGAGAAACATCTTCTAAATGTCTTGGTCAGTGTTAGACCAAGAGATTCTGCCACTTTGGTAGGCATGACATTGTTTGAAGCTCTTTGAATCAATTATGCAATTGCTCAGCTTGTGACCGTTTATCAACAAAGAAACATAAAAAGGCTCTATTTTCCCAGTGGTAGCAGGAGGAGTAATGACAAGATTGTTTGGGATGGACATGTTCCTTAGAGGATCATGAGTTACCTTCTTAGCACTTTATCTTGCAGGGACAGTTTGTTTCTTTACACACTGAACCAACTTGTCCAACTGCTTAGGGTTGGACTGCAGGAATTCAAATTCAAACATTCAAATTTTAGTTTTCTTTATATGGTTAATTATGTCAAATGTTTGAAATGAACTAGGAATAAAGGATGGGAGTTCATCATTTTGGTTTTTGGGAGGGGGAGGACTGGTCTGCAAATTTGAAGTAGAAGGTGTAGGAATGTTTGATGTACTCACCTTTTTAGCAGTCACCGGGTCCTTTGGCTAGAAGGGTAGAGTGGTTCCCCGCTTAGTAATTAAAATTATTGGTTGAAGTCGCTCTTCTATCTTCTCTATATTAGCTTGCTGGGCTGACTGGTTCTTGGACCGAGTGAATACAACGTAAGTTCTTTCAACTGCTCCACCTTCACTTCTGGGTTCATCCTGGTAATTCAGAAAATTAATGTTGGAGTCGCCAGTTGATTCTTCTTGGTCTTCTGTAAAGAGATCAATGTCATTTTTAGATTTCAACTCAAGCTGAAAGGAGAAATTTGAATTTACCTCAAGATATTCGACTGCTAAATTGGTTGGAGGTGCTTCAATGGCAAGGTTTCTTTGTGGGGGAGGAAGACAATTTGGCTGCCCTTAATTCCTGGCAGCATGGCCTTGATATGTGTTGACGCAGTGGATTGCACTTGGGGCAAGGAGGTTGAGCTCCTGCCTTTCACACGCAACAATGGAAACTCCCCTCTCACCTATGAGATCGGCGAAGCTGGAGGGGAGAGTCTCTAGGTAAGGGGTAGCTCCCTTTGATGCATCTGATTTGTTCCAGTAAGTGCTCACACACACACACACACACACACACACACACACACACACACACACACACACACACACACACACACACACACACACATATATATAATGGGGGGGTTGAAAAGGGAGAAAGATTGTAGGAAAACAAATTTACTCTAAGGAGGTGATGCACCAAAATAAAAATGACCTCACATTCACACTTAAAATCAGACAAATACATACATACACTTCAGACTTGGCAGAAGGACCAGGCTGCAAGAAACTCGGCAAGGAGGCTTTAATGGAAAATAGAGATTCACCAAGGTGCTGTGAAACACACACTGTAAGTAATTTCTTCTGTTTCTGCACTTCCAAATACAACTCTCCTTGTTAGCTACAAAAATGGCACCTTGTAGACAATAGATATGTTGGTGTTGGACCTGTGAAAGCATCAAGAAATAATGACTGAACACAAACTAACACTCAAGACATACACAGAAATATCTATCCAAGATAGAGGTAAAAAATGTGTTTATTGATTCAGGTGAAAATTTTCCAGGGCTATGCCTTACAAATGTGGAAGATTATTTCTCAAAGACAAGTCTCCAATAAATAGGAGAAGAAAGGAGGCCTTTTGGTGCCCTTTTACAAGTGACCCATGTACCTTGCGAGCATTGGGAAGAGCAGGCTGCCTAAAAAATAAATGTTGTGTCAATCCTGGCTTTGACTTTAGGCATTTTTTTTTGATATGGCTGCGTTGTTTCCTTATTAACCAAGATTGCTTCTTGAAGGCACCTACGCAATTTATCTGCTCATAAATATGAAATGAAGAAGGGTCGCACAGTTGGTCGTTCGCATCTTCTAATGGTCAATTTGTAGCCACTATTTCACCTGCTGGAGTAACTTCTTGAATCAACGCTTCCCTTCACCACTTAGACTATTTGCTTGCTCTATGCTTGGCACTTTGTCTTTTCCCTATATTGTCTCTTCTAGCTCCTTCGACCCTCAAGGTGATCTTCTAGCGGGTCGCTGCATTTATGGGCCTCCTTTCATGGTTGGCGTCCTTTTAGTTTGAGAGCAAATAGTTATTTCATTGTGTTAATTTTGACGTTCACACAGACGTCATTGCTTTGAAAACCAATGGCTAATTCACTTTCTTAAGGTTGATGGCTTTCGGGACGTCATTGTCCCTGGCAAAATGTCATCGGTCCTTTGCGGGCCTTTTGTGCTTCGTGGCTTTTGTTTCAGGCCTTTCCTTTACTTCGAACATTTTCTACGAGATTTTTGTCTGCAGACATTTTCACTGAGTTTCTCGGCGTGGTTTTCCCCAAATTCCTTTGGACTTTTTGTCCGAAGGAATTCCTTAGGACAAAAAGTCCAAAGGAATTCGGGACTTAAACAAAATCTGAACTTACCCTTCGGCTGCCTTTTCTTTGAAGTGCCTACCCTCCGCAAGGGCATTTGAACTTTGAGCTACCCTTCGGCCATCTGGGCATACCCTTGAACCAAGCCATAGAACCAAAAATGGTTCAACAGTTCAAGCAGTTCAACCATTGCGCTCCAATGCCAAGTGAATCAAAACTGATGAACTTGAAGCCGCTGAACCATCCAGATGAACCAAAGCTGAAGAACTTAAAGATTGAACCAGCCACCTGCAGAGTCCATAGAAACTCCTGGACTTGTGCAAAATCAAAAAATGAATTGGCCTTAAATAGTAGGGGAAGAAGGTGATCGATTTTTTGCCCTATTGGGCAAAATGGTCAACAGATTGGCGCCTCCTAGGGAAAGCATGCCTACTATGCTTAGAAACCAGTTGCCTTAAAAATCCATTGGGCACGGAGTTAGATTGTAACTTTAAAACAACAACAGCTCCGATAAATTCCAGAATCAATCACGCAAATTCACTCCAAGAGGAAAGGAAAACACACACAAAGTTAAGAAAACTACTTGTGCAATAGCACTTAAGGGAAACAGGGAAAGAAAACTGAAAGCAACCTACTATAAACAGCTAACCAGAAATGTTTGCCTCCCTCCTAGATTAAAGGAAAATTTCTTAAGTCCCCTTCCTGACAAGAAGACTTATGGTGCCAGGCAAGTAGCTGAATGAAAAAGAGAGTTGGTGACTTGCTGTTCTTGCCTGTCACCTGCATTATCTGGTATTCGAGTGAATCAGATTCGAACATGCTCCCAACATATGTGTACTTTGTTTGTTCTTGGAAGCTTGTTGAATGTTGGTTCATCATATTGGTACTCTTCACCAAGAAATCAATGGTTGCTGGCTCATCACCATAAGCCCTTTGATATGCACATTCCCTCTGCAATGTATCATGGTCTGACCCATTTCCTTCTGCCTCGTTAAAGATCCTGTCGGACTCATCCTCTACTTCCTCTTGGCCTTCTTAAAGGAGGGTGACTATGGTGATGTCTAAAATGGGTTCACAAAAAGATTGTTCATCCCACAGAACATCACCTCTCTATTCAAAACTTTCTTCTTCAAAGTTTTCCTCAAGGAAGACAGACCTCTCCTTTTCCTCCTCGAAGATTAGGATCTCTAGATGTTCAAAGATATCCTCCTGATCCTCCTCCAACTCGAGCTCCTCAGCGTAGTTGTCCTCATCATCAAAACAACAAGGAAGTTCATCAAATAGAGGGGAAGAGAGCTCACCATGCTTTTGTTCCTCCTTGTATTGATGGAACATCTACATATATGCAAGACCTATGTCTTCTCCATTGCTGATAAGGTCTTCACGAGGAGCATTGATGATTTCTTCTTCATTGTCGCTCATGATAGCCTCTTGAAAAACTACAAACTGGATCTTCTGCTCCTCACTCGCCTCTTGTAGAACAGGTTCTTCCTTGAGAAGGGGTAATGTGGGACAAGCATGTGGAAGAGGAGGCAATCCTTGAGATAAAATCAAATGATTATCCTCTTTCCACTTGGTCAGCACTTCATCAATATTAGGTGTGACCGATAACTCTCTTGGGGATACGTAGATGGGGTGTGTTCAGACATGGAATGTGCCATTTGGTCTGAATCATCCATCATACATTGGCTGAGGAATCTCTCTCTGGATTCCAACTCTGCAATTCTCCTAGCTAGATCCTTTTGGAAGAGCTTTTCTTGGAGATCATCAGCGTTATCATGAGCAGGAGTAGCTTCAGCTTCTTCAAGGTTTTGATAAAAACCTTGCTTCTCCTCCTTCCTACCCCATGATTCTACTATTTTTCTGTAGTTCAGGATCTCAAAATTAGAATTTTTCTCTTGTGAACAGGTAGCAACTTTGTTTTCTCCAAGGTCTTGGGGCTCCTCTACAAGGTCTGGGAGTTTTATCTCTCTTTCAAGAAGCAGTCTCATCCTAGCCTCTAAATCTTTAATTTGCTTGGCTAGATTATCCAAAAATAGTCTTTCTTGGAGGTCACCAACATCATCCTCTTAAAGGCTCTGGGCTGGTTCCTGGCATTCCTTCCTCCAACTTAAAAACTGCACATCATGTTGAAAGACTTGGGGAGGTTGAGGAATGCGAGGAAGAGACTATTGATGCACTGAAAGAGTCTCTAGAAGAGGGATGTGCTAGCTGGTGGTATTCCCCCCAATGGAAGATTTGCAATATAAGGAATTGAGAAGATTGATCTCTATGGGGGTTGCTCTAGTTCCCTTTGATGCTAGAAAGCCAAGCACACGGGATTGAGAGCAGATGCGTCAGATGAGCTGGAGTGGGTGAGTGTTATCTGATAGAAAGGATTTGGTGCAAAAGAGGGGGCTTTCTTCAGAATAGGAAGGGGCAAACAAGGCTGACTGCCTTGAATAAATGAATTTCTCCATTTTGCTACCTCCTCTTCCATAGATTGCAAGCCCTGTGCTTGTGTAAACAAACACTCTTCTTTATACATCAGCTCCTGCTGATACCCGTACTGCTCTTCCAGTCTATCAATCTCCATTGTCTACTTCTTAAACTCTAGCGCCACCTCCCTTCACGTTGTAGGGCAACTATGAGAGCTGCTCGAGGTGATTCTCTAAAAATCTTGAGTCTGATCATAGTCACATGAAGGCAAACAAGACCCATTATTTTGTGCAAAAGAATTATACATATAAAAGTAATATTTTTGATGGCACCAGGCTGCTTAACCAGCAAATTCAACTCAGAGTCGCCATTGGTGTTTGATGCAAAGCCTCCAAAGGCTAGTCGGTTGAAGAACACACCAAAAATTCTTCAACTCTTTTGACACAACTTGTCCCAATTGGTCCCATCGGGCATGCCAGAACTGTTGACATTGCACCTGGGGCAAGGAGGTTGAGCTCCTACCTTCCACACGCAACAATGGAAACTCCCTTCTCACCTGTGGGACCGGTGAAGTTGGAGGGGAGAGTCTCTAGGTAAGGGCTAGCTCCCTTTGATGCATCTAATTTGTTCCAGTAAGTGCTCATATATATATATATATATAATGGGGGGAATAAAAAGGGAGAAAGATTGTAGGAAAACAAATCTACTCTAAGGAGGTGATGCACCAAAATAAAAATGACCTTCTCACATTCACACTTAAAATCAGACGAATACATACATACACTTCAGACTTGGCAGAAGGACTAGGCTGCAAGAAACTCAGCAAGGAGGCTTTAATGGAAAATACAAAAAACAAAGATTCACCAAGGTGTTATGAAATGCACACTGTAAGTAATTTCTTCTATTTCTGCACTTCCAAATATAGCTCTCCTTATCAACTACCAAAATGGCACCTTGTAGACAACAAATATGTTGGTGTTGGACCTGTGAAAGCATCAAGAAACAATGACTAAACACAAACTAACACTCAAGACATACACAGAAATATCTATCCAAGATAGAGGTAAAAAATGCGTTTATTGATTTAGGTGAAATTTTGCCAGGGCTACGCCTTACAAATGTGGAAGATTATTTCTCAAAGACAAGTCTCCAATATATAGGAGAAGAAAGGAGGCCTTTTGGCACCCTTTTACAAGTGACCCATGTGCCTTGTGAGCATTGGGAAGAGCAGGCTGCCTAAAAAATAAATGTTGTGTCGGCCCTGGCTTTGACTTGAGGTTTTTTTTTTTGACATGGTCGCACTGTTTCCTCATTAACTGAGGCTGCTTCTTGAAGGCACCTACGCAGTTTATCTGCTCATAAATATGAAATGAAGAAGAAGGGTCGCACGGTTGGTTGTTCACATCTTCTAATGGTCAATTTGTAGCCACTATTGCACCTGCTGGAGTAAATTCTTGAATCAACGCTTCTCTTTGCCACTTGGACTATCTGCCTGCTCCATGCTTGGTACTTTGTCTTTTCCCTATCTTGTCTCTTTTGGCTCCTTCGGCCCTCGGGGCGATCTTTTGGCAGGTCGCTGCATTTTTGGGCCTCCTTTCATGGTTGACATCATTTTAGTTTGAAAGCAAACAACTATTTCATTGTGTTAATTTTGACATTCACACGGCCGTCATCACTTTGAAAACTAATGGCTAATTCGCTTTCTTAAGGTTGACGACTTTCAGGACGTCACTGTCCCTGACAAAATGTCATCGATCCTTCACGGGCCTTTTGTGCTTTGCGGCTTTTGTTTCGGGCCTTTCCTTTGCTTCGAACATTTTCTGCGGGCTTTTTGTCCGCAAACAAAAGTCCGTGAACATTTTCATTGAGTTTCCCGGTGTGGCTTTCCCCAAATTCCTTCAGACTTTTTGTCCGATGGACTTCCTTCGAACAAAAAGTCTGAAGGAATTCGAGACTTAAACAAAATCGAAACTTACCCTTTGGCTGCCTTTTCTTTGAAGTGCCTGCCCTCCGCAAGGGCATTTAAAATTTGAGCTGCCCTTTAGCCATCTGGGCATACCCTTGAACCAAGCTGTTGAACCAAAAATGGTTCAACAGTTCAAGCGGTTCAACCATTGTGCGCCAATGCCAAGTGAATCAAAACTGATGAGCTTGAAGTTGTTGAACCATCCAGATGAACCAAATGACTGAACCATCCAGATGAACCAAAGCTAAAGAACTTGAAGATTGAACTAAGCACCTGCAGAGTCCGTAGAAACTCCTGTACTTGTCCAGAATCAAAAAATGAATTGGCCTTAAACAACTGGGGAAGAAGGTGACCGATTTTTTGCCCTATTGGGCAAAATGGTCAACAATATGACTGATTAGGGAATGCCCTCCTTGGTACATCTCTGTATGAAGGGGTAGTTGACATTCTTTGCGCCATTTGCTTTTTAAGAGCTAGTAACTCATTTGTCAGCGTTTGCACTATTGGATCAGTGGTGACTGTAGGTGAGTATTCAGAAGATGTAGAGGATTTACCTTTGTTAGGATCTGTCCTTATCTTTTCTGCCAAGATAAGGTCATCTTCTACCTCAATAACCAAATCTTGAGCAGCAACAAGGTTTATGTGGCCAACCCATCTCAGTAGAAAACTCACTTCAGGCCGTTGTGAGTTGATGAAGAAGCATTTAAGGTTCTTAGGTGTTGGCTGAGCAATTGTAGGAATTTGGTTCCTCATCTTGTCAAACTTGGCAATGAAATCCCTCATAGGTTCATGAGGTTCCTTCTTCATCTGTGTGAGCTAGGCCAACAAAACATGCACATCTTCTATAGGCTTGAACCTGGCTTCAAATTTAGCTTTGAGAGTGTCCCAATCAGTCACTGATCGAGCCTGCAGATGATATAACCAATCTGTAGCAGTGCCTTGTAGTGTTTCCACAAATAGCTTGACTGTTATATCTTTGTACTCCATGCCTATCACACCATAGGCTATGCTAAAGGCTGCAATATATTCATCAGGATGAACTCTCCCATCACCAAAGAATTTCAAAAAATTCTTCCTTGAACTGTGTGGAAGCTCATGTAGAGGTGGAGTAAGATTGAGTGGACTAAAAGAGTTGTCCCAGGGGCCTTGAGCAGTCATGATTTGATTATGAAAAAGGGGGATAACAAATATGGGTGGAGTATGTATAGGCAAAGCTCTGGTAACGTTGAAAAAATAAGTTTTGCCTTGTGTTGGTGACCTGGTACGAGTAAGAAGAACACTCCTGGATCGTTGAACTTGAAGTTTTGGTTGAAACAAATCAAAATTTCCTTGCTGCACCAACTCAAAAATGGGGTCAACAACAGCTTGGGCTCTTTGGTTTCTAGTATAGCGTGGAGTTTCCAGATTGTAGGATAAAAATGGAAAAGAACTGGCCCTGCTTCATATTGAAGCTTGAGGCTTCAAACTGCCTGTTCTTTCCCCAGCGGAGTCGCCAAAAAATTGTTACACGAAGCTGGGAGAAAAATGGTAAATGTATAATGATAATGGATAAGACACAGAGTAGAGTCGCTAAAATATATAATGGATAAGGATAGGAACTACTCATCGTTCCCCATCAGAGTCACCAAAAAACTATTGGGTGAATATTTTCTCAATCAACTAATTGATGAATAAAATAGGTCGTATCAACCACAACAAGGGAGATTAGTCAGCCAAGTGTGCAAGTTTACCACATCAAAAGGGGACAAATCTCTCCTCTCATCAAGGGGAGGTTCCCTATAAGTATGAGGAGGCTATATACTATATAAATAAGCAGAAAATAATACACAGGGGTAGGACTACACCATCCATCTCTCTTCTTTCAGAGATGATGTTCACAAAGAAAGGAGAAAATCTTGGTGAAAACACTCAAGGCACTTCTTTTCTTTCAAAGGTGATCTTACAGGAAACAACAGAAGTTCTTTCAGGTAGTGACAAGTAACTAGTAACAAAGGACGTAGTAACCAACAGACTGAAGCGTAACACAAAGTCTACACCTCAACTGCCCAAAGAGTGAAAAACAAAGGATAACGGGGGCAAAAAGTCATCCCAAGACCCTTCACATAGAAATAGAATGGACAAACACACTAAAGGCAATTACAGTCAACATAAAGTCTTCCCACAGTTGGCTTCAGGACACCTTCCTGATTACTTCCACTAGTTTTGCTTGTTAAATTGAATAAACAAGAATACATTCAGGAAACAGACATAAGAACAATCTCCTAAAATGACACAAGCTATAACAACACAAAGTTTGAAAGTAACTTGCTTTCTCATTCAAATAAAGAAATATGAAGAACAATCTGAGCTCAAAGTCTCAGTTATCACCTCTCAATTTTGGCAGAGCTTCGCTTCTATAATGGAAAAGTCTCCCTTTGCATAAGACAAGAGATTACAATATATGGCAGCCAAGAAAGACTTGGCACTTTGTTCTATGGAATGGCCCATGCTGCATTCAATGTCTTAATTGCATTTTCAGTTCTGTCAAGGGTCATGTTTGGAATAGTGCATCCACCTTAACTGTGGCATGCTAATTCATCTTATATGTCTCCTCTAAAGTATAGGTCGCCTGGTCCTTTCCTCCTGATGTCTGCATAGCTATCCACTTTGCCTTTACTTCATGGAAGAAAAATAGGTCGCGTCCTTGGTTTGGTGTGCTCAGAAGTCTACTTGGTGGACTATTTCACCTACTGGAAATAACTTCCTTGTAAATATTTCTGATCTTTTTGTATTGTTCTCTCATCTCTGTAGCAATTTGAGCTCTTGGGCTATCTTCTCAGCTGGTCGCTTTATTTATTTTTCAAGTTTCACACTATATTAAAAAACTAACGAATATTCCATTACCTTAAATTTGACGTCCACGAGGCCGTCAATGATTGTTGACTATTTGAACCATATTGAACCATGAACCTTTGAACATGTGAAAGTTCATTGGTTCAATAGTTCAATAGTTAAGGCGATCTTTTTTAGCTCCCTAGTTCAATCGCTTCCTTGCTCTTTGCTTGAACTACCCTTTTGAACTGATCTCTAGAATCATCTGTTTGTTGCTTCCTTCCTTTGCTTGGGGTTGTCTTTGAACCGTTGAACCTATGAACCATTGAACTTTGAACTCTTTTGGTTCAAGGTTCAATTGGTTCATTCTCTGCTTTGGTTCAATCGTTGCTTCTTTTATTTTTCTAAGTCCCTTGAAGCCTTGAAATTCCTTTGCTTTGTGTCCTTGGAATGCCCCAAAGGGAAGGTGTCCCTTAGAGCTTTGAGAAAGGTCTTTTTTGTTAGTGCCCAGAGCCCCCTGCAAGGGTACCTACCCTTTGGGGTCCTTCGGGCTTCAATTCTTTTGGGAAGTGTTTAAGCTTCAATTCTTTCGGATAAAAGTCCGAAAGAATTCCTTCAAACTTTTTGTTTGAAGGAAATCTTCTTTTGCTATTTTTTTGCTAGGCTTTTGCTTTTCCTTTCGGGCAAATTCCTTCAGACATTTTGTCCGAAGGATTTGCCTTAGTCATTTTTTTGTGAAAAATCTTTTCGAAGGAATTCTTTCAGTTCTTTCACTTAGTAATTTCCTCGAACAAAAAGTCTAAAGGAAATCTTCCTTTTTTAGCCTTTGAACAAATCTGAAGGAATTCCAACTTTTCTGCCTTCTCTTTGATCTTTGAACCAATGTTCCCTACCCTCCGCAAGGGCACCTGCCTTTAGTCCATTGCCCTTGGCAAGGGCACTTATTCCTTCAGTTTTGGGGCAGTCCTTTGAATTGATTGTTTGAACTGATCGATTGAACCAACTTTGGTTCAATGGTTCAACGGTTCAATCTCTTTATCGGAAGCCTTTATTTTGGCTAAGTCTTTTGACCGCTTGAACCAACCACATGTTGAACCTTTGAACCGCTGAACTTGTTGAACCTTTGAACCAAAATGGTTCAAGGTTCAATGGTTCAATGGTTCAAGCCTTCTTCTGTTCGTTAAGTGTTTTGAAGACATTGAACCTTGAAGCGGTTGAACTTGTTGAACTTTTTTGTTGAATCGCTTAACTCATTAAGCTTGCCGACATCATTGAACCTTTTGAACCCATTGAACCTTTGAACCATTTTGGTTCAAGGTTCAATGGTTCAATGATTTAATCTGTTGTTTTAAGCTTGCCGATGTACAACTTTGGTTGAACCAAGGCATTGAACCAATCCTGAAATTGCCTAAGTGTTGGAAACTTTCCCCTTTGAGAGAACTCACCTATTGAAGCCATTTAACCTATTGAACTTGCCAGTCCCTTAATTGAAAAAGCTTGAATAATGAAGAATTTGAATGCTCCAAACAATTTTTGAAAAGGGAAGAGATAATTTTAGCCTGCTTGACCAGAATAGTTCATGTGTTGTCCCAGAAGTGAGTGACATTTTTGGGGACAACACAATCAACATCATTTGTTGCATTTATAGTAAGATATGTATAACCAACTGTAACATATTTTAGATTTGGTTTACAAATTTTGTTTCCTCTTCAATGTATTCATCACTATCAATATTAGGGGCTCAGTTACAGTTATTTCAAAGTGAATACGTGAAGGAGAATTAGTTATCATCGCTTGAGTACTAGTTAAAGAAATGGTTTCCAATTGCTCTTTTTGATATGGGGATGTTTTGTCTCTTTAAATGTAAATAGTCTTGTCTCAGAGATTAAATGCAATGTGATTATGAATTTTATCAAGTGTTGCATTCATCGATCTTACCCATGAATTTCCCAGTATAACATTGTATTGGGTCAAAGTAGGGTCGATGTGGAATACAATGAAACATAACATGAGACCAAGAGTTATGGGGCATTCAATGGATCCTATTGTGGGTGGTTTGGATAAAGTAGTCTTATACAAGTGTTCAATGTCATATCTTATAAATTTGAGGTCATGTTATATACATTAACATCACAAGAGTTATCAACCATGATAGTGGTGCATTGTTTATAGTATACACGAGGGATAATGATCGAGGGTTCTATGCATGAATAAGAAGACTTGTTTAATACATTAGAGACCCTATTTGTATCCTTAGGTTACTTAGGTATGTAGCTCATAACTTATTTTTAAGGCATCTCATCTATAGGCGATTACACATTGCTTATAATGGTTGTTTCATTTGTATGCAATGACACCTATTTTAGAATAGGTTCATTTTACATAAGTACCTCTTCTTTAGGAGTGGACTAACAAGTGGGGTGAGTTGTCTAATATCAAAATGTGTGCTTGAGTCTCATGGTGCCCTAATAGATGTATCCAATTTAAGGTCACCGTTTTCAATAAGATTTTGTATTTTATGTTTCAAAGCATGATACATATTCATGAAATGCCCATGGAATCTATGGTAAACACATTAGTATTTAACCCTATGCCTAAGACGAGCTTGAGGTAATATGATCAATTTGTTTTGAAGCATGTTTTTTTTTAATTTCACTTGAAGATGTATTAAACTCATGCAAATTCCATGATTCATTAGTCGCAAATGCTTTTTGTTTCTTAATCCATGTGGGAGATTAATTATTTTGAGACACATAGTTATTAACTGGAGAGCTAGAGATGTGATTTAAAATAGCATGATTGGCATTTTGGGCACTTACAAGTTTATCTTCAAGTGACTTGACCTTTAGCAATAGGGTTTGGACTTGTTTTTGTATTTTTTCAATGGAATGAATCACAATAATAATTTGATGTGCGAGAATGGTGACACTTCAAATAGGTTCATTCAAATGTTGAGTCTTATCATTAATGGTAGTGCTAGTTATACGAATTCTCATGGGATTGGAAGATGTGTCTTTACAATCACAAGCCCTGGGAGAATATATTTTTGATTTTTTTTCATAATTTGAAACATTCACACTTTTAAATTGAGGATCTAACAAAGATAAAGCATTTGCATTGATTTTATTAATTTGAACAATGATTACTATCGAACAATGCTAAAATAATTAAATCCTAAGGGTGGCAGGGGTAGATAAAACCCTAATGTAAGAAGTAATTTTGAAAATCAAAATTTAAAAAGTATAATCAAACCCTAAGGAAATGAGGTTGTAATTTCTATGGTGCATGTATGCAAAAGATCTATTTGACAAGGTTAAAACAAAGAAACAACTATTCTAAAAAAAACATGATGATTTTTTAAGAAAAAATGTTTTTGATTAATATCAATATATGGACAAACCCCAAATTTTTTTAGACAAATAAATATATCCTTCATACATTAGACCAATTTTAGTGAATATAAGGAAACCCCAATTATGGAAACTCCATGGCGAATTTTTGGAAACAAAGGGAAGTTTTTGATCAATTCAACATGACTAAGAAAAACCTCCTAGTGATTTTAAAGTAAATTCATTTTAAATAAGATATCACCCAAAAAATTATGGAGACAAATAACAACCCTAATAGGATAATAAACATGAAACCTTAGGGCAAATGATTAAAATCATAATATATATATATATATATATATATATATATATATAAATTAGAAATAAATCAAAAAAACAAAACCCTAATAGGGGCATAAAACTAAAACCCTGGGAAAAAAATTAAAACCCTCATAAATTTTTGAAACCCTAATATAGAAGGAAACTTGGGGTTTTCACGTCTAAAGCAATGATCGAGTTCATAAAAATGTTTTACTTATTTTACACCTAAGAGATGTAAAACAATTAAAGTGTGCACTAATTCATATTATAGAAAATATAGCAATAAACAGAATAATCTGAATTGAAATGGTTTGATAGATATTATACTTAATTTAGAAATGACAAAATAAGTGAGGGATGATGTACTTAGCCAATTATGCCTACTTGTTGCTCACAAAAGATGTCACTAAATATGGAAATTCTTTATATGTTCTTCGTCAAATATTTGGACAAAAATAAACCACTAAAAACATGCATGGATGCTACCATAAAAGTTAGACGTGTGTGGTACCTAACACTACCACGGTTTACTAGGAGTGTCCCTGTACATAATGGGGATCTGAAACTTTTTTGAGCCTTGTGCCTACGCCCATAATTTGATTCTCTATGTGTGCACTTTTCCAATATGTGCTAAAATACTTGTTTTTTGTCTCCTTCATCCATACCCTAATTTTACTTGAGTGACCATAAGATGCCCTTAAAAATGAGTCACTATTTTGGGTTGGACTGGCCCCAACCACTCACCATTAATTGGTTGAACAATACATACATTCCAATTCTGTAGAGAGGGCTCAAATTGCACATAGTTTTCCCACTTATGTGTGTGTCCAACATCTTGATCACTGGTTTATAACTAAAATTGGTGGTGTAAAATGTGCTAAGGCACCCAGTCCTTGCTAAAATACTTGTTTTTTGTCTCTTTCATCCATACCCTAATTTTACTTGATTGACCATAAGATGCTCTTAAAAATGAGTTACTATTTTGGGTTGGACTGACCCCAACCACTCACCATTAATTGGTTGAACATTACATACATTCCAATTCTCTAAAGAGTGTTAAAATACTTATTTTTTATCTCTTTAATCTATACCCTAATTTTACTTGATTGGCCATAAGATACCCCTAAAAATGAATTACTATTTTGGGTTGGACTGACCCCAACCACTCACCATTAATTGGTTGAACATTACATACATTCCAATTCTCTAAAGAGGGCTCAAATTGCACATAGTTTTCCCACTTATGTGTGTGCCCAACATCTTGATCACTGGTTTATAACTAAAATTGGTGGTGTAAAATGTGTTAAGGCACCCAGTCCTTGGTTTGATTACAAAAAAGGTTTGAGATCACTTTTATTCCCCTTCCAAAGAGTCGAATAATTTAAATCAAAGGCATAAGGGTAAAAGGGATTTCATGATAAGCAGTAATTGGAGACCAACATAGAGACCAGGAATTAAGAGATAACTCAGATCGAAACCCATCACCATCCCAAACCAAACGCCTTTTGAGAAGCTCACAATCCTTCCAAATACTCTTATCCACAAAGGTACCCACAACAGTGATAGGCACTTGAGTGAGTAACAGAGTTTGAAGATTCAATCCTTTCTAGGATTATTTTTCCATGGGGTTGTCTTTAGTGATACAATTTCTAAGAATTATTTTCATCCAAAGCATGGACAGTCCATTTAACACAAAACATAGCCTTAGATACATATATATAAAAGACAAAGCCCTCCTAGAGATTTTAGTTTACAACATATATCCCAAGCTACTCAATGGAACCCTCAACTACCTTTGGAGTTTACCCATAGAAAATACATCAATTCTTTTCCACTCTAGCATAGGAAACTTTAGAGGGAGCCTAAGAAGAGGAGTAATAAACATGAGTGTAGCTATAACCTTAGAGTAAATTTGGAATTTTACTACTAATGATAGCAATCTAGATGTTCAATTAAAAAACTCTTTTCAACCCTTTATACCTATTTAAACCTAAATTGGATTATGGAATCCTACTAGGGTAGATAGGGTTAAGAATATAGAAATGATAGGGCACAAGGGTGAATATCAGATATATAGCAAGCTAATTAATGTGCTAGACTCAGATGTACCATATGTTGAATTTATAAAATCAAGATAGGATATTAATGGAAAGTATAACTATTCTAGATACATGACATAAAAGTACTTTGCTAGTTTTGATGCTGATGGAAGTTTGGATCTAGTACAGGTATAAAGAAGGTAAGAAGACAGTTTTGGGTCAATCATCAGATTCTGGATCTAGTGTCTCTAGCTCTCTAGATAGTTGCATCAACCTAGGACAGTTGCATCAATACCATTGTCTGAGTTCGATGTTAGTGTCCTATACAGAATATCTGCTCTAATAGGATGTGACTACCTAGATTCTTATAGGTTTAGCTTTGCCTTTGCTTTGATACATTTAGATTTGTGTCATGGACTATCGCTCTTGGTGAAATGACAAAACCCTAGCTTTCCATCTTCAATATGACTTTGGGGGAAAATGGGTTAGTGGGCATATGGTGTTGAGTTGACCTGTAATGACCCTATTGACAAAGGCCACTACCTACATAGCTAATACTCTAAAAGAGGACCTTAGATTTATGTAGTTCTCTCCTACATGTTGGCTTGTGTGTGAATCATGCAATGTGTGTAAAGCAAGTACAATAATGACCTAACTTGTAACTTAGTAAATATGACCTTATGACTACTCCTTTTATACTTCAAACCTGTAACTAGGTTGTTCCTTTGACTGATATTAGAATAGGGTAGAATATGAAACCTTTTGGTAACTTGAGTGCTCTTTTGGTCTGATTGCTAGGTGAGGAATGAATGAGGGTTGATATTGTATTTATACCAATCCTATCAGGAGATAACTAACATTAAAGCACTTAGGGTGACCATTGTGATATTTTTTATTTGTAAATGGGATGGATTTAGGGCACTAGACACTTGTGTCGAGGTAGGACAATAATGTCAATGCTATTATCTATCCTAGATGTTAACATCCAGGGAAAAGGAGAATAAACACATGCTTAAATTTGCAAAGGTATAGATAAGTACATTTTATGCATTCTGGATAAGATGGGATGTTTGTGTCATTAATATAAGGCTGGTCAAACTAAGAGATAGGCCAAGGAGCACAAGATAGGATAGATGTGAGGCTCATGGAAGCAAGGCATATGTAAAACTAAGAAGAAGAACCAAGGTTTGAGTTTTCCAAGTGTACAAGACTAAGGTGCTACATAATCATAAGATATCATTTATAATACCACAAACTACCATAAATCAAAGGGAGAAGCTTGTAATGAAAAAGGGATGTATATAAATTTAGATTATTCTCCAGGTTGAATCAAATTCCACTTGTACTACAACAACTAAACATGCAAGGTGGAGAAGGACTATTTGTAGCATTGGGTTTTTTTGCACTAAATGGAGGATCCATAATCCAAAAAAAACACCTCAAGACATTCCATAGCATTGGATATGGATTATTCCTCTTCAACCAATGTAAGGAAGGAATCATCAACAAAGTGTCCATTAACCATTTGAGAGTGGTTATTGGGAAGAGAGATACCTTTGACCAAAGCTTTGGAGGACTACTTTTCCATCAAGTAGTTGAAGCCTTTAGAAACCAACACATAGAGGGAGGGAACAAGAGGACAACCCTAATAGATAAAGTAGAAGAGACTAAACTAGTCAAATTTCACCCCATTAATTGTCATGTGGGAACCTATATATTGATAAATCATTTGAACTGTGCTAACAAACATGCGATTAAATCCTAAGGATTGAAGCTTAGCCAAAATGAAAGGCCATTCAATTATATCACAAGATTTTTAAAAATCAATCTTGACAAATAGATCCTTTTAGTAAGACCATTGGGCCCTTTCCATTCCTTTTGAAATGACAATGATGTTGTCTAGGATGTATATATTGCAGATGAACCACGTCTGCTCAGGGCAAACAATGAAGGGAAGAAAATATCAAACCTTAAGAGCAATAATCTTATAGGAAACATTAACTAGAGTAGTATGATGCCAACTAGTTATGAGATTCATATCCTTTGGGTTGGGAATAAATTTAATATTACCTTGTTTAATGAGCTTGCTAAAGGAATGACTTTAAATGACTTCAAGATAGACTTTGTATAAATCTAGACCCATAATATCCTAAAGAGTTTGATAAAATACATTGGGAAACCCATCAATACCTGGGTATTTATTTAAAACCATTTGCATGATCGCCACATGAATATATTCAATAGATGGAAGCCTGTCATATACCACCCATTGAGCTTCAGTCAAATTTTAAGGAACCACTTGGAGGAATTTATTAAGAGATGATTATTGTTTAAGTGTATATGGTTAGGCTACAAAAACACCATGATAATGAGACACAAAGGATTTAAAAATATTAGGAATATGTCTAAATAAAGATCTAGCTTCTCAAATGGCTTTCACACAATTAACTACTTGCCTAGAACAAAGGAGAACAAAAAATTATTTTAAAATTATATCCCTTATTTTTAACTAGTGCATGTGAGCACATATTTAAGAGCTCTAAGCTTGATAGTTTTCCTCCAATTTGATCTTAATCCACCAAAAGGAAACTTTATTTTGAAAATCTTCATTGAATGAAGATAGCTCTAGTTCTTATGAAACCCGATTGAATTCACAGTGTGAGGTCATGTGGGTTCTGCGACAAAAAAACAACAGATTGGCTATCATAAGTATGGAGAAAGGTCAAAATACTACTGATGTTATTTTTCCACCACTAAATCCAACCAGAGGTTGTGGAGTGTCGACGAACAAGATTCCAAGTTATTATAGTGAGTCTATGGGTCTCGGAATGATGAAGGTGAGCGGTATTGAGATAAAATTAAGATTTAAAATTATTGACTTGATGAATGACCCATTCAATATCAAACTTGATGGGAAGGTGGTATGAGAGTAAAGCATCATGAATGAATATCACATGGTAGTCACAACTATTGGCAAGAGAGAGAGAAAATGTAATGCAATAAGAGCTTGATCTAAACGTTTCACTACTCTATAAAAGCCTTGGTGGAAGTTAAACGAGGTGAACTAAGGTGAGGTGGTAGGAAGGTGGAAATAGTGGTTGGGATTGAAAAACCAATCTTATTGTGCATTTAAAAACATGCCTCTTTTTGACCAACACACCATCGCATGGGGATAACCTGCTCCTTGTCCTTTGGTGATTGAATCATGTTATATTTGCCACAAAGGATCCAATTGGCATCCAATACTGAGTCAACAAGCCAACCAAAAATATGTACGTTCAACTGGTGGTGCATTATTCTAAATGCACTACTCTTAAATTAAATTAAGAAGTTAGCTTTTCCACCAATCATAATTAGTGCGTGTACATGTCTAGAGAACCATGCAATCAATGTTTACTAACCTCACATGTGTTACCACCCCTTTTGGAAGCCACCTTTAGTGGAACCAATAAGAAAAGGATGAATAATTCTTATTTATAACTATATATACCCTCTCCTCTATGTACATTATAATAAGAATAATATCCTTATGTAATTTTATTATGAAGGCAATACATATTGTTGTCTATTTGTATATTTTTTTATGTTAGAGTGAGTCATAACTACATAAATATAATCTTGGGGTCTTGTTTTTTCTTTCATGTTACCAGAGTCTCTATTTCCTACATTGAGTTGTGGATTTCTATATTTTTAATAGATCCAACATTCCCACACTACTTCCCAAGTCCATAATAGTTTATGATCTAAGTCACATTGTGGGTTTTCAAAATTACTCACTAGGTATATTTTTTTGAGCCAAAACTATAAAAATAATGACATTTTCTAATAAATATGTATTTTAATAAAAATTTAAAAGTTTCTATAAAAATAAACTATTTGTCTAGAATAATACTTAGATCATTATAATTTTTTTAAAAATCACATTTTTTTTACGTTTTGGTGTTTTCTATGATTTTTTGAAGTTTTATATCTATAGGACAATTAATGAACAATAAATAAGATGGTGGTTTTTTTGCATTTTTTTCAAAAATGTGAATCAGATATGCATCATCAAATTCTTTTCATTGAGATATTTCTAAAAATTCATATTCTTTTAAAAATGGAGCATCAAGTCACTCATGACGAACATTTGAAGATCATAACCTAACTTGGAGGTTGAATTTTGTGCAAGAATCATTGTTTGAGTTGAGTGACACCTAAATTTACCACCTACATCCACTACTCTTAGATCTACCATTTTTGCTACACCACCACCACCACCATTGCTATTAGGTCAAAATTTGCACCCATATGACCAACCATTGGGTTTTAGCCCCTGCTTGCACCAATGCAACTTAATTATTGAGCAATGAACTTATAAGGGGCATAACTTTTGTTTTGGAAGCCTTAGGAGGGTGTTTTTTTATGATCTACATATTTGTGTAATTATTTTTTAATTGTTTTGTAATCAAATTTCTTAAATTTTATAGGTTTTGTCTGACTATTTGTAGTCCTAGTTTGTGGCACCTTTTGAGGGCTATCTATTTGATCTACTCATTAGATCTGAGTGTTGTTTTTTAAAAGTGTGTATTTTTTGAACTCTATGTTGTTATAAGTTAAGAATAGGTTTATTTGTTAAAAACACTATAATTAATTTAATTTTTTGAAAAATATGCCCATTTAAAACTAAAAAATCTCATATAAACACATTATGTATTAAGTGCCACCTTGTTTTCATTAGGGAATCCTTTTTTGGTGCATTATATAGATTTTAGGAGGGCCAAATTCATTGTAAAACTACGAATGCATTGCTGGTGGAACTTGATGTCTATTTTTTGGAGGGATTGTTCATTTTTCCTTTAGTGTCTCTTTTGCACGAAGCCTTTGTTTTTTCCTCTTATAATGGATTATTATCCTAACCTCAACACTTTGTAATTGGAAAAATCAATGATTTTTTTTTCGAAATTTGTTCACTTCAAAAATATATGATAAACTTTGTACAGGAGAATAGAAAGATCAAGAAACAAAATTCCATTCTCCTCTCCCTCATTTTCAACAAGGACACCCTCGTACATTCATTACAACACAAAAATCCATATTTGTAACATCAACTTGATACATTGGACCGACATCTTCTTATGCCTAGTCCACCTACACACATTGTTTCTGTGCCTATTGACCTTGATTTGTTAGTTTATGAGTATACTTCTTTTATTTTTGATGTTGCATCTTGTAATTTTGTATCTGATGTTTTTTATGCTATGATTTTTGATTCTAAGATTAATGTACCTTTTACTACACCTTCTATTTGTCCCATTTCAAATCCACCTACTTATTTGCCTAGTTATTTTGAGAAACATACTACTGCCTTCAGTTCTCACATGCTTCATTCCATGGGATATGCTGGTAGAGGTCTTGGCATATAATCATAGGGTATTATTTCTCCCATTCAGCTTGTTAGATGACATTATCACCACAACATTGGTTTTGACGCAGTTATTTAATCTTCATTGGGGTCATTTGATGATAGAGCTCTAGTTTTTGTTTACTCTAATTTATGAAAGGATATTGAGCAATACATGAACTCTATTGCACCTTCACTCAGGACCGATCATCATGTGGTTTCTTGAGTCAGCCATGATCAATCTGACACACATTTAGATATTTCTTCACATGCACCTTTTGTGTTTCTTTCACCTACTCAAATGCAAGCATCATCATCCACGATTTGTATGCATTTATGATGGATTTTAGATCAATTGTTGTGGCATTGACAACCTTCTCTGAGAGAATTACACTAGCTTAGTTCCTCCACTATTCAACCATTTCATTTGCACAATGTTCCTTGGTTTTAGGAATACCTCTCTTGTTCTTGATGGTATCTTTTATAGATTGACAACATTCTGGAGTCGATGCATCATTTGGTGGGCTTGTTTTTATGGGATAATTTTGTAGTTGTACTAATTTATCAAGTGCCATGGGGGGTTTGTTGCTTCATCGTTGTCTACCTTCATACACGTGTGCTCTATTATGAGCACCTTTTAATAGGAATAAGGACAAGATCATTCCAAGATAGGCGTTTGAAGCATTGACAGCAAGAACATCACAATAAACTTGCAAAGAAATGAAATGCAAAGAGAAGGCAAATCATAGAATATTTAGAGAATAAGACATGCAAGTACAATGGAGAGACCTTACATAAGTAGCAAGGCAAAATAAGAAACAAGACTAACTAACCAATGTAGGGTAAATTCACACAAAGGAAAAAATTAGGAAATAACAAAAAAACTATATAAAACCTAGTAGCAAATACTTTGAGACCCCCCTCAAGTGAAGCTAGGGGCTAACAATAGTAAAAAATAAAGTGGCATATCCATAGTTTGAGTCCTGATAACAAGGCCTAATCAAGTACTCATGTATAATATATATCCATGAAATGAATAAGGAAGATGTCCTCATGAACACTCCTTAAGGACTTTTGAAACCCCAAGATGATATGTAACTCAAGGAAATGAGGAGATACAAAAGGCTTAGTGATGATATCAACAACCTATTGCTGAGTTGGATGTGCTCCAAAAAAATAACTCCATCCTAAATGTGATGTCGAATGAATTGCATGTGTATCTCAATGTGCTTGGTCCACTAGTACTCAACTGGGTTGTGGGATATGTGAATTGCACTTTAATGATCATACCAAAGTATAGTAGGTGAATCCTGCGTGAAGCCAGAGTTTGTCAATAATTGATGAAGCTAAAGAACCTGTTGACTCACTATAACTATTGCTCTATACTCAGCCTCTATAGATGAAAGTGTAATATCATGTTGCTTCTTACATGCCCAAATAATTGGAGAAGAACTAAGATAAAAGATGCAGCCAAAAGTGGAATACCCATCATCAAGAGAACCTACCTAATATGAATTAGTACCTAGCCAACTGAGTAGAAATCTTGGTGCAATGTAATCCAAAATGGGTAGTGCCTCCTAGATATCATAAAATCCTCTTGGTAGCCTACTAATGACTATCATGAGGAGCATGTGTAAACTTAGATACAAGCCTAAATGCAAATAAAATGTTGTGTGAGTATGGGTCAAATACATAAGACTCCCAACCATTTACCTGTATAATGTAGGATCACAAAGAGGAGTAGTTTAGGTAGAAGTGAGAGTGAATCCAAAATAAAAAGGAGAGAGACTTGGCTTGCAATTAGCTATGCCAAAATGTTGAAAAAGATTAAGGGTATACTTTTTTTGACTCAAATAAATCCCTAAATCTGATTGAGAAATCTACAAACCAAGGAAGTACAAAAGATCGAGATCTATCATATCAAACTATGTTAAAAGAGCCTGTTAAATGACCTAAATCTAAGAAGAGGAGATGCTTGTGAAAATCAAATCATCAACATATGAGATCAATATAACAATGTCCTCCCCAACATGCTAGATATATATTGTGGGATCATAGTGGTAGTGAACAAAGCTAGTAAAGAGAAGAAAAGAATCAATCTTCTCATACCAAGCCCGAGGGGCTTCCTCGGGCTTGTTTGAGACCATAAATAGACCTCTTAAGTTGAAAAATAAGAGAAGAATCATGAAAAAATCCAATGGGCTAGTCCATATAGATTTCCTCCTATAAATCTACATGCAAGAAGGCACTCTTAATGCCCATCTAGTACATTGGCCAACCATATGATACAACAAGAGAAAGTACAAAGTGAACAGAATATATCTTGGTAATAGGTGAAAAATTCTTAGAGTAATTAATACCTTCAACATATGAGAAACCCTTTGCAATAAAATGTGCCTTATACTTGTCAATGGACCCATCAATTGCATACTTGGTGTAGTATATCCACTTGCACCTAACCAACTTTCTTCCCTTAGGAAGAGAGACTAAATCCCAAGTATGATTCTTCATCAAAGGAGAATACTCATCTATCATCATATCATCCCACTCCTATATCCCATGAGCCTGTGAAAAAGATTGTGGATCCCCATAGAATGCCTAACACAAAATTCTATTACCTATAGAATGTGCATGATGATGTCTAGTGAGTGGAAGACCTTGTATAAAAGGTGTTACCTCAGAAACTATAGTATGAGCCCACAATGGCATAATGACAAGATTAGTGGGAATAGGATCCTTAACATCCATAACATCTTTAGGGGCCTCTTGAACTGGATCCTCAAAGAATTAATCCTTAAGAGGAGGTGAGGAATCAATAATTGAAGAAGGAGGCATGGAAGAAGAATCATGAGAAGTGAAGCACTCATCAAATTGAACATGTGTTCGAAAGCGAACATCATGAGTATCAAGGTCCAAAAATTGATAATCTCTCATGTCCTCACAATACCCTACAGAGATCAAGGGTTTGCTCTTTTTATCTAATGTTTTCCTTTTCTTATTTGTTACAAATGCCCAAGCATGGCTCCCAAAGACTCTAAAAAATGAGACATCAGGCTTGGTTCTAGACCAAGCCTCCTTTAGAGTCAAATGCTTAAGTTCTTTATATGGTGTGTGGTTTTCAATGTAATTCACACAATTAAATACTTTTGCCCAATAGATGGGAGGTAAATCCTGTGAATGCATCATGCAATTAGTCATCTCTTTCAAAGTTTGGTTCTTTCATTCTACTAAGCCATTTTGTTATGGAGTATGTGGAATAAAATGCTGGTAAACAATACCATCAACTACTAAAAAATTAGAGAACCCTCTACTGAATCACTCTCCCCATTATCACTACAAATATTTTTGATGCAACTAGAATATTTTTGGACTAAAGCCTTAAAGACTTTGAAGTGTGAAAAAACATCACTCTTGTACCTGAGAAAATAAGCCCAAGTACACCTCGAGAAACTATCAATATAAGTAAGTAAATACTTAGCTCTATTGAAAGGAGTATGAAAGACCATCAAATCACTGTGCACAAGCTCAAGTGGTGAAGAAACTCTCTTGGACATAGCCTTAGGAAACATATCGTGGTGTTGTTTACCTAATGCACAACCAAGACAGACTCCATCAAGACATGAAACTATAGGAATACCATCAACCATACTATGAGTGCTCAACTCCTTCAAATATCTATAATTAAGATGTTTGAATCTCTCATGCCTAAGATTACTCTCATAATCTCTATGAGAGACCAAACATGTCCCTATAGGAGGAGTGTCATCAAAACCCTTAAAGTAATAGAGTTAAGAACTATGTTCAATAACACCCTGTGCAATGAGTGTGTGAGGCTCTATTAATGCTCGAACTTCAGCCCCCTGTGGTGTGAAATTCACTATCTTACCCTGACCATAATGACAAATCTAATAAACATAAAGCAAATTTGTAGTAATATCAGGGACATATAGTGCATCATTGATGCAGCTACCCTCAAGCTGTATATCACCCTTTCCTTTAATAGAAATTAAAGAAGAATCTTCAACCTTAATGTTGGTAGTAGAACTCAAACCAAGAGATATAAAAAAATCCTTAGAAGAAGACATGTGGTGAGAAGCACTGGAATCTATGACCCAACAATTTGAAATAGGTGGCTCAGATCTCCCAACAACATTAAGTGCTTTTCCATGTCCATTGGGTGGAGTGGAGATATAAATCTTGTTTTTTCTGACTGCATCCTCCAAAGCTTGCATTCTCTTAAAACACCTAGATTATTGATGACCATCCCTCCCACAAAAAAAGCATGAAAAGCTAGACTTATTCTTAGATTTAGAAGATGACTTGGGGTTAGAGTTATTGGGTTTAGGGACACTTTGAGATGGAGGAGGAGTGTTCTCAGATTTACTCTTTGATTTTCCCTTTATTTTATGATTAGATGCTACTAATGTTTTTTGAGAGCTAGGATAGTCAAGGTGAGACAATTTGGATTCATCCCTAGTAAGTCTTTCACATAACATCTCAAAATCAAACATTTGAAATGTAGCACCTAAGGCACCCATGCTAGAAAAAAAGGTAGAAACAAAGATTTGGAATGGAAGTTTCAACTTGGATAGAATCAAGTACACACACTCTTCATATTTCTTATCTCGTCCACTCCCCTTTAATTATGTCAACAAGTTTTAAAACTTAGTGAGATAGTCTACAATAGAAGGAAAATATTTAAGATTGAGAAAAGTATTCTTGACTTCAAGCTACATGGCTCTCATGTGATCTACTTTCCCAAATAAACCCTGTAATCTAACCCATATTTTGAAATGACATCCATCCAAATGAAACAAAAGTCTGTCACTCACATAACCCCCAATCAAACCCATACACTCTTCAAATTTACATTGGTGCTAAAATATTTCATATTTTCTAGTGAATTGTGGTTGAACTTCATTCAGTAAGGACCATAATCTTTTGCATTTAGTGATTGTTTCCATTCTAAGTCTCCATGTATGGTAATTATATATAGTCAAAGGCTCACATTGATCTAAACCAGAAGAATAATAGATGATATTAAATCACCAAAGAGCAAAAAGAATCTAAAAGGGTGCACAAATCAGCGCCGAGACAACCCCCTAAAAGATTTGTATTGAGCCTCTACCGCTCCTTCCCCCCCTCCCCCCCCAAATTTTGAACTTTATGAAAGTAGTGCATTTTTACAAATAGATGACACCAATGGATAGAGAACTGAAAACCATACACTTTTGAAAAAAAACAAACTCAATTTTGAGTTATGGGTCAAAAGTAATAACAAATACACTACATGTTGATTTATGTGGCCAAATTGGTAATGAACCTAGCCTTCCAACCACTTGTTAGAACCAAAATTGAACCATGAATGTCTTTAAGTCAATAAAATTGAAAAATAAATTTCCTCATGACTCTTGTGTGTTTGTAAGTGAAACTAACTTCCACTTTGATGCAAAAATATACAACTATTAAAATGAATAATGAAGAAAACAATGGTGTTAAGATGATAAATGGTGGATTATAGTTGTTTGATTGGCAAGTGTCTTAACCCTAAGTAGGTGTTGCCAAAGAAGTCTCTTAGTTTGAGGAGAAAGATGGGATGCCACCAAGGAGAGGAGGAAGTACGCTGCCTCAAGAAAATAGTGTTGTAAAAAAGATGCCTTGCCTTGGAATTCACACTCAGACTTAAAAGAAACCTTCTTCTACTTTGTTGTTCACTATTCTGTGTTGGAGGGATACAACCATGGAAGAAGAAAAAAAACTTTCTTAGGTCTTACCTCTGTGCATAAGGTCATCCTTCCCACACTCCACAGTAGCTTACCACAGTAGCTAAGCTACTCACCTTGCCCCAAAATTCATGTAATGGACGTGTTGCTTCACCCTATCAAGTCACTTGTTGAAGTGTGAAAGTGCCGCTTTACCCTATCAAGTCCAAACATATCATGTGAAAGTCTCTTATCATTATGAAGGAGTTTTTATTATCAGTTATCATAGTGTTCGGTATACGAGGCTTTGATGAAGAAGGGTGAAGTTGTTGATGATAAAGAAGCACACCCCAACAACATAGACCTTCAATGCATAATGAATGGATTTCCAATGCATAATAAATGACCATCTCTTTCTAAGCAGACCTGAAGTAGAACAAATATGAATAGTATTTTAACCAGATCTATTCCAATCCAGATCACCAAAGTTGAAGAGCTATGACTTTTGCATAGTCAAAACAACAATGTAAATTAGAGACAACTTTCATTAATGGGACATTTACAATTGGGTTGAGTAGAATGCCTACTTGAAGTAGGAAAGAGGCTCAGTTCTAAAGCCAAATAAACATAACTTATTGCTTCCAAAAGAACTCTTATGCATAGTTGAAGCTAAAGATATCAACTAAAATGCCAAAAAGCTATATTGCTAGTTTATTACTAGATGGTTGTAACTCTTCAAAGCTTTGATACCATAATAAGAATGAGAACAAGATAATTCCAAGCCAAGAGTCTCAAACATTGAAAATAATAACATCAAAATAAACTTGCAAAGACAAGGCAAATCATAAAATATCTAGTGAATAAGACATGTAAGTACAATGGAGAGACCTTGCATAAGTAGGCAAGGCAAAACAAGAAACAAACCTAAATAACTAATATGGGATAAATCCACATAAAGGACAAAACTAGGAAAAGATGAAAAACTATCTAGAACTTAGTAAGCATGAATAAATACTCTAACACCTTTTTCACTACTTTAGTTGTTTGACTCTCCCATCACCACCAATGTGAAATTCTTGAGAGATATTTTATTTGTATTTTTGACACTTCTTTGACATGTTGACAGTCTCTTATAGCTTTAAGTGTAGCTATTATGTTGAATTCTAAGGACAACATATCTTCTTCGACAGTTTGAAAGTCTCCTTCAACTTGATGTGGAGCTATTCTGGTGGATACAATGTCAAATTGTTCATGTTCAAATAGTTGGATTCATCCACTCATACAATTTTTTTATGTCACTCTACCCAATCAGTAGTATGGGGGTATGTGTAGATCCTAATTCTTTATGTGTCATTTCCCTTGCTAACCCTTAGTAGAACACATATTCTATTTTAGGTAGTTGATCAAATTCAATTTGATTAACTATTTTGCATTTTTGACACCTATGACAATCTCCTTTTCATAAGAAACTTTTATGGTGAATACAATGTTATTTGTTTTTTATGATAAGAAGTGGATCAATACCACTCGTGTAGAATTGAGTTCTTGAGTGAATTTCCATCCACCATACACCTTTTTGGGCATTCTTTGGTTGTTTTTATTGTTTTTTTGAGAGACCCTTACAGAGTATCTCATTTTTTCGAGTGTGTACTTATTGTACATGGGTACCTCATCAAGCTTAGTTGTTAGGACCCATTCTTAGAGGATATTATCTTTCTTGATTTTTATATACCTCCATGAGTTCCATTTAAATGGGGGTGGGGTGTTGGTGCATTATTCTAGATGCACTAATATTAAGTTGACTTAGGAAGTAAGCTTTTCCACTAAGCATAATTAGTGTTTTCACATGTTTAGATAAGAGTGTACTTAATGTTTACTCACATGACATGTGTTACCACCCGTTGTGGAAGACACCTTTGGTGGAAGCCACTTTTAGTGGAAGTAATAAGAAAATGAGGGATAAATCTTGTTTATAGCTATATATACCCTCTCCTTTATGTACATTGTAATAACAATAATATACTATTACAATTCTATTATGAAGGTAATACATATTGTTGTCTATTTGTACATTATTTCAGCTTGGAGTGAGTCATAAATAATGAAATATAATCTTGGGATCTTCTTGTTTCTATCATAAACTACATCATTAGAAGCATGGTCCCTCTCAGATACCTGAGAATCCATTGAACTGCTTTCCAGTGCTCCTTTCCTGGATTGGCCATAAACTTGTTGACAACTCCCACTGCTTGGGCAATATCAGGTCTAGTACATACCATGTACTCAACCTGATCATGTGATTTAGGACACTGTTCATAGCTCAGCTTGAACTGTCCAACCATAGGTGTGCTTACGGGTTTTGCATCCTGCCTATCAAACCTATCCACTACCTTATTCACATAATCCTCTTGAGACAAAATCAGCGTGTGATTTTCCCTGTCTCTAGAAATACTCATGCCAAAGATTTTCTTCGCTCCTCCTAAATCCTTCCTGGCACATGTCTGAGCTACTTTTACCTTTAGCTCAATAATTCCATACATGTGTGACTCTGCAATAAGCATATACACTACATACAGTAACAGGATAATGTAGCTATCATTATCCAACCTGGTAAAATAAACACAATGGTCACATTGACATTAACTAAAGCCATGCTTTGTCATAAACCTATCAAACCTATAAACCTATCAAACCTATACCACTGTCCTGGAGCTTGCTCAAGACCATATAACCTGGCCTTCTATCTCACCTGTCCATTCTCTCCTTTCTTTAACCTGTGAATCCATTTGTCTTTCAGTGCTTTTTTTTCAGCTGGCAACTCTACCAAATCCCATGTTTGGTTCTCTCCCAAGGAATCAATTTCCTCATTCATGCCATGCTCCCACTATTTCCTGCATTTTACCTGCATTGCCTCTTTAAAACTTCCTGGTTTTCCACCATTAGTGAGCAACAAGTAGTATAAAGAAGGGGAATAATGAATTTGAGGCTTACTTACCCTTTCAGACCTCCACATGGGCATTTGAGACTCCTTGACAGCTTGCTGTCTGCCCAAAATTCATTATAACAGTGACCGTTCTCGGTCAGCTCTGGCCGACCTCAGTCTGCACCCGACCGATGTCGTTTCCACCTGATCGCCGATGTCAGTTTCCTGACCGACATCGGTGTCCACCTGCCTGACATCACCAACTTTGGTCTGCACATGATCGACATCGGTTCTTGCCTGATCGACATCGATTCTCACCTGACTGATGTTGGTAACTGTGTTTTCCTATGAGTGATGATTTTTACCTGTGAGCTCATTTTGGATCATAACCTTGTCTAAATTAACACTGCCCTGCTCAAAATTATTCAGCCTCTTGATCTGATCTCTATCCATCATCTTCTCTTAGAAAACCAAGGCTTTCTAATTCTTAACTTTGTCAAAAACATCATATTTCCTCTTTATGCAATACTGTGATCCTCCAATAGAAGCTACCTTCTTCTTTGTTGACCCAGTTTCAAGAAACCTCACTTTCTTCTATTGCTTACAAAAATCTTGATCTATGCTTTTCAAATCTGAAAGCTTACCATTTGACTTAAGAACATCCATTCCCTTCTCACTCATGTGACCAAGCCTACAGAGCCACATCTTTACATCTACATCTGAAGTAGATAAAATAGAAGGAGAACCAGTAATACAAGTAGATAGATAAAGTGTACCTACTTTCTTACCTCTAGCTAATACAAGTGCACCCTTGAAAACTTTCCAAGATTCCACTATGAGAGTTACTATGCAACCCTCATCACCCAACTTTCCTACAAAAATTAGACTCTTCTTTAGGACTGGGACATGCATGACATCCTTCAACACCCATGTGTTGCCAATCTACAATTTGAGCTGCACTTCCCCTTTGCCAACCATTTGACAAGGCTTACCATCCCCTAAATAAATTTTTCCAAAGTCTCCATGTACATAATCATGAAAAAATTCTCTATTTGGGGTTGCATGGAAAGAGGCACTAGAATCTAAAACCCAAGATTCTACTTTATCCAAAGAACATATAAGAGCATCCCGTGCAACAATACCTGCATCATTTGCTTCTTTATTTCCTTCATGCTGATTTTCTACCAACCAACAATCTTTCTTTACATGCCCTTTCTTTCCACAATTCCATAATTGATAATTCTTGCCATTGAATTTATCCATTGTTAGTGTACTTTCTTCTGCCATTGCTTTACTCCCACTCAATCAAAAACCCCTGAGAGTGACCTGTAATCAATAATCACTAACCTGCTTCGAACTAGGCTCTGATGAACCTTCAACCAGGCTCTGATACCACTGTCAGGATCTAGAACACACAGCTCTGATACCACTTGTCAGGATCCTCTCTTAAGAGCACAATTGATTACCTTTGTATAAGCAACTAAACACAGAATTTAAAGAAGTAATATGTAACTAGAATTTAGAAACAACACAGAATATGAGAGACAATACAATCTTGTATTAACACTCTTCCAGAAGGAAATATAATGAAGAAATCACACTCTTCCCACACCTCTTGGGCGTACAATAATTCTCCCTCAAGAGTTCTCTCTCTCTCAATTACAACCAACAATCAACTCAATACCGAGTTGTTGTTTCCTCTAGTCCTTGTGACAACCAACTCAATCGGTTGTTTTGCCTACAATACCAGTACCCAGTGACAATCAACTCAATGGTTATTTTGTCTACCTTACATACACAAGTAGATCTCCTTGATCTTGCTCCTTGTTGTGTTGCAGATCTCCTTGATCTTGCTAGCCCATAGATCTAACTAACCTTACACACACACACCCGTAGATCTCCTTGATCTTGCTATACCACAGATCAACTGACCTTGCTTACCATGTAGATCTCCCTGATCTTGCTACCTGCAGATCAACTGATCTTACACCCATTGAGACAACCAACCCAATTTTTGTTCTTGCCTTCAAGTGAAGGATCTAATCCTTTTGTCCTTAGACTTGTCCTTTCTTGTGTTGCAGATCTTCTTGATCTTACTACCCCGCAGATCAACTGATCTTACACACAACCTTGGCACACTTGCATATCTCCTTGATCTTGCTACCCTGCAGATCAACTGACCTTCCTTTTCTGCACACCTTACAATACAACCCCATGGGTCTCTTAAATAGATCCCAAAACAAAGAATAATTAGAAAAGCAGACTCAAGACTAAAATTAGTCTTTACATGCAAACTGATTGTTTGTCAAACTAACTGTTCATCTAACTAACAGTTTTGGAAAAACATAGGTGACCGACGTCAGCCAATGCCTGACCAATGTCAGTAGCTTCCGATCGACCCCTGACCAATGTTGGTTGGTCCTGATCGATGTCAGCGACTGTCTAACTCCAGCAACCTCCACATTTACATAACAGTGAAGCGTTTAACTCCACAACCTAACAATATAGTGATTTCCTTGTCCACCTAAACTAAAACATTAAAAATGTTTGCTAGGTAGGATTGGTGGTTAGCTTTCATGAAATCACTCAAGTGAAATGCTTGCTAATTTTCTTGCACATAATCACCATCTTTGGGTGGTGGAGATAGACTATGTCATTTACGATATAATGACTTACCATCATACATGACAAGTTAGTCTACCACATATGGTTATTTCACCTCATGAGCAGGTTACGATAATTAAGATACCTTTATTTGGTTTTGAGATGAAAAAAAAGTTACTGCTTATGGGGTGAGAACAATAGGTGGTGTTGTCATTTATTGGGTAGTGGTAAATGGTTGCTTTGTGGCCATCATTGTACCACATGTGGGTTTATACACAACTATTAGGGCCTTTCCTATAGTGCAAGACCATTGATTACCCTTCTTGGTGACAATAGTTCATCTATCTAAAAATGTTTGTGCATTATGAATCACCTTAGGAGAGGTTTTGAGTGGTAGGGCTTATCTGGAGTTGGCCATCAATGGCCACTCATAGATTTTTTGGTATGTGGCTTGACAAAAAAATAATGTATTAGGAATGTTAATATAAATCACCTTCTATGATAGACATTTATCACTGATTTTAGTATCAATGGTTTCCTCAAGAACTTTGGTAAGATCTGCTTCCATGTATAAGGGTTTCCAAGGCCAAGATGCATCAATAAATTCTTGCACAGACCCTATGAAATGCCTTATGGGTTTAATCAATAGATTTAAAAAATTCCACAAGATCAAGGGGAGACCAGGAAGCTCTATCCACACTAGGATTTCTAGTTTGACTTGTTTGGAGATGACAAAGTCTTGGTCCAATGAGAGAATAATATCAATGTGTTCTAAATAAACCAAAGCTCATGAGTAATAATGACATGACAATGCTCTGGTTTATTAAACTTAAATAATAAAAAACCCTTGGTTGGGTTTTAGACTCCATTAAGTTTAACACCATTGGGGGTTGACCAAGTGTAGTGGACCTAGTATTCCAAAGTACTTTCAGTGGGGATCTGACCAACAAACTATGCAACAAGAGTAAACTGCTCATAATAATTTCAAACTTTATCAAACTATGGGCATTCTAAAACAACATTGGGAGGCTTTTAGGGGTAGGATCATTAACTCATGGAATACCTTTAGGATAAATTTACATGCTCACTTTTGTGTCATTGTTTCCCATAACTCCATCAAAAATACATGTAATAAATATTGTAATACCCAAGGACAAAGGAATTAAATTGAGGGACTATCTACCTAAAGGATGGTGAATGGGTATATGCAACCTAATAAATGTGTTGCCTTTCAAAAAATGAAAAAAATTAAGCCTCTTACTAGATAAAATGACAGTGTGACTAACATGCATATGAAAACACCCTAACAATGCTCCCCTCCTAACTTTTAAAAGGGATAATTTTACATTCATCTAGTTTTATTATCTAAATTATACAATTTGATTTTTAACATGATCAATTTCAATTAAAAAATGGAGGTCTATAGTACCCTCTAGTATTAAAAGTATGTAGGTGGGATAGAAATATTTATTTGATTATAAGTAAATAATTAATTTCTATTTTATTAATGAAAAACATTATTGATACTAATATTAATAAAAACATGTCAATATACAAGATGATTACAAGAAAAAAAATGGCCATTAGAGATTCACATCCCACTCTCCATGCCAAAAAATGGAAACTAACTAAGATCAACACAAAATTTGGCAAGGCACAACAATTAAAAAAACAAGGTAACTCAAAACAACATCACAATGCAAATAACTAGGAGTAGGTGGTGGATTATCCTTGGGATCTTAGGTATTCCAAGAAAAAACTCATCTAAAAGAGGATCACGGGCCACCCAACCATCATAATATGGTTTATAGGAGCCAAATAAATAATAATGCCCCAATTAAGAAGTGGCTAAACAAAACTACCAACCATACCACTTCACTGCATAGGTGAGCTCCACCAGGATGAGCTAATAGCAAATTTCCCATGAGGTGACAATGGAATCCACCACCTTGATGAGGAGGGGGAGTGGATAAATGATTGTGAATGCACTAACAGCTTCTTTGATAATGCGACATTGATAGAGGAGATCCACGTGTTGAATAGTATGGAGGGACGTAACTCATAGTACAAGAAACACTCCCCAGTGGTTGAGAAACTCCTATAGGTGTTGGAATTCAAGTGCCACCTTCTTTGATTGAGCTTGGATCTGCATAAAAGTTGAAAAGATAACGATCACCTTATCATTAAAAGAAAAGAGATAAGATGTTTAATTATTTTTAAAAATAGTTGAATTGATAACTTTCCATAATTAAAATATTATGATAACATTGAATAAATTCAATGGAAAATCTATATATGTCGACTACTAAACATTATCCCTAAAGAAGGCCATTTACCAAGAGAATGGTTCTGGGTAGAAGGGATGAAAGAAGTTGTCAATCTAATGCTAAGAATATTGGGATTTAAGACAAGTCCAGAATAGGTGTTTGTTGAAAGACTTTGGTTTAGAACAAGCAAGACACTTTGGTTGAGTAATTCAAATATGTGGAAGGAACTCCTTGGGGGGAAGTGTCAGGGGATCTATAGCTCTACCAATTAGAGCACAATTGATTACTTTCTTATATGCAATTAAACACAAAATTATACCAGAATGACAAAGTAGATAGAAACTTGAGACATCAAAGAATTTGAGAGACAATACACACTCTTTGTATTAGATATTACTAGAAGAAAATACAATAAGGAAGATGCCACTTCTTCCTCCACCTCAAAGGCTTGCCACACCTCAAGACCTTCTTCCCTCTCTCCCTTGCTCAACACAAACCAACTCTACAACCTGAGTTGCTATCCCTCCTTGAATGCTTCAGCTGATCTCCTTGACCTTACACCTGTAGATCTCCTTGACCTTGCTAGCTTCAATGCTCTTACTTGCCTTCTAGATACTATTACAATACATGCCTTATGGGTCTATAAATAAGATCCCATGCTTACAAAAATAGAACTCTAGTTACAATAATTAGACACGCAGCTCGTGACTATAATTAGTCGCTTGACATGCAAACACTCGCTTCACTTAACTAACTGTTCGTCAACAACAGTTCTAGAAATACACAGGTTGCCGATGCCGGTCCCTACTGGTCTGGTGCTGCCGACATCGACCGACTCTCTGCCGTCGCCAGTCTCCTTCTCCACTGCATCTAGCCGACGTCGGTCATACTGCCGACACCGGTGGCTCTGGTTCTTCAGCATCCTTCCTTCTAGTGTCTGCAAACAGTTGAAGCTTTTAGCTCCACACCATAACAGGAAGACCCTAACAAACTAGTCACCAAAGAAAGTGAGTGAATTTGGGCTCAAGCTTAGCATTCTAAATTATGTTAAGTCTAGAAAGTGAGGTCCTAGGTGATGAATTAAATTTCCAATGCCTATTCAACTTGTCTAAAGTTAAAGAGAATGAGTTAATGACTTTATAGAGGAGACCTAGAGAGTAAATTTTAAAATGGATATCATAGTTCCATCTCCAATATTTCTATTGATCCCATTGAGATTGTAAACCCATCTTATGTAACATAACATTGGGCATCATCTCTTGGATGTGCATAATATAAGGTATGCCTGAATTAATAAACTTGTATATATCCTTTAGCAGAGGTCAAAGAGTTAAATCATAATAAGAAATCATATATTTAACCTTATGAATACCATTTTTAAAAAGCTTTAAAGCTTTCATACCCAATGATTCTACTAAAATTAGCTTTGAGTTGGTCATAATAAGAGATCACCAAATATTGTGGTCATTGAAGGACAAACCCTTCAAAAACCATCACCTACCCATTTTAAATATGGTTTGACAGTTTCAAAAGTCTTTTAAATACTTTTATCAATAAAGGATGCCTTGATCTTGATAAGGATATTGGTAACAATCAAGGTGTGAAACCCAATTATTTTTCCAATTGAATTTACCATAAAGTAAGCTAGAGGCAATACAGTGCCATATGAAAAATTTCCAGCTCTCATTACCTTCAATTATTTGATAAACCCATTTAACACACAAAGCAATGCTTTGCCTGTAAACGTTAATGATACCCATACCACCCTTGTCATGAGGAAGACATCAAATATCCCAAGCAACTCTATGATACCCTTGAGTTAGCTTAACATTGGCCCATAATAAATCTCACATAACCTTTGCCAATTTATCATACAAGGTTTTAGAGGGGGCCCAACAAGAAGAATAATAAACATGAGCGATTGCCAAAATATTATAACAAACATGAAATTTCCATACTAAAGATAAAGGTTTCAAAATATAACACTCCACCTTTTTCTCCACTTGATCAATAACATATTGCCAAATCTCAGATGGAGAGCTATCAAAAGTAAATGAAAACCAAGGAATTTAAATTTTTATCCTTTTTGGATCCATTTCCAATTATAATTCTTAATCCATTCTAGTGTAGTAATCACACTTTTTTTCTGGCATTGGGTCTTGGCCCATTGCAAACTAGAACCCAAGGCTTTTCAAAAAATATTGAAGCAATTCAGTGCCTCTTTAACAAAATTTTCTTGCTCATCGATATTGAACAAGGTATCATCTACAAAGTTACCATTGATGAGCTGAGAAGAGCGATAAGGAATAAAAATTCCCCTAATGATACCTTACTCCACCCTATGAGTAAAAAGATAAATAAACACCTACGTAGATAGAACATACAAAGTTGGTGCCAAAGGGCAACCCTATCTAATAGAATGAAATAGACCAAAGTTTTCAGATTTGAGCCTATTGATAGTGAGGTAGGTCGAAGCTTCAAAAAACAAAGTTTGAATTATAGATATAATTTTTTTACCAAAACCCATGACCTGAAGCATAACTAGAATAAATGACCATTCAATCCTATCATAAGATTTCTCAAAGTCAAGTTCGAGGAATATGGTTTACTCACGAGAGGTCTATACCCATTCGATTTTTTCCCATATAGTAATAAGATCATTCAAAATGTATCTATTTGTAATGAAGCTAATATACTATGGTCTAATGATTACAAGTAGGATAGAATGAAAATGGTTCACAAGTTCTTTGGCAAGGTTTTTCTAAGATATGTTGATGCGGGTGATGGGGCACTAAATTGGAATGAGCTCTAGGTCATCAGCCTTGGGAATGAACTTGATATTACCTTTATTAATGAGAAAGCCTTAGGATATATTTTTTAGGGATTTGTTATAAATTTGAAATAGGTTGGGCCCTATAAAATGTTGAGTAACTTTGTAAAACTTATAAGGGAAACCATTAATACCCAAGGCTTTATCATTGTCCATGTATTGCACTACATGGAAGAGATTCTCAAGAATTAGAGGGGCATCACAAAGATTTTGATTAACAATATTGATTTTGTGAGGTACCACATCTAAACATTCTTGAAATGTATGTGCACTTTCTGCCAACTCTCCTTGGGATTGGAACACTAACTTGTAGTGGTCAGCAAAATCCAAGGAGATTTCAAGTAGGTCAATAAGAAGCTATTGAGCAAGCTTGATAGCTTTCATTTTCTCCTTAGCTTGTTCAACCTAAAAGGATTTTAAGAATTATTTAAAAGTTCGATCCTTGATTTTAGGCCAATGTAGTCAAGCTTGGATTTGATCTCCTCTAGCCATGTGGTTGTCTATAACTTTTATCTTATGATTTAGAGAAGTTACCATGTGCTTTGATCCAAACAAGCACCTTAAGGGAGGCTTGGTACGTGATTTTGAAAGTATGGGTCCAAGGGAACACAATCATAAGGGTATTCCTCTAGAACCAATACCTCAACCTAAAAATGAGGGCTTGAACTTGAGAGGGATCCTTAAAGGAGATAAGTAAAAATCCCTTGGTGAGATTTCAAGCACCAATAATTTGAAAACCCAAGGGTTCTAGTGAAGACAAATCTAGGTATTGAATAATTCCTTAAAGGGGACACAACCAACATAATAAGCTATTAATAAATTATTTTCATACCATTTACATACATTATTAAAAACATCATATTGCAAACAAACAGTATGTTGAGAGGGAGTCTCAAAAGCTATACTTGATCATATACCTTTGGAATGAACTTCTTAGCTCTCTTTGACACCATCTTTATCACTATCTACAACAATAGTTGCGACATAATGATCAAGATCTATTTAAATGCACACCTAACCTATAAATTATAATATAAGCAATATGGCAGTAGTGGGAAGTGAGAAAACAAGGTGAGACGTGACCAACATGAAACCCTTTTAAATCAAGATTTCTTAAGTTTTCTTGAATTTATATTTTGAATCATTGTTTATTTGATGTTATGAGAACAAAAAACATTAATTAGTTTAAAGTGATTTAAAAAAATGTTAACGCTTTATTTAGGATATGGACACATATTTTTGTAGTGGTGCATGTATGAATGGGTAAGAGTTTATGTGTGAAATACCATTGAAAAAAGTGCATGTAAATATTAAATCTACTTTGTTT